>JAOPHQ010002848.1:342500-454363 GCA_030340625.1 Merluccius polli | reverse complement strand
CGCACTGTTTGCTGCTACGTTGTTTTCACTTAATTTCCCCTGGGGACCACACTACCGCTAGCATGTTGTGGTATATTAGCGTCAGCTGCTGCGTTCAATCGTAACCTGATTAGCCACTATGGAAGATCAGGCGCGTAATGCGGGTTGTAGTTGCTGTAGCAGAAGAGTTGTCTCTCTTCCTTCCGCGTCAATAAGTTGAATGTGAAGATCACACGGCCTATTGATTTTATTTTATTGATAAATAGGGGGCTACGCATTTGAAAAGACACTGGCGCTCATTAGAAAGACATACATGGCTAAAACATACAATTACATAGTAAAAATGATCTCATGAAGAGGCATGAGTTGAGCCAAGCATTATTGACTGCATACAGGATGTCTGCACTGTCGTTCATTATGTGGACAATGTCCTGTCTGGTTCAGTCTAATTAGGTTTCACATGCAGGATTGACGTCTGAATGGCCTACAAATTTGTGAGTGACCGAACGCTGGACAAACAGGAAGGAACGAAAAGGAGTTTTATTTTACCCAAATAATACAAAACAGGTAGTGGGAAATAAATAAATACCAAAAAGATAAACAAGGTCAAAATAATATAACGATTGGTGAATGAGGCTGAACATAAAACATATCAGCAGACAAACAACCAGGAACCAAAATTCAAACGTGACCTTACAATGCAGACATGAGGGAGACTATATAATGGGTTAAACTAACTGACAGGAAGGGACATAGAAAGCAATAATGAAACATTTATATTTTATAAGTAAATAAGTTATCATTATTGATGTTATATGTATCCATCATCATCATCATCATCATCATCATCATCATCATCATCATTATTAGATGAATTTATTCTATGAATTATATTAAATATCCATCCTTAAAATATAATGGTCATAGACTCTTCCAATCAGTCCAATTTACCACACCTGTGACTATTGTCCCAATAGTCAAGGACGTTTACAGTTTGGCAGTAGCTGGGTTTCCATCCAAATGTTTTGCAAATTCTAATCGGATTTTCAGAAAATCGGCAAAAGAAAAATGGAATTTATGCGCGTTTCCATCCACTACTATTATTCGAATATTAGGAGTTGGTTCATCGAGATAAGCAGGAGGTGGAGCTAATTCTCCAGTCAGGTGCCATTATATCACTGCAGAAGAAGAGGGCGCAACGAGATGACCCTGTAATTGAGAGATAAAAGAGCGCCAATCAAACCTCAAAACGAACCACCTAGTATGGCATTTAGGTTTATTTCTTGTACTATTTCAAGGAACGGTGCAGTCTCCTCTTCTGTCCACACATGCCTGATATTTTCGTCTGCCGCCATTTTTCGTCTTTCCAGTGGAGCGGAACCTGGAGTGACATTTAAGTCGCGAGATTTCTCATCATTTATTCGCATTCATTCGCTGAATGGGTTTCCATTGCACTTTGTCGCATTAACCTTTTATCGATACACCAACTTTTCCACCTCCCTCAAGCGTAACAACTTTTTATCGATATTTCGAGACTTTTTTCGTCATTTCGACTCAGGTTTTTTTATTTACAAATTGAAAATTTGAATAAAAAGAGGTGGATGGAAACACACCTACTGTCTATCTGAACATGGCTAACATTGGCTATCAACTGGTTACATTTTTTAACCACAAATATATATTTTTTAATCCAACCTCAATCTGTCGAGTATGCTACTGTAACATTTATTTGAATGCACACACTGTGCATCAGTCATTATACTGGTTACTAATCCATAATACGTTGAAGAGGATGCCTTTCATTATCTGATACATTTGGTCTCACCGTACATGACAATCCCCGGCTTAGTGCCATAAAATATGACATTTACAGATTGAATTTTTTGTGAAGCCACAGATCAAAAGTGTAATTCTGTGTAAAACTTTATATTGAAAATGTGAAAGGTTGATAATTCAGAGATTAGGGCTGTGTGGAGGTCAGTGGGTAATAACTCTGAAAACAGAATGGCAGACAGAGATAGTTAGAGACAGACAGACAGGCAAAGAGAGAGACAAGCAGACAGACATACAGACAGGCAGAGACATACAGACTGACTAGCAGAGAGACAGACAGACTGACTAGCAGAGAGACAGACAGACAGACTGGCAGAGAGACATACAGACAGGCAGAGAGACATACAGAGAGGCAGAGATGTATACAGACAGACAAGCAGAGAGACAGACGGATAGACAGAGACAGACAGGCAGAGAAAGACATACAGACAGGCAGAGAGAGACAGATGGGCAGAGACAGACAGGCAGAGCGACATACATACAGGCAGAGTGACATACAGACAGGCAGAGGGACACACAGAAATGCAGAGAGACATACAGACAGGCAGGGAGACAGACAGGCAGAGAGACATAGACAGGCAGAGAAAGACATACAGACAGGCAGAGAAAGACATACAGACAGGCAGAGAGAGACAGACAGACAGACAGGCAGACATACAGACAGACAAGCAGAGAGACAGACGGACACACTGAAAAAAATTTGGAGTGACATTTACTTAAAAAAAGCTAGGCAAGTTTTTCCACACAGAAAGTGCTTGTAATCTTTACTCAGGCTATTTCTAAGTAATATTTACTTACTAGAACCACTTATTTTTTATGAAAAATACAAGTAAATTGCACTGGCAATACTCATCTATGGATTGTAACTTTCACTCAGATTACCATTGCATCCAATTACACAACCCAAATAAACGTTGCTGATGTTTCTTTGTGTTTCTTACTCATCTTTTCTTTGTTATATTCTATGTTATTATTAAGTAATATTAATTATGAATGTATTAGTTAATATAAAAGTGAGTAAATATTTGTACTATTCTATTAAATAATTCAATATTTTCCAGAAACAAATATTTGCAGCTTAAGGGATGTTTGAAAGACACTTTTATTTCACATTTGAAATGGCATAGATATATTTAAAATATCTACATAACACATGGCTAGTACTTCAAAACAGCACACACACACACACACACACACACACACACACACACACACACACACACACACACACACACACACACACACACACACACACACACACACACACACACACACACACACACAGTTCAGAGACCGTTATCAAAAGTAAAGCAGTGTAGAATTTGAAAAATTAAATGCAGAATGACAAGGCACCAACTGACTTTAGGACTGATATTCCAGCATACAAACAAATACAGTATTACAGTTGACTTTTCCCTTACATTTCTGTAATTCCATTAATTGGGAACTATTACAAACTTCAAAAGATTTAAAGGAACACGCCACCCCCAGGTGAAATTGGGTCACTCCCCGCAGTCCCTAGAGTTGGATGAGTGAGCCAAAGCGTTTTGTAGCCGACCCAGCCATTGTCCTAATCTAGAAACGCCGCGGTTAGCTTTAGCTTAGCGTAGTCGCTGTATTCCAGAGTGTCCAGCTAGCATATCGTTGCAAAAGTGAATCAAATAACTCAAGATTTGTTATAATTATTTCTCGTAACCTGTACACTCACATCGAGTACAAATATCAATGCAAATTTACACAAAGGAATTTACTACTATTATTATTACTAGGAACTATTTTCGGGCATAGCACCGGCAAAGCACCGCTGCCAGGCGCAAGGACACCAGTAGCAGAGAACCGTGTAGTCACGCCGGTGTATTGACGGAAGTTGAGGGTTTGCCGAGTCCACATTAGCAGTCAGAAGGTCCTATGTTTTGTAAAAAAAAAAAAGAAGAGGTTATCTATATGCTTTTCAACTAATTACTACCAACTCAAGGATGCACATTGATATTTAATTTTGTTAAATTTACATATCATATATTACAAAATATGTGTACATTATTTTGTAATATTACCTGTATGGCCAGGTGTCTTGTTTTTGTAGTCAATGGTTGCTATTGTGCATACAAAGGTTGATGCTCCTCATGCTCTGAAAGACTGTTGTGACTTCCTGTTCAAGTCTAAAAGGAAAACAGAAATATAATCACAAGAAGCAGTCACTCACTTTACATAGTGCTATAGAAAGTTATACTTTCTATATAATAAATACATAACTAATAACATAACCTGCTGGTTAGACCGGGGTCACTGCTGGTGTACGTGATGTGACATTGTTACACTAGTTTACAAAGGGAAAGTTATTGAAAGTAGTTCATAATAAATTTAACAAGAATAAGCAAAAAGCCGCCGGTGTGGGGGTGTACATAGAAAATAATAGGGGCGGCTGTTTTGACATGCGCCGTTCGGCGGCGGTGTGTTTTGGACTTCAAGTCCAAAACACACCGCCGCCGAACGGCCTCGAAATTGTAATTGAAATTATTTAGTTGAGTGTTTCAGCTCTTTAGTCTGGTCTGGAAAAAATGGAAGCCAATGTCGCAAATGAGAATATGGATCAATGAGCAGAAAAGAAAGAAAAAAACATAATTCGACGATCAGTCGACTATAGGCAAGACTTGACGAATCAGATTCGATTATGTAAATTCTTAGTAGGGGACACCCCTAGTGACAAGTTAAACCTAATTATTACTAACTTGATCTTACCTTGTGTCAGCCGTGGAGTCCACATTAGCAGTCAGAAGGTCCTATGTTCTGTAAAAAAAAAAAGAAGAGGTTATCTATATGCTTTTCAACTAATTTCTACCAACTCAAGGTTGCACATTGATATTTAATTTTGTTAAATTTACATATCATATATTACAAAATATGTGTACATTATTTTGTAATATTACCTGTATGGCCAGGTGTCTTGTTTTTGTAGTCAATGGTTGCTATTGTGCATACAAAGGTTGATGCTCCTCATGCTCTGAAAGACGTGACTTCCTGTTCAAGTCTAAAAGGAAAACAGAAATATAATCACAAGAAGCAGTCACTCACTTTACATAGTGCTATAGAAAGTTATACTTTCTATATAATAAATACATAACTAATAACATAACCTGCTGGTTAGACCGGGGTCACTGCTGGTGTACGTGATGTGACATTGTTACACTACAGGTATAGGCCATACCTTATCCTATTCTTACCGCAGATTGTATTTTGTCATTTTCACAACTTAATATCACTGTTAGCTTGTCTGTGTGCGTCTCCTTAAACTTAATATCACTGTTAGCTTGTCTGTGTGCGTCTCCTTAAACTTAATATCACTGTTAGCTTGTCTGTGTGCGTCTCCTTAAACTTAATATCACTGTTAGCTTGTCTGTGTGCGTCTCCTTAAACTTAATATCACTGTTAGCTTGTCTGTGTGCGTCTCCTTAAACTTAATATCACTGTTAGCTTGTCTGTGTGCGTCTCCTTAAACTTAATATCACTGTTAGCGTGTCTGTGTAATGCTGTCTGTGTACTGTCTGACTTCGACCCTGAACACACCTGTAGCTCTCTGCACGTGTGTTCAGGGTCGAAGTCAGACAGTCGGACACGCGGTTCCGGCCAGTCCTCCTGCAGTAAGCACCGCTGCAGACGTTGGTTGAACATACATCGCTGTATATGTGCAGGAATTTCCCGCATTCCAAGTGTTGGATTTGCAGGCATCAATTAAATTGTGCGCAATCCTGCGCTGAAATTCAGCTCGTTTGGTTTTGGTTTTGAAGACGTTAGTTAAGGCGGCAGGCGTGTGTTGCTTTGGCGGCCGCCTAAGCTGTAAAGTGGTGTCGGAAACCCTGGACATACCTCGTGCTAGCAAAGTTAGCTAGTTAGCTAGCTAGCAGGAAAATACAATATTTGCTAGCGCCGCAGCCGCCGCTGCTTTCAGTGCGGAGAAACTGACTTAAGTAGGTGAGCCAACAGGAACGTACGTTTGTTTCACTTAAAACTTACCTTCGTGGTTCATTCAAGTTCTTCCCGTCTCAGTCAACAAAGTCCGCCAACCTAGTGGAAATGTGGAACTTGCAGTACAGCACGTGTCGGACGAAAGAGCGCTCAAATGTGGGGAGGGGCTTTGACGTCATGCTCCGAATGTTCGAGAAGGTTGCCAGATTCACTGATGTCACTCATTACATTTTACTTGGAAATATCAACTAATTAGGCCAATGAACTGGTTTAGTGAATATTACTTGTATCGAATGATTCATTTTACATACAAAACTGAGGACACATAATTACAAACAATCACCAAGTAATGCACTACATGAAAAACTGGTATTTTAAAGTAAAAGCACGGAATTCGTTTTTTTTTGTAGAATTTATATACATAATTGAAATAATAATTACAGGGCCAAAAAATCATTTTTTTCAGTGCAGGCAGAGCGACATACGGCAGGCAGAGAGACATAGACATGCAGAGAGACAGACAGGCAGAGAGACGGATAGAGTCCTTGCCTACAGACGAGGAGTTTGACGTCAGCAGACTGTCTGGTCTTGTCTAGTACTCTAGCTCTGGACACTAGCCATATTGTCCTAGCAGCAACGCCCTCCCAACCCCACCACCCCCCTCCTCACCTCCTGACCTCAACCACTTCACCCCTGTCCCTCCCCCCGGCACCTGCCGACTTTTAACCCCCTCACTTGGTCAACATTTAAAAGGTAAGGAGTGATGAGGGAGGGGAGGGGGTTGGGCAGAGGGGAGGGGTCAAGTAGTGACAAAGTAACAGAGGGGTCTTTTTTTACCAAGGGTCCCTAGACTTCAGAGAGAGAGAGAGAGAGAGAGCTGGTGGGAATTGTTCTCACTTTTCCTTTTCCCAGACCACTGACAGCATCAGTCGGGGGTCCCCTTTTTAACTATCTCCACATATACTCCTCCGTCTTTTCTTCACGTCTGTCTGTCTGTCTGTCTCTCTCTCTCTCTCTCTGCGTGTGTTTTTCTTCCCGTCTTCCTCCTCCATGCGTGACCATTCATCTCTGCGTACTAATGTGTGGCGGCGGTGTGTGCGCAGCTGGCCCCCCCGACGGCCAGGGCCGCCCAACCAGGAACCATGTGTGGTTTACCGATCCCCAGTTGACGTTCAAAATCCTTGCCCTGGCTTTTACTTTTCAAGCATCAAGAATGTTAACAGGGCAGGTCGGAGGGTGTGTGTGTGTGTGTGTGTGTGTGTGTGTGTGTGTGTGTGTGTGGGGGGGGGGGGGGGGGGGGTCCGACTCAGCACATTTAACCAGGGCAGGAATCCACTCAATGTGTACCAGCTTCTCCGTGCCTGTCTGACTTCTTGACAGACTTACAGCCCAGGTATCAACATTTCGCTAAACACAAAGCTGAACGCGGGGGAAGTAATGTGTTCGCCCCATTTGTGAGCCGGTTCCTTTTTTTTATAGAACAATAACATCCTCGTTGTTATGAGTGGCAGGCGGCCGTGTAAAGATGTGTATCCGAAGCTACAGCTGCCTTAAAGTTACACCCTTAGGTCAAAGGTTTTTTAATAAAAGTTTGATACAAACCATTTAAAGAGGTGGCCAATGCTTGGCTAAGCTTCACTCCATATGGGATGGTACATTCTCCACGGTAGTTTTTTTTTTTTTTTTAATAAACCCGTTAAAACTGCTGGACTGGTTTTTCGCGAGGTTCAGGTTACAGAATAAAGGTTGTGGAGGATCATGAAGGTACAACATTTTTCCACATTTCCTGGTTGTATAATTGACAGATACTCTTCTAAGGCCATAGAAAAAGCCGTACTCTGTCTGCGATGGCTTTCATTTTATCAGCGGGGTAGAAATGCATTTTTCATCATAATCATCATCATCATCATCGTCACCCCCCGCCCATCCCCATAAATCAAATGACAACCTTGTCTTCAGGCGTCTTCATTTTATTTTACAATATGAACATTCATGCCCCCTCCCCCCCCCTAAAAAAAAAGGCTAATGCATGATTAGGCCTGCACAAAGCGATACACAAATCCAATAGAAAAACAGAATCGGCCGCCATGCGAGTGTGAAAGCTAAAGTGAATTACCCCTGAGCTGCTCTGCCGGCCCCCGCGGTGCGCGAGGTTACAGTGTTTCACCATATGTGCTCCGGCTAGCGTTGGCTGTCACCCCTCATTTACCAACGCTAAGGGAGACGGCGGCACCACAACCTTCAAATCCTCTTAGCTTACATTTAGCTGAGTTTTTTATTTCCCCCCCCCCCCCACCCTTTCTCTCTCTCTGTCTCTCTCTCTGTCTCTGTCTCTGTCTCTCTCTCTCTCTCTCTCTCTCTCTCTCTCTCTCTCTCTCTCTCTCTCTCTCTCTCTCTCTCTTTTCTCTGCTTTTGTTCTATCTGTGTTTAAATGTGATAACGGCAGAAGGACTGTATGTATTATTAAAGCAGGAAGGTGATGTGAGTGGAGTGAAGGGCCGCGGCCATAGCGGGAAGAATAACATTGGGCCCCGGCTGTTATTAGATTAAAAGTTAACAAAAAAGAACTCCATGGCAGGTGTGTGTGTGTGTGTGTGTGTGTGTGTGCGTGTGCGCGTGCGTGCGTGTGCGCGTGCGTGCGCGTGGCCTTATAACGCAGAATTCATATGGCGTGCCGCGGGGAGGGTATCCACAAGGGGATTAATCCAGTTCCGTCGGAATGTGATCGTAATGTCGTGCGTGTCGCGTTCAATCCGGAGGGCCTAATGTGTCTCCGATCTGTAGGTGGCGCTCGATCAAACCCTCGACTCGAGCCAGGGCCGTTTCTAGCTGTTTGGGGGCCCTATGCGAGATAACATTTTGGGGCCCCTATGTTATCATGTCTGACCGGGGGGGGGGGGATCATAACCCACCTGGACCCCCTGGGGGCGCCGGGGCCCTATGCAGCCGCATAGTCCGCATATGCCTAGAAACGGCACTGACTCGAGCCCTTGTCCGTCCTCCAGCGCAACACATTTTAAGCAACCGCGTATCCATTGATTGATCGTCCATTCATTTTTCCACCCCCGACCCCCCCCCCCCCCCACACACACACACACACACACACACATACACACCGTTCCAGCTGTAGTCCTCCGTCACGAAGACCCGCGGTAATGGTTTGGGCTCAACGGATCTGTATTAAGCCGGTCTCCCGTAAACAACAGCGATCAGCGACCATTGCTATATGGGGACCTCTGGCGGGTCACGGCAAACAAATGCTGCCTTTTTTTTTAAATGTGTGGTTGAGCTCATGGTATTTAAAGACATTTGGGTTGCAGGATTCCTGCAGACTATGGTGTAACGACCACCATCCAGGAGTGCTCCAGATGGCGCGCACACACACACGCACACACACACACACACACACACACATATGCACGCGCGCGCGCACACACACACACACACACACATATGCATGCACACACACACACACATGCACGCACGCAAGCACACACACATGCACATACACAACATACATATGCACACACACTCACGCTCGCAGATTGTACAGTTTCTTCGTGAGTTCAAATGAATACCCCACACACACACACACACACACACACACACACACACACACACACACACACACACACGCACACACACGACCACCACCCCCGCCCCTGCTTCCCCTACACTCGGGTCTCTCCTCCACGACTGAACGATGATGGCAGAGATTATGGATGTTTAAATCCCGCCAGGTCTTTAGAAGAAGGCCCACGCTGTGCTCTTAATGCGCGGAGCGGGGGATTATGTGGACCCCTGCATGCGGTGTTGTGGCTGTACATCCAGTCGGACCCCACCAATCTGGTACAGATTTGGACTAAAGAGGAGAGGGGTCCGGTGTGTGTGTGTGTGTGTGTGTGTGTGTGTGTGTGTGTGTGTGTGTGTGTGTGTGTGTGTGTGTGTGTGTGTGTGTGTGTGTGTGTGTGTGTGTGTGTGTGTGTGTGGGGGGGGGGGGGGGTTGTAGCCTACATACTGTATTCTTTACTATTTGGCTCTAAATCACGGGGCATCTGAGATGGCCTGGCCCCGTATATTTTTCAGCTATTTTTTTAAGCACCTTGGCCCACGTTGAGACAGTTTCTCAATTTATTCATTCAATTGGATTTCTTCTCTTTCCCCCTCCTTGGAAGAGTTGCCAAGCGGCACCTAGAGGTTCAGCTGAACGTGGGTCAAATTAAATACATGTGTGGATTTTCATATCGAAGCTCGTAAAAAGTAATCCCTAGCATTCGACATTACATCTACATGAGGAATGCTAAGCTCCCACACATGTAAGGTGTTACTATCTGTATCAGAAGCAGATGGTCCTAATTACACTTGGAGATTGTTCCCACTTGTAGGTGTATTCTGTGTGGAGAGGTTCCTCGGCAATATTACCAAATAAAGTCTTTATTTTAACTATAGATGGTCCATTCAGTGACTGGATGTGGTTGGGACCATATTGGGAACTATTGTAAATAACAGGAATGCTTTTCAAGCAATAGGACCACAAGCCAGTCTCACACAGGCCAGGTCGGTTGTGGCTTATGTTTGACGATTTGTATCATCACGTTCAGGTTGTTATATAGAGAAAGACAAATCTGTTGCTTTTACATGCTCCAACTGTGCTTTGGTTAGGACTGCAACCCAAAACAAAACAGTTGTAGTTCACAAGCCTGTGAGCTCCACATGTGGGAGCTGTAGGCCTAATGTCTAAAATGTCAATTCTATGGGCTTTAGCAAATCCTGACTGCACTCTAGTGGCCTGGGTGGGTACTGCAACTTGCATTGAAAAGTCAATTACACTGCTTGTTCGATTCAACAGAAGCCACAATAAAAACGATGTCAAATAAAAATAACAAATAGTCTTCTGAAATTAAACATTCTGTGTTCATTTATTTTATTTATTTTGTTTTGCAAACATTCTGCCAGCAGGTGATATAGTCAAATTTTGCTAATCATTTCTTATGAAGCACTGCTTATTTTACAATCAAGCCATGTTAAAACTAATCAAAAATGTCCTTGATAATACAGAACAACTTTTGAGTGAAAACATCCACTGGAAAATCAAAGTATGTTACCATTTGCAAAACACACAAAAGTGAGTACAGACTGAGACTTTAAGTGCACACATCAACTCAAAACACACAAACTCCCACACACACACGCGCGCACAACAATTTATGTATTTGGAAATGCAACATAGAAATGCGTAAACAGAGCCATTAGCAAGCAACCAGTGATTAGCGATGTAGCAGAGGTATAATTAGAATAGTCTAATTACATATATAACCCTCTAATTACAGTATTGCCTCATTGTTCCCTTCTACCTCTAATCTACTACGCTAGTCAATCACAAAAACATTTTACGGCCCAGAAAAAATAAATAAATAAATAAATCGATGGAAAGAACAAAAAACTATGAGACCTTTTGACTTTGGTTGGGATTGTAGTACGTCAAAGTAACAGTCCAGACAACAGCTGTTTGGTTGAAAATATGACATTTTAAGACAAACTATGGTGTCTTAAGATGTAATTTGGACTGAATTATGTACATGGGGGGGGACAAGAGGAGAAGAAAAGATGTTTTTTTAGGTCTATCTACATATATGCATTATTTACTATAAATGTATACAATATCGCATAGCTACAAGTGCAAGCGTCAAATTTGAACATGATATACAGGCAAGTTTATAATGTGCCAGCCACTACCCAAGCAATTAAGTCCTGCAAAAAAATGTAGGAATGTAAGAAACGTAATTACATTTGCATATTTGTCACTATAGAAAGGTTCTCATATACAAATGAAATACAAAACAAAATCGCTGAGATGTCTACCTTTTTTTTTTTCTTCGCTCTAGCTGAGTAAATACTTCACAAATACCTTTTAATATGCCAATACTGCCACATCATAAACGTCGTCAGTTACTATTCAAATTTGTGCCACGTGGTTGGATGGTGACCCTTCTGACTGGCGTCTGGTCTGCATTGCGATTGGCCACCAGCTCCTGCAGCTGCAGCGCTCCTCCACCAATGAAACAGAAGGCGGGACACACGGGGCCGGAGCAGTCGACGTGCCCCTCCCACAGCGCCCGGAGGGAGTGGGCGTCGTAGAAGGTGACGCGACCTTTCTCAAAGTCAAGGCACACGCCCAGCCGGGGGGGCAGAGGATAGGTGACGCCCGTGGGCGCCGAGTGGCTAGGGCCGTTCGTGATGGGGTCCCGGATGCCGTTGCCGTGGTTACTGTGGTGGTGGCCGCTGTTTTGGGGGAGGTAGATTTTGCCCATGCCCATGGTGAGGAAGCAGAAGGGAGGGGCGGAGTCCAGCGCGTCCTCTGCTCCGCTGTCATGGCCACTGTCGGGGTCGTAGCTGGAGAGGCAAGACAAAGGGAAACCTCTTCAATCATCTCCGTTCATTGCTTTTCCATTGCATCTAATGGCTACCATTTTAAAATAGCTTACCGAGGACTGGCCATATCCTGGGGGAGATGGAACCACTCCTGTAATTTAGATTCCAGACCGACTCCCACCTGTTCAACAGTCACATCAGTGATTAAACAACATTGCTTAAAATAATCAAATCGTCAAATCAAAATTATATTTTTGGCCTTGCCTTGACCAGGTAAGACCCTGGCTCCACGGAGCATGCCCAGTAATGTCGACCCTGGGTGATGGCCACGTCCCCCACCAGCAGGTCAGAGGTCAGGTGACAGGAAGTGAGGGCCAGGTCGGCGGCCTGCAAGAGGGAGAGTCCGGGAACGCTGCGGGCACAGCGCTGCTCTTTACTGACGACAAGTCGGTCGGCATGGAGACCCCAACGGGAGTCCAGGTAGAAGTTCAACACTAAGAGGGGGAGGAGAGGTAGGTAGGTAGGTAAGGAAGGAAGGAAAGGAAAGGAAAGGGAAGAACGAAAAGGGAGAACAAGGGAGAAGGATAGGGGAAGGACGTTTGGTGGGAGGGCATTCTTAAGAAAGGATACTCAATAGAAGAAGCTTGGAAGGATTGCAACAGAGGGATAAAGGATGACGAAGAAGGAGAACAGGAAGGAGGATGATAAGTAATGTTGGGGCGGAGAGGAAAGGGAAGGGAGGAAAGGAAAGTTGGGGGGGGGGGACTGAGCGCAGACGTGCAACTTCTCCCCTGACAGCGGAGCGGACGGGGAGATAAGGAACCCTGGCGAAATCAATCAGTCTCTGTGTCACCCATTAAGGAGAGGAAACGCAGACGTTGGTCTTTAAAGAAGCAGGAGGAGGAAGACACCATCATACCGGGAGCAAAAATAAACAGTAAAAACAAACAAAGAGGGCAATCCCAAGGGAGACACAGGGTAAACCGGCAGGACTACAACAACCCTGGATCTGGAGCTTGATCCATGCTGTTGTCCAAGATGGAGGTCTTAACAAGTCAGTCCAAAAACCTTGCCAGCAGGAGTGGTTGAGTGGTCAAAAGGAAAACAAAGGAAAACAGGGAGGGATGGATGCACCACACTGCTTACGTTCAGAAGAAGGCATGTTGGTTGGCAGCAAGAAGGTGGAGGAGAGTGTGGGGTGACGACTGTGATGGAGGGTGATGGAGAAGGACTAAATGAGACCATGATGGTGTGAAGAAGAGAGATGGAGATAGGCAGAGAAGGATGGAGATGGGTGAAGGGGGGTGGGTCAGAACAGAGTGTAGAGAGTGAGAGAGAGAAAGGAGGGGGGGGGGGGGATGGACTGATGGAGAGAAGAAAGGTGAGAATGGGCAGATGGAAAAAAAAAGATTATGAATTATTAAGCGTAACTGATCTAATGCTTTCTTGTGACCAATTCAAATCATTTTAATCAAAGTATTGGTGATCGATTTGTTAGTGATGTAATGTAGGATGTAAACTTGGTCAACCTGGTAAATCAAAAAAATTCAAAAATAAGATGATAAAAATATATGAAAGTAAAAATATATCTAATATTGAATGTATTTTTACTAGTATCCTGCCTTGTTATCACAATCTCATTGTACAGAATGACCACATGTACAACAACAACAACAACAACAACAACACAAAGGTCCTCCTCACCTGGCGCGGGCGGGGTGTGCAGGTACACCTCCTCGCTGTACTCGCCGTAGCCCGCCTTGTTGCAGCCGCGCACGCGGAGCACATACACGCTGTCCATTTCCAGTCGGTCGATGACCGCACTGGCACCGCTCACCTCGTCCAGCCGCTGCCAGCCCCACCGCGCCGCCGCCAGCCCGCCACGGAAGCCTCCCCTGGACCCGCCCCCCGGCACCACCCCCCGGCGGCGGTACTCCACCGAGTAGTGCCAGGCGGGGGTGGACTCCTGGGGCAGCCGCCAGCATAGGAAGAGCTGGTCATAGGCCAGGGTGCGCTGGGTGTCGATGACGGGAGCCAGAGGAGCTGTGGGGGGAGGGGGGGGCAGAGGTCACCCATTGGGATGACTGGTGTATATCGACAGCCTTTGTTGTTGTGAAAGGCTTCACTACATACGGTTTTGGAGTAGATTGGTGGAGATTTTTGCATTGATTTTAAGTTGTTTCTCTGTAGAAACCAATTCTGTATCCTATAACTAGATGTGAATGGATCTACTAAATCATCAAGTACAAATTAAATAGTCAAATTAGAGCCACACCCTCTTTTGACCTTATTTGGTGGTAGGGAAAAAGGAGCAAACCGGCGCATCAAACAATCTATTTTGAGCCTCCTCCTCACCTTGTATGAAGTGCAGCTCGGTGAGGAGTTTCAGTTCTTTGGAGACGTCCAACTGGAAATGCCTGAAGGACGGATCAGCAGCCAATTGGAAGCACTGGAGGTTCTCGATGGCTTTGTTCAGTCTGGCGCAAAGGGCAGAGAGATACGGGAAAGAGCTCTTTAGAAACGGAAGAAGAGACGGAACTTAAGACAGGTGAAGATAGAGCGCGCGCGCTTTGGTCGAGGCGGACTAGAGGGTGTAAGACGTGTTGGGGAGTGAGTTGAGGAAGATGGAGCCATTCTGGGGTGGTGGTGGTGGTGGTGGGAGGGTGTCCCATGTGAATCTGAGCAAGTCTTTTCTTATAGTAACATTTCCATTAAGAGACTGCAACCGACTTTGGGCTAATCGTTCTTCGAAAGCAGGTATTTTGGCGCCATCTTGTGGCCATTCAATTGCCTAAGCCTTAGGCACCATAGAGAGGTACAGACAAGCAGGGAAAGTAAAGGGTGACAATATAAAAACAGTATAATTTGGTGTGCTTTTCCCATGAGCACCATAGACTCTTGTCATTCTTCCACTCTCTTATGGTACACCACTTATTGCTTTGGCACAGAAAAGTCTGATGCATAACAGTGGTTTTGGGTAACCAGTAGTACCAGTGTCTTTTCATTGTGGCCCTATTGTTCCTTCTGATCTGTGCATCATTTACAGCGCTGTCTGGTACAGCAGTTTATGTAAGGCATTAACACGCTGAACATAGGTCCAAAAGTGTACGATATTTTCAATTAGTTTTTTACCTCCTGAAGAAATGTGATGCAAGTTTAAACCCGCTTAATGGAAGACATACTAAATGAGAAAATAATGTTAATTCCAACAGCAACACATGGAAGGAAACAGTGTGGAAGAGAGAATAGAAATAATACAGACACACTCAAACCTATATCTTCAACCTATATTTGAACCTGTAGGATATAATTTTCCCTCACTTCATGTGGGGTGGTGGCGAGGGAGGGGAGCAAAGGGGCGGGGCCTGACCTGTTGTGAGTTTGACGGGCGGCCTGCACGAAGCTGGGGGGATCCGTCTCCTTCAGCATCTCCTGGGTGAAGGCCATGAGGCCCGCATGCTCCATCAGGCCCCGCCTCTCTGTCACCTGGCCGACCAGTGCCTCGCCACGCCGTTGCCGCGCCCCCTCCAGTGCCTGCGTCAGCGAGGAGTGGCGCTCGGCCAGCGCCGCCGTCAGGTCCCGGATGCTCTGGGCCAATTGCTCCCTGGCCGACACACTGTTCACCTGGGGGAGAGGGGAAATGGAAGGGGTGGGTGGAAGAGAGAGAGGGGGAGATGGAAGGGGAGGGGGGGGTGAGGTGGGGGAGGGAGGGAGAGAGAGGGAAGGAGAGGGGGGGGGAGGGAGAGAGAAATGGAGGGGAAGAGAGGGAAGAGGAAAGAGAGAGAGGGAGAGATGGTGGGGGAGAGAGGGGGACAGACAGCACAGAGAGAGAGCACAGAGAGAGATAAGTAAGATCTCCTACCAGGGGAAGGAGAGTATAATCAGGGGCGGACTTACCACCAGGCAAAACTAGGCGGTTGCCTAGGGCCCCAAGTTCCTGAGGGCCCCCCCCCCCCCGTCAACAATCGCGCAGCACCCCCCCCCCCCCCCCCCCAGTGTCCAGGGGCCCCGGGGGTTACTGATCTATGCTATGTTCCCCAAATTGTTAGGTCCGCCACTGAGTATAATCAATGTAATAATATAATATAATATATTTTCCAATACCATTTTACAATTTTTATATTTTTTGTTACAGATAGTAAGGAAAGTTGTAGTTTATTTTTGTTTCCGTTTTATGATCTAATATTGTATGAGAGTGTTGTGCCATTTTATATTAATTTACACAGATCAATTTAATAGACATCCTAACTTTTGGCTTCATAGTTAAAATATATGTAATAGATTCCAATATAGTACTAGTGTATTAGTAATGCCTTGGCACAGTGTTTTAGTGTGCTATAGTGTGGGGGGTGAAAATGGACCTGAATAAAACAGTTTATAGAGACTGACTCATGGATGGGCACAATTTATTTTGAGAAACTTTCTAGTTCAGATATTTTTTTAATGGAGTACATAGCTGCAGTAGAAAAGGTGCATAGTTTAAATATGAAAACCTAAACCTATCAAACATACCTCATGCAAGAGTAAAAATAGCGGCCATCCATCTACAATATATAACAATGATAACAACATAAACTGTATAGATGTTACACTATTAAATATGTGCAAACCTCTGTCTGAGTGATGGCACTCTCCAGCTGGGTTATCTGGGTGAGAACTGTCTCCTGATTGGACAGAATGTAGTTCATCTCCTTGGTGATCTTCTCCTGTAAAAATAAACACAGACACACAGCAGACACACACCATGGGGATAAGTGATTTAGCCAAGTAACCGTAATTACCACCTTCCCAGTGGGAAAAAGAGGAAACGTCACCCTTTTAGTTCTATTTCTGAGTCAGAGGTTTGGGAACTTCCAGACAGATCCGATATCTTAGGCCTTGTTCGGACTGCCAGCCCGAATCGTCTTTTTGGCATATCCAGACTGTATCTACATTGATTTTAGAAAGTCTGGACAGCAAAAAAACCCATGAAATGCAGTTTGGCCTGCTGGCCACTCAAATTAGATTTGATAGGGTCCTTCGCGTCACTCACAACGCGACACACATGACGACGACCACCACCTATCATCATCAAAGGTCCCGAGGAGGACGACATGTTCCCACCAGTCACAGCTTTGCGGATGGCGCCACACATCTCGCTGCAGTGAAGCCTGCGGTGACTGCAGCGCGGGACATCGTAACATATACCCGCCTCCTTGTACCCGCCGCCGAGTTTGTCTGGTGGAACGGAGGAGTTCTGCACCACGACTTGACAATCGCAATTGTTTGGAGGGCGAGATGACGGATCTCCATTTTGGACCCTGTTGCATGGTTCCACGTTGGAAAGCCGCGTCACCCGGCATACGTGCTGACGCCTACGCCGTTCAGCAGCAACCCATGCAGATAGGGTGGTGATGTCTGGACACACAATTCCCATCTGATCACTTGCAAATAACAAGTGCGGACCAGTCTGTCTTTCACATCTGATTTGAGAAACAAATCTGATTTGCCGGCAGACTGAACAAGGCCTCAGACTTGATTGGGCAGAACTGATTGAATCGAGATGCTGTCATCAAATCATTTCTCAGAGGTTGCGGGCCATTTTTTTAATGTAGTTTATTGTTCATTTGATAAATAGTTAAAGTAATGGACAACAGGAATTGCCATAACCTATCACAGAGGGATGTGTCCACTAACATACCTACCAAATATCTTGTCAAAAAGTATACTAATATACATCTCAAAGTGAGCTTATGAACTGAATCGTCATTTTTAATTCCTCAGTGTCCAGGAGCTGTCAATACTAGGCAACGTTGGTGTACTTCAAGTGTAATGTGTAATGTGAGTGTAGTGTAATTGGTTATCCGCTTGGCTACATAGCCAGAAGGGAAGATAGACTCCCCCCATTAAATATAGTGTAAAGGAATAGAAGGAAATCGATAGACTGAAGTTACGCAATATATTGCAATAGATTTCATGGAACATTATTTTCTGATGCTTAATGCACACCTTAACATAATAGACGCAGAAGCAAATGACGGATTTCGGTTGTCCATCAATGTAATATTATTTATAATCACGATACCTCATCGAGGCCCAAATACATGATCAGCCCCCGGCCGGCGTTATTTTTATCTGCTTATTTTGAATACCTAGTGTAATTGATATTGAAGTGATATTGTCCTCACGTTTCCTTAAATAATCTCATACAAATGCCATGGCTCTTTTACCTTGAGTGCCTGGTATGCGTGGGCCACAGGCAGGACCTTGTGGCCCGTGTGGACACGCCGCAGCTTGCACAGTGAGCACAGCAGCCGCTGGCAGGAGCGACAGTAGAACTGCAGTTTCTCCTGGTCATGCTCCGGACATGTCAGCACCTAGGTTCACAAATACATGTTTTTGTAATTGTAAAAGTAAGGGATAATGTACAGCGAGCCGGTCATTATTTCCCAATAATATCCCGCTTATTACACGGCTACTTAGACTGTGTAAAGCAATTTCTGAGATTTGTTTCACATTACACACTTTAGAAATTCATTGCTGAAAACATGTGAAAAGACTGTATAACCGTTGAATGTTGAATTGTGGAGTTAGGATTTTATGGGCGGGGCTTAAAGGCAGAACGCAGTTGCGTCACTGCTGGTCAGCCTCAATCGCGAGCTTGACAGTTAATAGTTTGACAGTTATTAATTTGAAAGTTATTTGACAGTTGAGAGAGGCTCCAAATGGGCGTGGTTTAGCACCTTCAGTGGACACGCCCCCAGCGTCTCAGAGCTGAGAATAATGCTTAAGTTTTCACAATGTTGAATCCTAATTTTATATACTTTTTTAACCATTCAAATTTGGCTGGGTGGTTAATGACACATTTTTCTAAAGTGTGACAAAGTCTAAACACATATTTACATATTTACTTTTGGTTTACTTATATATATATATATATATATATATATATATATATATATTAGAGATGGGCATAGATTAAAATATTTAATCTAGATTAATCTAGACTAATCTTGAAATTAATCTAGGTTAATCTAGATTAACGTGGCTCCTTTGAATGATGTCGAAGATGTCCATAATATGTGTTTGCTACCTAAATAATGACTTATATTGCCTAAATAATGACTTATATTACCTAAATAATGACTTATATTACCTAAATGATGACTAAAAGTGGGTCTGCGCGATTGTTTGGGTGGGGGGGGGGGGGGGGGGGGGGGTGCTACCGGAGCTTTTTGTTGAACGGGAGCTGCTACCGGAGCCTTCAGTTGCCGAATTGTTGGGGGGGGGGGGGGGGGGGGGGGTGCTACCGGGGGATTTCGGTTTGCGATAATATCGGCGATAAAAATATTATCGTCGATAGAAATCTCGCGTTATCGCAGCCGATAACACCGTTATCGGCCCATCACTAATATATATATATATATATATATATATATATATATTAGTGATGGGCCGTTATCGCCGTTAATCTATTCTCAAAGTTGGGTTGGGAGCTGGGTCTATACCGGATCTCCACCAAGGAAGGTAAGCGCCGCGGAACGGCTGCGCTGCGGAACGGCTGCGTCCTCTGCCCGGCGACACCCCCCCCCCCCCCCCAACACGTTCTCATCCCAACTCGTAATATACCGACGATTTGTCACGCCCCTAGACGTCTGATACTGACGCAAAAGGTCCCCTCCCGCGTCTGTGTGAAACGATCTGGGTTCTCATAAACCCGTTCGCAGTGGTAAGAGACGAGCAGAGTCTACAGCGTCCATTCACTCCAATAATAACCCGGTCACAGTGATAGATTACGCTAACCCTAACCCTCACCATAACCCTAACCCTAACCATAACCCTTTTTGGAGTGAATTGTTTCACAGTAGACTGCGGACGCTGTAGACTCTGCTCTGCGAGCGGACGCTGTAGACTCCAAAAAAACTTTAATTGTTTTAGTAATGTGATAAACCAGTTGATGTATATTCATACCATGGCCTGGGTGAACACTCGATTCTGATTAGCTGGAGAGGTTATTATTATTTTCATTATTTTTCATATTATTATATCATTATTTTTCGATAACATGCGCAGCAATGACGTGTCATAACATAAGCATCCTTATCACCGGTCTAAAAATGCGCTAACCGGTCTAAAAGAATGCGCTAAACAAAACGTTAATAAATGTCAACTTGGACCGGACTCAGATGGGACTACGTTTAGAAAGCTTTCCCGTTGCATGTCGTTACTAAGATCGTCTCTATTTACCGGAGTAATAAGGTAACGTTGCCATGTCGTTACTAAGATCATCTATTTACTGGAGTATTAAGGTAACGTTGCCATGTCGTTACTAAGGTCGTCTCTATTTACTGGAGTAATAAGGTAACGTTGCCATGTCGTTACTAAGGTCATCTCTATTTACCAGAGTATTAAGGTAACGTTGCCATGTCGTTACTAAGGTCGTCTCTATTTACCGGAGTATTAAGGTAACGTTGCCATGCCATTACTAAGATCACCTCTATTTACTGGAGTATTAAGGTAACGTTGCCATGTCGTTACTAAGATCGTCGCTATTTACTGGAGTAATAAGGTAACGTTGCCATGTCGTTACTAAGGTCGTCTCTATTTACTGGAGTAATAAGGTAACGTTGCCATGTCGTTACTAAGGTCATCTCTATTTACCAGAGTATTAAGGTAACGTTGCCATGTCGTTACTAAGGTCGTCTCTATTTACCGGAGTATTAAGGTAACGTTGCCATGCCATTACTAAGATCACCTCTATTTACTGGAGTATTAAGGTAACGTTGCCATGTCGTTACTAAGATCGTCGCTATTTACTGGAGTAATAAGGTAACGTTGCCATGTCGTTACTAAGATCGTCTCTATTTACTGGAGTAATAAGGTAACGTCCGCATTCCCTATGAATCTCATGTTAACTGATTGTGTTCCAGGCATTAGTCAGACCCATATATTGCTCCGGTCATTTGCCGTTTGTTTCCAGGCACACAAAAAGTAGTGCAAGCTTAAAGTTTTTTTGAGACAGAATTGCAGAATTTTTGAGACAGAATTACCCCAAAATATGAGGCAAAGTGCATTATTTTTTGCCCCTGTGTCGTACAGTATTTTTCAATACATGCACACCTCATTGTGGATTATCTTACATATATAACAAATGTACTCACTAAGAAATTAATATATAGTGTATATCATATATTTAGAGTGAAAGGGCCTGGCACCTTGGGCCTGAAGTTTAGTGTGGGCTGGACGTGTTCATGCTGGGCACGGGGAGTTCCCCAGGGATGGTACAGCTTAAAACATTCATTGCAGAAGCTGGCTCTGCAGTCGGCACAGCCCTTAGTCGCCTCCAGAGACTGCGGCGGCTTGCAGAACTGGCACATCACAGCCACGCTGCCCAGGTTCACTGTGTGTCTGTACCTGAGAGGGGAGAGCAAGTGAAAGACAACAGATGGAGGGGAGAGAGAGACAAAGACACAGAGAAACGGACAGACGGAGGAATGTCGAGAGAGAGAGAGAGAGAGAGAGAGAGAGAGAGAGAGAGAGAGGAATAGCCAAAAACCGATAGCAAGACAGATAGACAGAGAGAGGAATATCCAGAGAGAGCGAGCAAGTGTTTGATTTGGGGTACAAGAAATGGAAGAAATGGAATAGTACCAGTACCCAAAAAATCAGAAAAAAAAGAAACACACAAAGGGACAGGAGGGATGAAAGTGTGTTAACAGTAAGCCGCTGGTCTGTGCAGTGCGGTGAAAGTGCAACATCGGCTACTCTAGCCATGTTGCAGTGAGCGCTCTCCTGCATTCCTCAACAGCGCAGCTCCAGTTGATTAATCGCAGGCAGCGCTTGGACAGCCACACGCTTCCGAAGGCCTGCGCGCGTCCCGCTTATTGCATTGTGCTCCATAACGTAACACCGGCTGGCCATATCCCAGCATGCTTGCATGCATGCAGTGTATATAGGACATCTGCAGTATGTGTTCTTTTTGTGTGTGTGTGTGTGTGTGTGTGTGTGTGTGTGTGTGTGTGTGTGCGTGTGTGTGTGTGTGTGAGAGAGTATGTTTCTATTATGTGGAACCACAAAAGGATAGTGTGTTTGTGTGAACATCAATAATCATAGCGGTATTCTACATGATATTGATATAAATCAAGATATTAAAATCCCCATGGAATACAAATGTATGGTATATCATAATGATTGAACTGAACCGTTTGTGTGTGTGTGTGTGTACCTCTCCACGATGCGTTCCAGAGTGAGGTTGCGGAGGCAGTCGGCGAGACCCTTCTCCCCCAGCTCCACGTCTTTGCCACAGGGGATGCAGGGGAACATCATCACCTGAGGAGGGCCGTCTTTACGCCGGCGCCCGGGATACGTTCCCAATCCTGGAGAAGAACCCACGGAGGAAAAACAGGTTGGTTCCCATTGGGCGACTGTAGGAGTCGCCCAATGGCACTCTCTGGGCGGGCTTATACCTTATACTCCTCCCCTTTCTGCCATCTGCCACTGTTGCTGAATCCTGGGCCAGACCTTTCTCCAGCGCTGTGCTAAAACAAATTGTAGAGATAGGGCTATGCGAGACTAGTTCTTGGGTAAACCAATGAAAAGACGCTTATTTAACGGTCAAGCCATTAGTGAATGATTATTGAATGCTTTCGTGATTGGAACCACACATTATTGACTTATGTATAATGGTCAATAATAAAGTTTTAATATTGTAGCATATACTGTCAATCATGTCTTACCCCAATTTCCTGTAATGTTTATATTAACTTTTTGCATTCATACATTTTTATCACGCGTATTGTGTATATAGATATATTTTCTCTATATTTTATATTCATAGTACGGTCCTGTACTTTCTGCTGTGACATCCTCATTTTTCATCTGGGATTAATAGTCACCCATCTTACCTTATTACAAAAAAGTAAGCAGTAAAGAGTAAAATTACCCAGCAGGTACAGCAGCTGGGCAAAACTAAAGCAAACCCCCCCCCCCCCACAAACACACACACACACTGTCGAGTGCCAACTTCATTCACACCTGCCCGGAGCAGCCGGTCGATGGGCCGCAGCTCAGCTTTGGGCATGGGTCTGCGGGCCTGCCGGGGCGAGCGGGTGTTGGGTGTGGTGGCGGGGGAGTTGGGCTCTGGAGGGAGCTCTGGGGGCGGGTAGCCGCTGGCCACCAGCACCTCGGAGGCACACATGAGGCAGACGCTGTGCTGGCAGGGAAGGACCACGGGCTGCTTCACAATCTCCTTGCACACGGGGCAGTGCAGCTCCTGCTCCATGCTCTTCATGTTGGACTTGGGGACAGAGACAGGCGACAGGGTTATATATATATTAGGTATATATATATATAAATTACACGCTATCGATAAATATCACGATATGCTTATGAATTCAAAATACCATTCTAAACTAGGTCTAACTGGGGGTCACTACATTGCAGTATATGGAAATTTAAAGTATGGTATCGGACTAAAATTTGTTTCTTGTTCTTAGTGACGTCTCAATCCTCATATTTGATCATTTTAAGGGCATATCTTCTCATTGTAATTCATTTAGACTATAAAACTATCTTTGTTTCATGACCATTCGTTTCAATACCATTCAAAGACGATAAATGATAATATTGAATTATTGCCCAGCCATATATTTTATACACACAGTCTATGTGGATGATGGACGTGTGGATGTGTGCTATATAAAATAAAATAAAAAATAAAAAAAAATTTAATTTTTTTTTTTTTTAAAAGGACAAAATCAGGGAGTTGCCATGAAAAGATATAAAAGGCTGTCTCTGTAGTGTGTAAACGTGAGAAAGTCATGCTGCTGCTGGTCTCTCTGATAGTGTAAATATTTACTCTAACATGGATACGTCATCTCTACCTGTAGTAGACTAGACAGGTGACTCCTCTAACAGCACACATGTGATAGTTTAGTGTACACACAACTGATGATGTTTACCCTTTGAAACATGATGTGACGTTTTAAACCACCAAGCCACTTATTGCTACGCTACACGATTGCTTGATCTATTCCACAGTAAGATTGGGAACAAAGACGGTCCAGAGATGAACCCCTGAAGCTGTTTGTTGCACTATGCTCAAGGTTTATAAGGTTTTTGTGTATCCAATAATATGCCTTTTGTATGCTACAGGATTATTAACCCTATTTGTCAATTTGTCAATCATCCCAGTTCACTGAGCAATCAGGGCTGATTGAACTTTAAAAAAGGGATCTTTTTCTTAAGCTTTTGTAGCTGTGTCTGGGCGGGGTCTTGCAGTGCATTGCAGAGGTTCACTAGAGGGTGACGTGAATGACTGCAGAATGAACCAATGAGAGCCAAGCACCACAATGTGGCTGCAGGTAAAATCCATCTTTAGTCTTTATTCGCCCCTCTTTCTAATATCTCTCTAACCGTAATGTCCTCACCAAATAGTTTGGTGTCGGTGCTCGGTAACTTTAACAGAAGTCACTTCAGTGAGCACAACGGAACAGAGGAGAGGGGAACAGTCTCACTGTTGTCAGTTGACACGCTGACTGCATTTTTTAAGTGCCTGTCTTAAGATACCAGTGGAGGCGATCATGTGTCCGAGTCTGAGGTTACTGTACTACAGAAGCAACACGATGATAGCCGTCACACGTGAACACACCCTAACCTGTGCCGCACACAGGGCTCTCGATTCTGCTACGATGGCAGGACAGAGATTAACTAGGGAGGAGGAGGAGGAGGAGTGGGACAAGCAGCCGGCAGGCATGGCTGTAAAATAATAATGAAGGTCTTAACGAGGCTTTCAGGGGTCCCAGGTTCTCCGATAGCGTCGCATCCACAATCTCCTCCCCCGCCGGCTGGGATCTCCCTTGACACAACGCCTCTGCTAGAGCAAAGAGCCTGACTGCTGAGGATGCTTGTGGACCATGTGACTTGTGGCGTTGTCACTGGACTGTGCTGCAGACGGGCATTTCTCGATGAGGTGACGATCGGAGTAGTGTGAGAAAAATACGACTGACCTCATGCCATCTTCTCTAACACAGACCTGTGACTATGTAGGTGCAAGAGAGGTGCTTGCAATATCTAAACATTGACAAAGGATGGGAAAATGCATTTTGGAGCATCAAGTAAAATGCAGTTGTAATAGACACATATACTGGATCTATACTGCAGACATCAGCTATAGGCTATTGTCAGTGCCACAGATCGTTTGCAACTCAATAATGTTGATAACAGAACAACATCTAACCCTAAACTAGTTCATAGAATGAGGGCAATTAAGGATCCTATATCCCCATCACCCACCGATGTCTACTGTCATTTCCCAATGTCAACTAGGCAACGGCCTATTTCCCCCCCCCCCCCCCCCCCCCCCCTCATTCAATCGCAATTTGAGAGAGGTAAGCAAGCATACTATAACGGATTTGCCTTAAAAGCCAAAAGGTAACCCGCAGTGCCGCGGAGGGGGGTGGGGGGGGGGGTGTAGGTGTCGTATAGCTTGCAAGCTAAACACGCGTCGCGACAGCACATCCTACCTTCACCTGGAGCCTGGGCGCCATGATGCTGGGCTACAGCCTACGCACCGAGATGAGCGACGCGACTTGGAAAAGATGGGAGGGTCTTTAACAAAAAAAAAAAAAAAAAAAAAAAGGGATGCTCTGCAACACCGCATCCCAGCCGTAAAGTAGGCCTATAGCCACTGCGTGAATAAAGGCGCGCATAGCCTTCATTTAAACTGAGTTATAACTCATAAAAAAATATAAATAAAAATATAAATAAAAAGATTAGTTTTGAGATGCGCGTGCGAGGAGGAGCGGACATCGTGTTTTTCCTAAAACGGTCACGAGAACGCAGCATCCTTTTTTTTGGGGGGGGGGGGGGGGGTGGGGGTTGCTGGCTTCTTGTCTCCATGGAAACGATAACCCTCACCTCCTTCAAATCAGACGATTTCGTTTTTCACATTGCTGTGACATTTTGGAAAAAAAATTCATTGAACCTTGCATTTCTTGTCAAAGGCCTGGTCATTCACTACGATATTCGCCTCAGTTGAGCCTATTGTCACGCAACGGATAGGCTCTGGTAACATTTTGGACTGTATTTTTTTTCATAGTGCTTATGTTCAGTTAGACTGTATATATATATATACCTGTATATAAACTCATGCAATTAATTTCGACGTTTCTGTAAGACTGGTGTTGAAAGGGGCCCGCGAGGAACAGGTTAACGTGCCTTCAAACCTGTCGCGTGCTCAGGTCAAAAGCGGCTTAAACAAGTCTGGCAATATAGCCTATGGCTACTATAAATGACAACACACACCTTAGCCTACACACACAGCATAGCCTATACTACCACTGAACACACAGCTTTCCAGTTAAGGTCTACTCACATTGCCGCGAACCCAGGCGTCCGTCGGCGTGACCGCTTTATTACACTCCGACTCCGCCATCTTGGCGCACGAGACGAGCCACCGGCGGCGGGGACGCGGCGGCGGCAGCAGCACGCGCGCGCGCCTCCTCTACGGTGGGCTGTCCTCCTTCTTCTTCTCCTCCTCCTCCTCCTCCTTCTTCTCCTCCTCCTCCTCCTCCTCCTCCTTCTGTCTGGTAGGCTATTTAGACTTATGGTGGTCAGCCGCCTATAGAGGAACAAACAGACATAGGCCTACATTGGTTCAAGAATGCCCCCCCCCCCCCCCCCCCCCCCCCAAAAAAAAAAAAAACCTTCCTTTTACAGTCCCCTAATTACTAAGTATTAGTAAATATATGGTAAATAATAGTATATTATTGGGTAATTACCACTGGTAATAAGAAAATGAATACAGCGGTACAGCTGAAATACTATAAGAAAAACCTCCACTATTACCCATCAACTCAACTATGTACCGTGTAGTTGTGACTGTTTTAGGTTGGTAATAACTCGGATATAATTGTGTACTTCCTAGGAAAGTAGACAACCAATTCTAAGAAACACCTCTTCTATTACCCATCACTTTTAGTTACAATTGTAGTTATCCGAGGTTTATGATAACGATACGTTTTATTAAGTTGAGTGTTCACCCAGGCCATAGTATGAATATACATATACATTAATAAAACAATTTAAAAAATACATTTAAAAAAAGAGAATATATATATATATATATATATATATATATATATATATAGAGAGAGAGAGAGAGAGAGAGAGAGAGAGAGAGAGAGAGAGAGAGAGAGAGAGAGAGAGAGAGAATTTTAAAAAATCCAAGCTCTTTTACATGCTGACGAATGAAGGCGTCGTTGGTCTAACACCCGCCCCCATCCTTCTCGCTTTTGAAAAAAAAGAGCTGACTTCGCTATACCACAAAACGAATTGTGCGTGTGTGTGTGCGTGCGTGTGTGTATGTGTGTGCGCGTGCGTGTAAGGTTGTACATGGTGCATATGTCAAGGTATACATTAAAAAGCCCATATTTATGAACAGCAACAACAGCTTTCCGCAGCACATTTTCTATTTGCTTTTGTGTCCGGCCATTGTGAACTCAATGTCATGGCATATCGCCTGCCCTCTCTGTATTCCAGTGCAGTCGTTTCATCAGGCCTGAATTGCAGGAATCCCTGTCTTGGTGATAAGGGACTTTCTAGTCGTAGGCTGGGTCAGAGGGCAGAGCTGCCAGACAGGCCTGTTCCCAGCAGACCCTCATGCATGGGGGGCCAGGGATCCGAACGGCAATGGAAACACCCACTGGAGGACTCTGTCTGGATTGATACAAGCTAAGAGCTCTACTAATAACATAATAATAATGAAATGTATTTATATAGCACACTTTAAAACACAAACAAAATCTTACTTCACAGAAGTAAGTACTTACTTCACAGGCCTATTCATTTACATTGGCCTACGCACCGGTCACGTGACGGTCAAGTTTCCCCCTGCGAAAACAAAAAAAATGGCGGACACTCCTTACATGTTCCGTAGAAAATGCAATATTTTGAGCTACCGTCCACATTTACATGCATTTAGATGACATTTCTGGCGAGAAGTATGCGTTATATTTTCATAATCTTCTATCAGAGAATGTAGACGACCTTCCGTTTATTAGTTTCTACGTTTCTGGTGGTTGCTATGTACGCTACTATCGCGCGACCACGGCTCTAATGGACGATGTGGGCATCCGTCTTATTGGTTAGTTATTACTCCTGTATAGAGTAAACAACTCTATAAACAACTCTATGTTTACTCTATATCTCTGGGCCCAGTTTCCCGATAACGATGGATTCACGCTCGTACGATCCTTCTTACAAATCATCTTTCGAACGATCGTTATTTTTTTCTGTGCGTTTCCCGAAACTCCTCTTAACATGAACGCACGTGCACAGATCTAACATTCCGATTGTAGCCTTGTAACTGACTAACTGTCTACTGACACAGTGCTGAAATACATATTATACCGTGGTCTGGGTGAATACTCGATTCTGATTGGCTGGAGGGTGTAGGTTAAAAAGTACACGAAAGACGTTGACGCTATGAAGACGCTATGGCCACGTTGCTTGGCAACGCCTGCATACGGAAGATATTAAATAGTCCGCTCGACTTGTAAAAATAAAAAAAAACATCACGATTTTAACTCTAAAACACATTAAAGTATTATTAATTGATTAAATATCCCTTAAAATATGTTTTAGTGATTTTATCCATCTTGGCTCTATATAGGCTGTGAGAAAGTACACATCAAAGTGCCTTGGCAGTGAGCAAGATAAAAAAAAAATGAAACTTTGTCATAGGATGACAATGAAGAAATCGTTGGAAACGTCTTGATGTGCAGAGTACAGATATGCCACTGTGAACATTCTGAGTGGTTCCTGCTCCTCAGGAATGCCCTTTGAACCTTGAACCTGAGGCTCTTTTAAAGGCTACACAAAAAAAAAGCAACACAATGTGATACAAACATGGGGAAAACATTTTTGGAAAGCTCTTGACTTCTTCTATCATGGCCTTTGTCAAACCAACGCTACTGGGTAGGGTCAAAACCAGGGTAGGGTCAAAACCAGATTTCACCCAATTAACAATAGTAAAAATGAAATCTGACCAAATAAATGTGCTCCCCAGTCCCTAAAACATATAATACACTTGCAAAGTTCCTTGACACATTTTCACATAATAGGGAAAACTTTAACTAAACACTTTAGAACTACAAAAAACATGGCGCCGCACACTTAAGTGTATTGCACTTAAGTGTGCGGTTTGTGTATTGCAGTTTGTAGGTTTTTTAATTCATTTTCCGGGTTAGGGTTAGGGTTAGCGTTTTGCCTGTTTTTCAAGAGAGAAAGTATAACCTGAACATATTTTGTTCATATTATAGGGAGATTGATGTTGTAAAAATATAAATATAGGCTACATTTTATTTCAAGTGTTTTTTTTAGACGTGTTTCCAGCTGCTTTGTTTGTCCATGAATTGGACAAACATGAATTGTTTGGAGTTCACATTGTGGGACATACATTGTGGTGTGGGACAATAATAGTTGTTGTTGTTGTTTTTTTAACAAACTTTATTGTCAACAATATTATGACATTACAACATAAACAATAGTACAGTAAGGACAGTACTTCCAGCTGATAGGTCCTCCCAATCATAGACATAATATACGTAGACGCCTCATAGACTGACGCTGCCTGTTGGAGCTGACGTATCAGCGCGGCCGCCATCTTGTATGGGTCCCCAGTGCATTCATTTCTACTGAGGAAGGTGTATCCCCAACTACAATAATAAGCATAACTCCCTGAATTTTTACCGGATTTTCACACGGTTTGGTTTGTTACAAACGGCAGAGATTTAGGACGAATGCATAATAAAATAATAATAATAATAATAAGAAGAAGAAGAAGAAGAAGAAGAAGAAGAATTATTGTTCAATCTTACTTGTGAAAGGTAATCCCACGCGATCTGGTGTCAATACTGCGCCGTAAACTGCACAAAATACTGCATAGCTTGCTCTCCCGTTGACTCCTATGCTAGACTAGAGTGAGGAGACCCAACCAATATGGCGGCGACGCTGGGTTACGTTCCAGCACGTCATGAGGCGTCTACGTATATTATGTCTATGCTCCCAATGGGACAGGTGGTCACGGCGTCTTTCAGCCGTAGCCCCTAGCAACCTGACGTCATTGAAACATGGTGCAGGAATCAGAGCTATAGAGTAAACACAGAGTTGTTTATAGAGTTGTTTACTCTATAGCTCTGATACAGGAGTAATAACGAACCAATAGGACGGATGCCCACATCGTCCATTAGAGCGGTCACGCGATAGTAGTGTCCATAGCAACCACCATAACAACGGTACAAAGCGTTGCATTCCAACGATTTTCTAAAGAGACACTAAAATCGTCGTAGAAACTAATAAACGGAAGGTCGTCAACATTCTCTGATAGAAGATTATGAAAATATAACGCATACTTCTCACCAGAAATGTCATCTAAATGCATGTAAATGTGGATGGTAGCTCAAAATATTGCATTTTCCACTGAAAAGTGGAAAATGTCCGCCATTTTTTTGTTTTCGCAGGGGGAAACTTGACCGTCACGTGACCGGTGCGTAGGCCAATGTAAATGAACAGGCCAAATTAAGCGTAAGTATATCACGATTTTAGAGCCTTTATTGTGAATATACCACGTTTTCCCCCGTGGACCAACGTAGGTATTACACGCTTTGTTGTGAGACTGGGTTGAAATTTTGAGTTGTGATTTGAGCATATTGATAAATGCTTGACCTGTGTGGGTCCTAGATTGTTTCAGTCCATTGTTTTGTGTTATGCTGGAAAAAAGGTTGGACACACTACATTGTGTTTTTGTTCTTAATTGATTTCCAATAAAAATATATATATATATTTGCATAAAGCAAGCATATTTTGTCTACTCCCATGTTGATACGAATATTAAAAACTTTAAATGCCCTTTACGGTACATTTTTAACAGATAAAAATGTGCCAATAATTTCATGCGATTAATCACAAATATTTGACTTGATTGACAGCCCTACTTTATATACATATATTAGTGGTGGGCCGTTATCAGCGTTAACGTGCTGCGATAACGTGAGACTGTTATCGCGCAATAAAAAAATATCGCCGTTAATCTATTCTCAAAGTTGGGTTGGGAGCTGGGTAGGGTTGGGCGATGTCTTAAATTGGCAGTTGACGATGTTTACAGTAAAACATCGTGATGGACGATGATATCGTCGTCGGGGGGCGGGGCCGTTAATAGGCGGCCCACGAAGCGGGCCGCCTATTAACGGCATGGACCAAGCGGTTCTGGACCAGGAAGGAGACATGAACACTTTTAATAATCGTATTTACCGTATAACTGCACACAACTTTATTTAAAAGCAATCAAATGGAAAACATGTGTGTTTGTATTTTGGTGTCTGGTGCGTGTGGATGTGGTTCATGTTAATAGCGGAGTCCGGGAGGGTTCACCTTCACGGCGTAGTTACGAGGGATGTGCGACATCCAACAAGCAAAACCGTCTCTGCAATATGGCCAAAGTGTATGGGAGTTCACTCTTTGATATGGCTGTCTGTACTAAAAGCATACGGCTCCTGTAAATGCGTCTGCAAAATTGAATTGTACGTCATGAGCGGCAAAAGCGAACAGAAATATTCGCAGCGAATCTTTATGAGCGACCAAAGCGTCTTTGCAGCGCAATTCGCTTCTGATGTGAACGCACAGTTACCAGTGAAGTCCGATAACTCTTTTTTTTGTTTTTTGTTTTTTTGTTTTTTACCGAAAAGTAACGCAAACTGCGCAAAAAACTTCTGATTGGCTACAGAGAGTTCCTTGGTGAAAAAAATGCATTTGTGAATCCAGCCGTGTCAGGGGAGTCTCAAAAATCCACATATAAATACAGACCAGTTCACACACAAATGCAAACAAGTTCACAAATGAAAAGCGTCTTGTAAATTCAAGTTTAACAGTTTGTATATAAATGTAACAACATCCAAATACATTTTTGAAGAAAATATGTAATTAATATATTTATGGATTTATATTACATTTATTTAAAACAAGATACATTTGTGTGTGGATCAGAAATGTGTTTGTGAAACTTATTTTTGTTTATGGATTTATTTTACATTTATACATGCAGAAATCCATTTGTGTGTGCATTGAAATGTATTTGTGAGAAGAGAGTAATTTATAAATAAATCACAAAATACATTTGTGAATCCTTCTCTGTGCATTCATTATTAATGAGACTGTTCTGACCCCATAGATCTCCACCAAGGAAGGTAAGCGCCGCAGAACGGCTGCGCTGCGGAACGGCTGCGTCCTCTGCCCGGCGACACCCCCCCCGTCGGTTGTAGGTCCGGGTGGGTTATGATCACGCAGACTTACTTTTAGTCATTATTTAGGTAGCACACACATATTATGAATATAGGAATCCAAATGAGCCATTTTAATCTAGATTAATCTAGATTAATTCCAAGATTAGAGTGAGATTAATCGAGATTAAACAAATTAATCTATGCCCACCACTAATATATATATATATATATATATATATATATATATATATATATATATATATATATATATATATATATATGCCTATGTATATTAATGTTTATGACATTGAACACGGAGGCTGTAATCTCAACAAATATGTGGTCTGTTGAGTTTTCATTTAAATGATTGATTTAGATTAACCGTATATTCCTTTCCAGCAGTTCTGCCCTGCCGGGTTCAGGTGTTCCCATACATTGGATGTACTGTTATCGGTCGAGGTGACTGAGAGTTAATTAAATATGAAAAGGGCACATGACAACAATGTTGTCATGTGTGAATGTTTTTTTTTGCATACATCATGTGGACTAATTCAAAAATATTCCCAGCCTGTTAAACATACAGGTCTCATTGTAACTAGCTGACCATGAACCTGACCTGGTTGTTGTGCTAGCCATCATCTATGGTCAGCACAAAAAAATAAATTATTCATTATTTTTTGAAAATGGAGAATACAGAGGGAACTGTAAGAACTCCAGCCAGCCAGGAAGTTGTGAGTATCATTACTTCTCAAGCCACTGTTCTGGCTAACTGGAGCTTATATTGCCAATCGACAGCTCTGGAGATCATTAGAACTCCTATGCCATTGCCATTTACAGACCACGATACAAGACCGTGTTTCTATAGGCTTGGCTGTATTAATTCATGCACATTTCTTCATTAGACGACTCATTTGAATTCCCCGGTTTAGGTGTGGTTCCATGGGTGTAAGGTATCTGACATGTTTTTCAAGGCAGACAATAGACAGTAAGAGAGAAAATGGGAGGGGTGAAAGATGAGATATAGGCGGGGAGCTCAATGTGTACTTCAACTCTGTCTGCCCTTCACATTTGTTCTTTTCCAGATAACCAATCTTCACACAGGTAAGAGTGGAACAATTTGGAGAAATGTACCGATTGTACAGAAAATGTACACATTTTGTGTTTACAAAAAAGATATATCATATTGGTGTGTATATATATATATATATATATATATATACATATATATAATGTGTCTGTTGAGTTTTAATTGAAATGTTTGATTTAGATTAACTGTATATTCCTTTCCAGCTCAACCCATCATCCTAAACCAGAGAAATATGGCTGAAAAATTAACCGCCCTGGAATCGGGTCTGGCCCTTATATATGGAACATTTTTAAAATATGCAGCTAGTGAAGAAGGTGTCGACGATCCCACAACAATTAGCAAGAAGGAACTTTGTACGATGATTGCAGAACAACTGCCTCACATTGCTGGGGTGAGTCACACAAGTGCATCGCTATTTAACATGCATATATTAATTTGCTGTTGGAAAAAAAACAACATATTTACTTGTTAACTATTTACTTAATGTATGTGCACAAACATGCATCCATGTATTGTAACCTAGACCGAATGAGGACCAAATTAATATAACGTTGGTATAGTGATATTTCATTTGTTGAGATACTATTCCAATTTGTACGCATAGTTCTTTACCATTGTAAGATCGTAGACATACCTCTTCATGGAATGAACTCCAAAGGAAGCTGAGACTGACAAACCTTGTCACCCTGACAGTGGGGAACGCTGCGACTGAAAGGGATGCAGGTCAATGTAACTTTCTGGCCTCGTAGGTCTTGCTTCTTCTCTGCCATGCAAATTGTGTCAAATAATGTTTCTTATGCGGTGTTGTATGTGGTTCACTGTATGTTTTGTTGCATATTATTGTATGCTGCTGATGTCTTGGCCAGCTCTCTCTTGTGAGAAAGATGTTAAATCTCAATGAGACCAGCTTTGTTAAATACGTTAGGTTTCACAATAAACAAAATAAGCACACGTTGTTGTTGTTGTTGTTGTTGTGCTTGTGCTTCATGCAGAACGACATGGCTGAGAAAGTAATGATGGAGCTGGACACGGACCGAGACGGCACCCTGAACTTCATGGAGTACTGCAGCCTGATCACGTCTCTGTCCATGATCCTCCACATAGTAGTTAGTGAGCAGCTTTCACAGAAGTAGTACATCAATGTATAGGTCGATAAAATGACATTCAGTGTTGTTGTACTTTTACGTTTGTGTCGGTGTTGTCTGTCAATATTAAAGAAATAAATCCATGTTTCTTGTATTGTTGTTTTTTGTATGTGTCTGCAAAGACATTTTAATCGTGTGAATTTATACATGCTAAACCTCATAATCAGTATAATGTGCTTGTAGACTCTGACACTATACAAAAAACAGCTGATGATGCTGGTATATCAGTGTAAAGTTACAAATACCTGAATGTAGATGCTTGATGAACATTTAATACTTTATGCAAGGTCATTTGTACTATGTATGTAATGTGTATTACAACGTTGTCAACATTTGATTGTGTACACAATTTGTTAATGTAGGCAATTAAATACATATCACTCACAGTTTATACATCGTTGTTGCAACAAATATTTTCACCTTGTCGCATTTAGTTTGGACATAACGTATCGACGCTCGTGGAATAATAGACATGGGATGTGTACTGTGTCAGAAATCAATCTCTCCAATATTTCTAGTCTGTGAGCATATTTCATTCTCACAGACGACTGGCAGAGCTGTTCTTTGATGAATGCATTCAAACAGTACCATGCCTGCCCAAGAAGTATCTTTTGTCTCTGGCCCCACTAGGGGCCAGTAACATTGGTTACAATCAAACTACACACCAAACTACAATACACTTTTTAAAGTGTATTTTCAAATGTGCTAATTGTGGTTGTAGTTTCAATTATGTTTGCATTTATTATTGACTCAAGTTAATATCACTCAATATCATGAATTTAAATGATACTGGGAGAGTTGGGGTTATAATTAGGCTCTTGATTATCTAAAATAAAATACATTTGATAAATGCCTTTTTCAAAAGTATTTCATTCTATGTCACTGCGAGCAAAACTGAATCATAAACCCGTTTAGCTCTAGTAGACCATAGTGTTGTTGTACTTTTATGTTTGTGTCGGTGTTGTTGTTAGTATTGGGTCATTTTCTTTCAAGCCCAAACAACAACTCACCAGTCTCAAACACGAGACTGCTGTTCCCACAATGTCCTCAAGGTGTATAGTCTATAGGCCATGGATAAATGTGGATAACTCAAGGCAAACATTGTTGTCGAAAGAAAAGCAAAATACTTAAATGCATATTCAAATAATAAAGCATTGTCATCGTTACTCCTAATAAATAGTAATATTTTTATATTATATATATATTTTTTTTTTCCATTTAACTCATTACATTGCCATTGACCTGTAAGGTCTCATACAACTATAATACCTTAATAACCAACCGACAAAAAATAAAAACGGTCTGCATTTTTATTTGTATGTTTTTGCTTGCAGATCTCCTGCCTGCTCCTCTTTGTGGAGAAGGTGGAGTAAGTGTTTAATAGTTAGACAGGGCTGCCTTCTGCCTAGTGCTGGTGGAGGTAAAGCTGGTGGAGGTAGAGCTGGTGGGGGTAGAGCTGGTGCGTGCTGGTGGAGGTAGAGGTGCTGTGGTAGAGGTGCTGGTCGGGGTAGAGGTGGTGGAGGTGGTGCTGGTGGAGGTAGAGCTGGTGAAGGTAGATGTGCTGGTAGAGGTAGAGCTGGTAAAGGTGCTGGTGGAGGTGGAGCTGCTGGTGGAGGGAGTGCTGGAGGTCAGAGGAGAGGAGGTGAAGGTGGTTGTAGGTGGGAAGCTGCTCCTCTTGATGGTTCATCATAATCCTCATCCTCCAAACCTATCTTCATCATCACTGTGCAAGATCCTGATGACCTCTGAGACTCCAATGGCTCCACCTCCTCCCAACTGCGTAGTGTGCAATATGCAAATGCAAGATAGCCTTACGCTAGTCTGGCTTTTTAGGTTGTTGGCATAATCCCGCCCAAGCCTGCCATTGGGCGACTCCTGCAGTCGCCCAATGGCTTTACCTTATACTCCTCCCCCTTCAGTCATCTGCCACCATTGCTGCATCCTGGGCTTAGCACCGCTCAAGACGACTGTGATTGTTTAAAGAAATACAAACAAGACACAGCGTTTTTTTCCCCTATGCCAGAATGATAGTAAGTAGAGCCAGACCTTTCCCCAAGTGTGGAGATAGGGCTGGCTAGTTGCCAACTATCAGAAAATGTCTACTATTGCTCGACTGAGCATTAAAATGAGCAATGTTGTATATGAAAATGCACCACACACTGTGGCGTTATACTATACGTGTCCGAGAAGCTAAACCCTCTCTCAGGCACGGACATCAACATCAACCGCTGCCCCGACGGAGTTCCACACATCCACACACACCGTGGCGTTATACTTTAAAGGGGTAGTTCAGAATTTTGGACATAGGACCTCATTTCCAAGTCAGCCAGTGTGTTATTTATCATTGGAGACGTTTTCAACAAATTTCATGCAGTCCTTCTAGTTGCACAGTTCGCTGGTGCTAAGCTAGCGCAAGTCAATGGTATCGACTAGCCTGCCAATAAAAACAGTCTTACCCACTCCACCGTACTATCACGCCTGGGTAACGACAGTTGTATGGACTCAAAAGCACGACTAGACACAGCACGGATGAAGGATAATGTCTTTACTTGAAACAGGTTCGGTACACAGGCGATCAGTCAGAGGAGGCAAACAAATCCGGCAGGGGTTAGGCAGAGACAGGGTCGAGGGAAAACAGGCAGAAGTCAAAACCGTTTAAACACTGGGAAAAAGGCTGGAACGCTTAGCACGAGGACAAAAGACGAACTGGCAACGGACAGGGGAAACACAGGGACTATATATGCACAGAGGAGAGGAAATGGGAAACAGGTGAAGGTAATCAGGGCAGGGGAAGTCAATCACTGGGGGAGGAGCTACAACCTAGAGTGAGACATGACAGTACCCCCTCCTCTAGGGACGGCCCCTGACGTCCCAGGCTGCTCAGGATGACGGCGCAGGAAATCCTGGATGAGAGTGGGGTCCAAAATGTTACTCGAGGGAACCCAGGACCTCTCCTCAGGACCGTATCCCTCCCAGTCTACCAGGTACTGGCGACCACGACCACGTCGACGAACAGCCAGCAGTCGCTTCACCGTATACACCGGACCACCATCGATGAACCGGGGGGGTGGTGGGGGCCTGGAGGCTGGGACCAGAGAACTCTCCTCCACCGGCTTGACCCGGGCCACATGAAAAGTAGGATGCACTCTCAGGGACCTGGGAAGCCTGAGGCGCACAGCTGCCGGGTTGACCACCTCGGAGATGGGGAAAGGGCCCACAAAGCGAGGAGCCAACTTGCGGGATTCCACTCGCAAGGGGAGATCCTTGGAGGACAGCCACACCTTCTGCCCAGGTCTATAGGACGGAGCTGGGATCCTCCGACGGTCAGCTGCTCTCTTGGTCCTGGCCGAACTTCGTAGCAGCACCTGACGAGCCCCATTCCATATCCGGTGGCATCGACGGATGAAGGCCTGGGCCGAAGGGACGCTAACCTCTTCCTCCAGGGCTGGAAACAATGGCGGTTGATAACCGTAGGCACACTGGAAGGGGGAGAGACCAGAGGCAGAACATGGCAGAGTGTTGTGGGCATACTCAACCCAAATGAGGTGCTTGCTCCATGTAGCAGGGTTCTGGGAGACAAGGCAACGTAGTCCAGTCTCCAACTCCTGGTTAAGACGCTCGGTCTGGCCGTTGGACTGGGGATGGTATCCGGAAGAGAGACTGACCGTGGCGCCCAGGAGAGAACAGAAGGCCTTCCAAAACCGTGAAGCAAACTGCGGCCCCCGATCTGACACCACATCTTTAGGAAAACCATGTAAACGAAATACATGCAGCAACAATACCTCCGCCGTCTCCTTGGCAGAGGGCAATTTGGGAAGGGGGACAAAGTGAACCATTTTAGAAAACCTGTCCACCACCGTGAGAATGGTGGTGTTACCTTTAGAGGGAGGCAATCCCGTGACGAAGTCCAGGGAGATGTCAGACCAGGGACGGTGGGGCACCGGGAGAGGGCAAAGAAGACCCGGTGGGGGCCGATGGGAGACCTTATTCCTGGCACACACTGGACAAGCGGCCACATACTCGCCCACCTCCTTTTCCATGGCAGGCCACCAGAAACGCTGCTTGATCACGAAGCATGTTCTTTTAACACCAGGATGGCAGGACAGGAGGGAAGTGTGAGCCCAGTGGATCACCTGAGAACGAAGAGAGTCAGGAACAAACAACCGGTTCTGGGGGCAACCATCCGGTATAAGAGAGTTAAGGTTTGCCTGTCTGACCCTCTCCTCAATTCCCCATGTGACTGCCCCAACCATGCAGGAAGGGGGCAGGATGTAGCTCGGGGACCTAGGCGTTGGATCCGGGTCAAACAGGCGGGACAGAGCATCAGGCTTAACATTCTTAGAGCCAGGACGGTAGGACAAAGAAAAATCAAAACGGTTTAAAAAAAAGTGCCCACCTGGCTTGCCTGGAGTTGAGTCGCTTAGCGGACCGAATATACTCCAGGTTTTTGTGGTCCGTCCACACCAGGAATGGGTGTTCCGCTCCTTCCAGCCAGTGGCGCCATTCCTCCAGTGCCACCTTAACTGCCAAGAGCTCCTTGTTGCCCACATCATAGTTCTTTTCAGCTGATGAGAGTTTCCTGGACAGGAAGGCGCATGGGTGAAGCTTGTAGTCCGTTTGTGACCGCTGAGACAGAACCCCCCCGATACCTAGATCAGACGCATCCACCTCCACCACGAACTGACGACTTGGGTCGGGTAGTGTGAGGATGGGTGCAGAGGTGAAGCTCTCTCTCAGCTTCTGGAAGGCACAATCAGCCTCGGGGCTCCACTGGAACTTGACCTGGGGAGAGGTTAAGGCATGCAGAGGGGCAGCAATGGCACTGAAATTGCGAATAAATCGCCTGTAAAAGTTAGCAAACCCCAGGAATCGTTGGACTAGCTTGCGGCTCGTGGGGGTAGGCCAATCCACAACGGCACTGACTTTGGCAGGGTCCATCTGGATGCTGTAACCAGAAACCACAAACCCCAAAAACGAAACTGAGGGGACATGAAACTCACATTTCTCAGCTTTCACAAACAGCTGATGGTCGAGGAGGCGCTGCAACACCTGACGCACATGCTGAATGTGAGTCTGCTCATCAGGCGAGTAGATGAGAATGTCGTCCAAATATACAAAAACAAACTGATCCAGCATATCCCGGAGAACATCGTTGACCAGGGACTGGAACACAGCTGGAGCATTAGTTAGTCCAAACGGCATCACCAGATATTCGTAATGTCCACTGGGAGTGTTAAAGGCAGTCTTCCACTCATCCCCCTCTCTTATTCTTACCAGATGATAAGCATTACGAAGATCTAACTTAGTAAAAATCTTGGCATCTTGCAACAGTTCAAATGCAGATGAAATAAGAGGAAGGGGGTACCTGTTACGAATGGTGATGTTGTTCAGGCCTCTGTAGTCTATGCAGGGACGGAGAGTCTTATCCTTTTTGTCCACAAAGAAAAAACCTGCTCCAGCAGGAGAGGAAGATGGCCGGATGATCCCAGCCTTCAGAGATGAAGTGATGTACGTCTGCATAGCTTCCCTCTCTGGAGCAGACAGTGAATAGAGACGACCTCTGGGAGGAGACGACCCGGGAAGCAGATCGATGCAGCAGTCGTCTGGCCGGTGGGGAGGCAGAGAAGTAGCTCGGCCCTTGTTGAAAACCTCTTTTAAATCCAGGTAGCATGCAGGGACACCAGCGAGGTCCGGGAAATCCGCGTCGGACGACCCCGGAGGAGACGAGGAAGCAGGAAACACGGGAACCACAGGAGCCATAGGAACCGGAACCGGCTCTGATGAGAAGCAGGCAGGTGAGCAATCCCCACTCCAACCCAAAATCTCTCCAGATGACCAGTTGATCTGTGGGTTGTGCCTGGAGAGCCAGGGAAGACCCAACAGGAGATGATGAGAGGGAGAGTCAAAGAGGTGGAAGCTCAGAGATTCCGTATGTCCTTTAGCCATCATGAGCCTAATGGGCTGAGTGCGGTGAGTTACCTTGCATAATAACCTTCCATCTAAGGCGCTGGCCTCCAGAGGTTTGGGCAGGGGTAACAGGATCAGTCCGAGTCTCTTAGCCAATTGCCAGTCCATAAAGTTCTCATCAGCCCCGGAGTCCACCAGCACAGGATGACAGGACGTCTGAGACGGACACACCAGTTTAGCCTGAACCAGGCGGCGAGAGAAGGCAGCAGAGGAAAGTGTATGGCTCACCAGTACCCTCTTTACCACGGGTGAGCCCGGTCTTTTACTGGACATGAGGCGATGAAATGACCCAGCTGAGAACAGTAAATGCAGCGACCCTCTTGCAAACGACGACGTCTCTCCTCAGGTTCGAGTCTCGTCCTTCCAAGCTGCATGGGCTCCTCTGAGACAACAGGGGGCGCTGACGAGCTGTTCACCGGGGGGAAACGAGGAGAACGCCACGAAGAAGGGACTGCTGCGGACTGCCCCCTGTGGCCGAGCGGGAAAACAGCCGAACTGGACCTGTCTCTCTCCCTCTCAAAAAGACGTTTATCCATCTTAATAGAGAGTGAGATTAAAGAGTCAAGGTCCTCAGGAAGCTCTAGCGGAGCCAACTGGTCTTTGAGCAGATCCTCCAGACCATGGAGAAAAGCATCACACAAGGCGGAGGGATTCCAGCCACTGTCTACCGCCAGCGTGCGGAATTCAATGGCGTAATCCGCGACCCGGCGTCTGCCTTGACGGAGCCCCATGAGCGCTCTGGCCGCCTCTCGGCCGGGGGTGGTTTGGTCGAAGATCTTGGAGAGTGTGTCCTTAAAATCGTTCAGCGAGTTGCAGACTGGAGACTCTCTCGCCCATTCCGCCGTGGCCCATGCTTCGGCTCTGCCGGAGAGGTGCGTGATAATAAACGCCACCTTGGCGCGGTCAGTCGGGAACGAAGAAGCTTGTAGCTCGAAATGCAGCCCACACTGAACCAGGAAGGAGCGGCAACCTCCGGAGTCCCCAGAAAACCTCGCTGGGCTGGAAAGGTGAGGAGCCGGAAAAGAAGCGAGAGGCGGGGCGGCCTGAGGAGCCGGAATGAAGACCGGAGCGGCTGTCGGAGCAGGAGCAGCGGCACCCCGATTCCCCATCTGGAGGGTCAGCTGCCGAATCTGTTCACCCAAGATCTGGAGCTGCTCACAGACGGAGGACTGGAAGCCTTGCTGTTGACTGGAAATTCCCTGGATCTCCTGGACAACTGAGGTAAGTCGTTCCTCCTGGTTGTGGATCCGACCTCCTTGAGATCGAAGCGCATCGCGCACTGTATCAGGGTCGGCTGAGTCCATGTCTTGGCCAGTTCGTACTATCACGCCTGGGTAACGACAGTTGTATGGACTCAAAAGCACGACTAGACACAGCACGGATGAAGGATAATGTCTTTACTTGAAACAGGTTCGGTACACAGGCGATCAGTCAGAGGAGGCAAACAAATCCGGCAGGGGTTAGGCAGAGACAGGGTCGAGGGAAAACAGGCAGAAGTCAAAACCGTTTAAACACTGGGAAAAAGGCTGGAACGCTTAGCACGAGGACAAAAGACGAACTGGCAACGGACAGGGGAAACACAGGGACTATATATGCACAGAGGAGAGGAAATGGGAAACAGGTGAAGGTAATCAGGGCAGGGGAAGTCAATCACTGGGGGAGGAGCTACAACCTAGAGTGAGACATGACACGTACACCCAAGGCAAATCAATTATAACGCCAGACTATCGATGTACTGAACATGTGTGTTGATAGAATCATGTTAGAAATAAAACCAACCTTGCATGGCATTACAATCTTATAACTTTTTGAATTAAAAACTTACGTGGCGTCTTTGTGTAACGTTATCGCTACTTTGCTCCATCATTTCGATTTCAACAGGAACAGGTCTTTAATAATAATGATACATTTAAAAAAATTGAATTCACGCGCTTTATTCTCTTTATTCTCTCTTGCGAGGCAATTTAGGCAATTTATTGTAGGTGAAATTGAATAAACATCTATGAAACTACAATCAAATATATGAATTAATTCTGTCCTACAATGCTGTCATTTTTTGTTGCTGTTACATCTGCTACTTTGATGTACCAGGGCACGGGTGCAGACTAAACTAGTGAAGATGTCACACATTGACTATGGATCATGTGCCCTAGTACATGAAAGCAGCAGACCCATAATTAGTGTTATGAGCGACCAGTGGTGCAATTTAGGGGCGGGGACAGGGAAACCAGAAACTGCAAGGGGCGGAGTTACCCCTTGTTTCTGTGCGAGTGGAGGCTTTCAGGGGGGGATTTTAATTGTATTTAAGTGTATTTCTACAGGTGCCACTAATCTACATGATAGACTGAAACATGATTTGAAACCTGTACAGCCACTTTATTTTATTACATTTTTTACAGTTTACTACTGGTGGCCGAATTTGTGTTTGCCATTTACGCGCTTATGGATCCCCACCTCCAGCAACATGATTGGTCGAAACAAATATGAAGCGGAAGAAAGTGAAACGCCTGTTCACTCAGATTTGAGCTTGACTCCTATCAGACTTAAAGGTACACTGTATAGAATTTTGTGGCATCTAGTGGCACAGACTTGGCAGAAATGTAATATAATATTCATAAGTATGTTTTCATTAGTGTATAATGACCTGAAAATAATGATCATTGTGTTTTCGTTCACTTAGAATGAGCCGTTTATATCTACATGGAGAGTGGGTCACATTCCACGGAGGCCGCCATGTTGCACCGCCATGTTTCTTCAGTAGCCCAGAACGGACAAATGTCTCTAGAGAAATAAAGCCTTCGCCGTTCCATATTGTTGAGACTAAAATAGGTTCGTTCAGCAATGTTTGGTAGTTGGACTGGGGGGGCGGAGTTAGCGGACTTACCCGGGGGGGGCGGAGTTCCCCCGCGTTCAATATGTTTTACAATAATAATAACATCCCGACAAAACTGAAAATGACATTCATAGCAGCATAGTGCTACTGTGGTGGTGTATTAAGATAATCTCAATAGCAGTTTATCTAGTTTGAAAATGTTTGTTTTTTTAAGTTAAATATATTGGATATTCAATAGATATTCACGCTCTGAATTAGCGATGTGACAGGGTGAACTAAAGACGTGATCACTGTGTGTCTACCAGTGTCTACCTGTTGAGGAGACGGTCAGGCAGCAGCAGGCCACCGTAGCTTCAGTACCTACTGGGACCTTACAGTACAGTACAGGCCACCGTAGCTTCAGTACCTACTGGCACCTTACTGGCCAGTACAGGCCACCGTAGCTTCAGTACCTACTGGCACCTTACTGGCCAGTACAGGCCACCGTAGCTTCAGTACCTACTGGGACCTTACTGGCCAGTACAGGCCACCGTAGCTTCAGTACCTACTGGGACCTTACTGGCCAGTACAGTACAGGCCACCGTAGCTTCGGTACCTACTGGCACCTTACTGGCCAGTACAGTTTTATCTGCAACCTCAGCACTATGCCACTAGCCTAGAACTCTAGACACCCCCTAGCGGCAGCAAATTTATTTGGCAGCTAGGTAGGTCTAGCACGGCTCCGTCGGCTTTTTGGTGCTGGAAACACAAAGTATGTCAGACCAATCACAGCGTGAGGGGCGGAGTCGAAAGCCGGGCTACCATGACGACAGAGTTGCGACGGTTCCGTGTTAGAGGTAAACAATGGCTGCTGCTGCTGGCGAATGGCTGTCTTTCGACTCGGCTTTGGCCGCGACTCTTCAAGACTTGAAGTTAACATTTTATTTGAGAAAAGAACAAAGAACGGCACTGAAGTCTTTCCTCGAAAAGAAATATGTATTCTGAGTTTTGATTAATTACGTAGTCAGAGCCGTCGCTCTGACTACGTCACCTTCTTCGTTGCTCTGATTGGTTGTAGCGCTATCCTATTGCGTGCAGAGGGAACTTGATAGACAACCGTTTATCCCGCCCACACTGCCAATGGAGCTGAGCCAGACCTTACATCTTTCTGATGTGGGTCTGGCTTGCCAGGCTACTATGCCACTAGATTCTACACAGTGTACTTTTAAGAGGTTTCTCCCACATATCAACAACACAAACAACATTTATGTCACTTTAAACTACAGAATCTATTTTTTTAATTTCGATGAAGAAGACCCAGATTATGTCATGTTTCTTTGAGTGGAACTCCTCCATCTGTTCTAACTCCAGCCAAGTCTACGCATTTGGGAAGACTTAACGAAATATGAAATCTGACCACTAGATGGCACTACGCAAATGCACAGTATTGACAATAAAGTGTAGGTTTAAAGCTTTTATTGGTTTTCTATTAATAAACAGATGCTGAAATATAACATCAAAATAAAATGATACAGCTTCTATATACACTCACCGGCCACTTTATTAGGTACACCTTGCTAGTACCGGGTTGGACCCCCTTTTGCCTTCAGAACTGCCTTAATCCTTCGTGGCACAGATTCAACAAGGTACTGGAAACGTTCCTCAGAGAGTTTGGTCCATATTGACATGATAGCATCACGCAGTTGCTGCAGATTTGTCGGCTGCACATCCATGATGCGAATCTCCCGTTCCACCACATCCCAAAGGTGCTCTATTGGATTGAGATCTGGTGACTGTGGAGGCCATTTGAGTACAGTGAACTCATTGTCATGTTCAAGATGATTCGCGCTTTATGACATTTCTGCTGCGACATTCGGATGGTAGGGTCAGAATTTGGCGTCAACAACATGAAAGCATGGATCCATCCTGCCTTGTATCAACGGTTCAGGCTGGTGGTGGTGGTGTAATGGTGTGGGGGATATTTTCCTGGCACACTTTGGGCTTATTAGTACCAATTGAGCATCGTGTCAAAGCCACAGACTACCTGAGTATTGTTGCTGACCATGTCCATCCCTTTATGACCACAGTGTACCCATCTTCTGATGGCTACTTCCAGCAGGATAACGCGCCATGTCATAAAGCGCGAATCATCTCAGACTGGTTTCTTGAACATGACAATGAGTTCACTGTACTCAAATGGCCTCCACAGTCACCAGATCTCAATCCAATAGAGCACCTTTGGGATGTGGTGGAACGGGAGATTCGCATCATGGATGTGCAGCCGACAAATCTGCAGCAACTGCGTGATGCTATCATGTCAATATGGACCAAACTCTCTGAGGAATGTTTCCAGTACCTTGTTGAATCTGTGCCACGAAGGATTAAGGCAGTTCTGAAGGCAAAAGGGGGTCCAACCCGGTACTAGCAAGGTGTACCTAATAAAGTGGCCGGTGAGTGTATATAGTAGTGATATTATCGCGAACCGAAATCTTCCGGTAGCACCCCCCCCCCCCACCACCATAGACTGGTTCTCCCGGGTCTTATCCATACCTCTCTGGTTCGCCTACGACGAATTGGAGCATCCAACAATTGCCGTAGGTAATTAATTCGCCTTCTCTGATCTGTATTATCAGTTATTACTCGGCTTATTTGTTGAAATGACTCCTGGATAGCTATCAAAGCAGCTAAGGCCACTTGAATGCCTGACTGATGCAAATAATCCGACATGTTTGTAATTGTTTGGCTGTACTGCACGTGGATATGACGCCAACGCGTAAGCGAGGATAGCCAGCGCGAGCAGCTCAGAGCACACTTTTGCGTTTTCAACCAGACGGGAACGCGACGGTGGAGCGTCTTTAAGATTTCCACTCTGGAGGGTGGGTTCATTTTTTTGCGTTTTCAAGCCCCCAAAACGCTGTCGCCGTCTAAACGAAAGGCACATCTGATAAAATATTTTGTCGGTTTCACCCGGGAGCGTTGTCGTGTAAAGCCAGCCTGAGTTAGGCATGTTGTTTGTCTCTCTCTCTCTCTCTCTCGCTCTCTGCCACTTGCGGAGCAGAGAGCGAGAGAGAGAAATAATTACGCAGAGCCGACAGACTTTAAAAGTCCAAAACAAATATATTTACTGACAAGAAGTGGTTTTAATCAATTCCATAATTTAAAGTAGATTTTTACTAAACGAAAAAATGTGAAAAAAAAGAAAGGTCAAAATAAAAACACAAATCAGACAGAATTCTCCTTAAAGCAACCTCGTAATGGGGGTACATTATTATAACTAATAAATAAGTTATAAATATAGATCGAAATGTGCTTAGTTTGGGCTATTTCTCAGAGTTAAATTTCATAATTTAATTAATTAATTAACGGGTATTCGAATAAACGGTTTTCAAAATGTCGTGTACACGTCAGTGCAATTAACCGCTCGGAACATCCCTAATACATATATAAAGAAGGGACAATTAAACGCAGTCGGTGTCCACAAATAATAGCCAAGTTGCTCATACGCGTTTTGCGATTTCGTTAAAACTATGGACCTACTTTCGTTTAAGCCATAGACTTTAAAGGCTAAGGTTTAGGTGCAAACATATCCATACAATTAAAGCCGAGCCAAAAGGTGTCGGCAAATACGTCAATCTTTTGAATAGTCACAGGTAGGCTATAGGCTATCATTAATATTGGGCATGTTTTGTGTTTTTTTGCATTTCTAAGCACCGTGTAACCATGTAGTGTAATCAAAGCGTGTTTTCCACAGCAGTCTTCTGCTCCTTAACGTTGTGCATTTCCTCTGCTTGACCACCAGGTGGAGCCACCGAGAGCCCCCTGCTGGAGACATCAGTGCAGCACAGGGACGGCCAAGTCCTGCTCTCTGGCAACACTGCTCTCCCCTCCCTCAACCTGTCAGGTAAGGCTTTTTTTTGTCAGGTAAGAATTTTTGTGATAAATGCGGCTGAATAATAATTTGATATTATAGACATCTTTATACTGATATCCTCCATTACATTTCAATGCAAATATACATATACTTAACGTATCTTACGCCTCCAGTCGAGTATTACTTTTACTAAAAGAATTTCATACAAGCAAACAACTTTGTTATAAAAAACATTCTTCAGTGAAATCATGCGCTCAAACAAAACACAAATCAGTTCCCACTGACCACATATACCTGGGGCCCTCATCTGAGTGCTAACCAGCCCACAAACAAGGACAACTTAACCTACCTGGAACCATGAAGTTAGGTTGTCCACTGGTTGGAACATGTGTGTTGTGTGGATGAGACAAACATCTGCTTCCTCCCACACCTCCGCTGAGTCAAGGAAGCAAGGGGGGACTTCTCCGTTCCCACTGCTTCTTGATGTCAAACCCATTCTGCTGCACCCTGACATACCTGCACGGTGCTGTCCTCAATGTGCACTTGTTGTCAACTGTTGTTTACAGCCTTCAAGTGTGAGACGTGTTGCTTTTTTCTTATCTTATGTTTTGTCTACAACGTTTAGAACATGAAACTCAAATCGGACACATTTGTCCACATTGAAATAATAGACAATAAAATAATAAAACCAAACCACCATTGTTACAAAAAACGATCCGCTGTCGCTGTGTGTGTGTGTGTGTGTCCCACTTTGTTTCCTCTTCAAGGGTTGTCAAATACAAAAACGCCCCCGGCGTATATGATTAATAAGAGCAAGCAAACAAATACAGGTTCTATTACTTCTGATAACTTGTATGTTCTCAGTTTGATTTCTCTCTAATGTAGCATATCTCTGTAGAGATCTTTCTGACAAGAGCTTTTAAAAAGTTATATTTGGGCAATAATGTGGATGAACTATTCATAAAACTCAATCAAACAACAAGGCTGTATCAACAATATTTGTATTTTTATTGAATTAACATCTGCTTAGAAGACCACATAGGGAGCTGTTGTTTTTATTGTTTGTTCACTTTTTCATTGAGAGTAGCGCACAATGAGCAGACCAGGACACAGTACTCTTCCAAGCTGATGACTCCATCGCCATCCAGAGCCAACAATACTTTCTCAGGACATTGGTCCTGCAGGAATGAAACATATTTGATATGACGTATTATTGTATTATGTATGTGTGCATAACAGTATTTCACATGATGAAATAGAAACATTTGGGAAATGTTATTACTTTGTGGTTGTGCTTATGCACTTAAATGTACATTATTTTCCAAACAGCAGCATGATACATTTGTGTGACTTACGGCTAAAATATTAGGCAAATGTTTTTTCATTAATTGAGAAAACGCCGCATTGGTGATGGTGTCGCGGTCTCCGTCTTTCATGGCTGCCTCTTTAAATGCAGCGTAAATACATCCGAGTGACAATTCCATTGGACGTAAGTTGCAAGCCATTTTCTCTGGTTTAGGATGATTGGTTGATCTAAAAAGAAATGCCACCAACAAGCAGATATTAATAACAGTGATCTCTGGTCGAATGTAAAAAAAGCACAAATGTGAATCTTAAATCGAGGACGAGCTCACAGAAAGAAAGACAAATGTCACCGCAAAAGCTGCAGTGCTGCATTTTCCACTGGGGGCGCCCTAGTCAACCTCCAGCAGCCCAACACGTCGCCAACATCTATGTTTATCTCTTCGTTTTGTTTTTTAGGCATACAGGGCTTTCAAGTACAAAAACCATCCCTGCAGTTTGTACACACATTGCTAGCTAGCGCTGCCAATTTTGGTTTTGAGTAGGAAAGAGCATAAAGAAAACTATGTTTGAATAAGTTTATAGCGCAATACAATACTCAAAATTGCAATTGAAAACATACTACTACTTTGGTTGAGATAAATACGATCAGTACAGTACATTTCCTTTCATGTCGCTCATTGTGTCCTCTTACCTGTGTGGAGATGGGTAGCAGGGCGCGGTGTGGCTGATGCGTCACATCAAGGCTTAAATACATGTTGAGCTCGGAGAGACACGCCCTGTATCTCTCACTCACGCCCACAATGTCTTATTAACATGTTGTCACTTGCAGTGGCTCTACACACATTGAATCAAGTCCTATTTGAAATGTTGGTATCTGAATGTTGGTATCTTGTCCACGTTCTGTCAATACTAAAAAAATAAATCCATGTTTCTTGTATTGTTGTTTTTTTTGTATGTATCTGCAAAGACATTTTAATCGTGTGAATTTCTACATGCTAAACCTCATAATCAGTATAATGTGCTTGTAGACTCTGACACTATACAAAAAACAGCTGATGATGCTGGTATATCAGTGTAAAGTTACAAATACCTGAATGTAGATGCTTAATGAACATTTAATACTTTATGCAAGGTCATTTGTACTATGTATGTAATGTGTATTACAACGTTGTCAACATTTGATTGTGTACACAATTTGTTAATGTAGGCAATTAAATACATATCACTCACAGTTTATACATCATTGTTGCAACAAATATTTGCACTATGTCGCATTTAGTTTGGACATAACGTATCGAAGCTTGTGGAATAATAGACATGGGATGTGTACTGTGTCAGAAATCAATCTCTCCAGTATTTCTAGTCTGTGAGCATATTTCATTCTCACAGACGACTGGCAGAGCTGTTCTTTGATGAATGCATTCAAACAGTACCATGCCTGCCCAAGAAGTATCTTTTGTCTCTGGCCCCCTAGGTGTGGTTGATGTTCAGGTTGCTTGCCTGAGAGAAAACAACTACAACTACATCTAACATTGGTTACAATCAAACTACACACCAAACTACAATACACTTTTAAAAGTGTCTTTTCAAATGTGCTAATTGTGGTTGTAGTTTCAATTATGTTTGCATTTATTATTGACTCAAGTTAATATCACTCAATATCATGAATTTAAATGATGCTGAGAGAGTTGGGGTTATAATTAGGCTCTTGATTATCTAAAATAAAATACATTTGATAAATGCCTTTTTCAAAAGTATTTCATTCTATGTCACTGCGAGCAAAACTGAATCATAAACCCGTTTAGCTCTAGTAGACCATAGTGTTGTTGTACTTTTATGTTTGTGTCGGTGTTGTTGTTAGTATTGGGTCATTTTCTTTCAAGCCCAAACAACAACTCACCAGTCTGAAACACGAGACTGCTGTTCCCACAATGTCCTCAAGGTGTATAGTCTATAGGCCATGGATAAATGTGGATAACTCAAGGCAAACATTGTTGTCGAAAGAAAAGCAAAATACTTAAATGCATATTCAAATAATAAAGCATTGTCATCGTTACTCCTAATAAATAGTAATATATATATATATATATATATATATATATATATATATATATATATATATATATATATATATATATATATATATATATATATATTTCCATTTAACTCATTACATTGCCATTGACCTGTAAGGTCTCATACAACTATAATACCTTAATAACCGACAAAAATAAAAACGGTCTGCATTTTTATTTGTATGTTTTTGCTTGCAGATCTCCCGCCTGCTCCTGTTTGTGGAGAAGGTGGAGTAAGTGTTTAATAGTTAGACAGGGCTGCCTTCTGACTAGTGCTGGTGGAGGTAGTGCTGGTGGAGGTAAAGCAGAGCTGGTGGAGGTAGAGCTGGTGGAGGTGCTGGTGGGGGTAGAGTTGGTGCGTGCTGGTGGAGGTAGAGGTGCTGGTGGAGGTGGTGCTGGTGGAGCTGGTGAAGGTGTGCTGGTAGAGGTAGAGCTGGTAGAGGTGCTGGTGGAGGGAGTGCTGGAGGTCAGAGGAGAGGAGGTGAAGGTGGTTGTAGGTGGGAAGCTGCTCCTCTTGATGGTTCTTCATAATCCTCATCCTCCAAACCTATCTTCATCATCACTGTGCAAGATCCTGATGACCTCTGAGACTCCAATGGCTCCACCTCCTCCCAACTGTGTAGTGTGCAATATGCAAATGCAGGATAGCCTTACGCTAGTCTGGCTTTTTAGGTTGTTGGCATAATCCCGCCCAAGCCTAGCCTGGCTCCGCCCTCCGACGTACTTCCGCTCAATTTTCATTTCCCTTCAGTACTCTGTCTGGGTTTTCGGCATATTCGCGGGTTTTCTCCCGGTAAAGTTTTACCTGTCCAATCAGCGAACAGAGGGAGTGGCTGAGAACGATGACGTTGAAGTCGTGCGCTAGTTTGAGTTGTAGTACATTCGCCTGACATTTCCAATTGTTCCGTTTACTCTTAAATTCAAAGTACAAAACCTGCAGCTCTCGTTGACATCCATCTTCACACTCTAGGCCTACTCTGTTCATTGCAATGAGGTATCACGGATATAGTTGTTGTTGGTCTGGGGTCTGGGCGGCTACGTCACGTGGTTTCCGGTCGGTTCTGTCGCATGACATACGTTAGCGATTGGTTATGGCAGATTCGGAGTGGCACTGGGCAGATCCAATAGTTTTAAACTTCAACAGAGCACCCGCCTTCAGTTAGTTAACAATTGTCAATGGTGAGTGGCCAGACTCTCTGTACAAATGAAATGTAGTACGAGAGGCTGGTGACCAGGCTAGCCCAAGCCTGCCATTGGGCGACTCCTGCAGTCGCCCAATGGCTTTACCTTATACTCTCTACCTTATACAGAAAATGTCTACTATTGCTCGACTGAGTGTTATAATGAGCGATGTTGTATATGAAATGCCCAAATCAAGAATTGCATTGTCAAGAATGAATTGTTTTTGATTAAAATAATGAAAGGATCAACGTTGGAAGAATAGACAATAAGATAATAAAACCAAACCACTTCTGTTACAAAAAACGATCCGCTGTGTGTGTGTGTGGTGTGTGTCCCACTTTGTTCCCTCTTCAAGGGTTGTCAAATACAAAAACGCCCCCGGTGTATATGATTAATAAAAGCAAGCAAACAAATACAGGTTCTATTACTTTTGATAACTTGTATGTTCTCAGTTTGATTTCTCTCTAATGTAGGCTAGCATATCTCTGTAGAGATCTTTCTGACAACAGCTTTTAAAAAGTCATATTTGGGCAACAATGTGGATGAACTATTCATGAAACATAATCAAATAACAAGGCTGAATCAACAATATTTGTATTTTTATTGAATTAACATCTGCTTAGAAGACCACATAGGGAGCTGTTGTTTTTTTTCAAGACATTTGTTTGTTCACAAGAGCATTGAGAGTAGCGCACAATGAGCAGACCAGGACAAAGTACTCTTCCAAGCTGATGACTCCATCCCCATCGCCATCCAGAGCATCCATTAAATTCTTAGCACATACGTCCTGCAGGAATGAAACATATTTGATATGACGTATTATTGTATTATGTATGTGTGCATAACAGTATTTCACATGATGAAATAGAAACATTTGGGAAATGTTATTACTTTGTGGTTGTGCTTATGCACTTAAATGTACATTGTTTTCCAAACAGCAGAAACACATCTACGTGCACATAATGATACATTTATGTGACTTACGTCTAAGATATTAGGCAATTGTTCTTTCAGTAATTGAGAAAACGTCGCTTTACTGATAGTGTTGGGGTCTCCGTCTTTCATGGCTGCATCTTTAAATGCAGCGTAAATACATAAGAGTGCGTTTTCCATTAGACTGCAATCCATTTTCTCTGGTTTAGGATGATTGGTTGATCTAAAAAGAAATGCCACCAACAAGCAGATATTAATAACAGTGATCTCTGGTCGAATGTAAAAAAAGCACAAATGTGAATCTTAAATCGAGGACGAGCTCACAGAAAAAGACAAATGTCACCGCAAAAGCTGCAGTAGGCCTACTGCATTTTCCACTGGGGGGCGCCCTAGTCAACCTCCAGCAGCCCAACACGTCGCCAACATCCATAATGTTTATCTCTTCGTTTTGTTTTTTAGGCATACAGGGCTTTCAAATACAAAAATCGTCCCTGCAGTTTGTACACACATTGCTAGCTAGCGCTGCCAATTTTGGTTTTGAGTAAAGAGCATAAAGAAAACTATGTTTGCATAAGTTTATAGCGCAATACAATACTCAAAATTGCAATTGAAAACATACTACTACTTTGGTTGAGATAAATACGATCAGTACAGTACATTTCCTTTCATGTCGCTCATTGTGTCCTCTTACCTGTGTGGAGATGGGTAGCAGGGCGCGGTGTGGCTGAGATGCATCACATCAAGGCTTAAATACATGTTGAGCTCGGAGAGACACGCCCTGTATCTCTCACTCACGCCCACAATGTCTTATTAACATGTTGTCACTTGCAGTGGCTCTATATACACACATTGAATCAAGTCCTATTTGAAATGTTGGTATCTAAATGTTGGTATCTTGTCCACGTTCTGTCAATAGTAAAAAAAAAAAAAAATGAATCCATGTTTCTTGTATTGTTGTTTTTTGTATGTGTCTGCAAAGACATCTTAATCATGTGAATTTCTACATGCTAAACCTCATAATCAGTATAATGTGCTTGTAGACCAGAGCCGTTTCTAGCTATATGCGGACTATGCGGCTGCATAGGGCCCCGCCGCCACAAGGGGGCCCCCAAAATGCACCAGCAATTTGTAGAATTTGTAATTGTAAGTATCAGTGAGAACTGGATTTTTTCAAGTAAAAACTATATGTAATTCATGTAATAAATAAAAAGTGTGGGAAGAGTACGTTTTATTATGTATCTCACATAATATTCAAAGGTTTCATAGTCATTGCACATGAACTTAGAAATACCAAGTAAGTTTTGGGTGTTTTGATGTGTTGGGTGTTTTGAATCTGCGCACGCGCCTTGTGACGCGCATACAGGACGCATGTGCTTTGTTGCCCGCCAAAACACAAGAAGACGACGATGGCGGTCAGGTTTAATGGAGGCAGGAGCACCTATAAATCATCTTGAAGGTAAGTCATTCAGGGGTTTTCCTGCATATGTAACAGAGTTAAAATATAATATGATCCCACATCACCTATCACCTATCACCGCTGAGTCAAGGAAGCAAGGGGGGACTTCTCTGTTCCCACTGCTTCTTGATGTCAAACCCACTCTGCTGCACCCTGACATACCTGCACGGTGCTGTCCTCAATGTGCACTTGTTGTCAACTGTTGTTTACAGCCTTCAAGTGTGAGACGTGTTGCTTTTTTCTTTTCTTATTTTTGTCTACAACGTTTAGAACATGAAACTCAAATCGGACACATTTGTCCACATTGAAAGAATAGACAATAAAATAATAAAACCAAACCACTTTTGTTACAAAAAACGATCCGCTGTCGCTGTGTGTGTGTGTGTGTGTGTGTGTGTGTGTGTCCCACTTTGTTTCCTCTTCAAGGGTTGTCAAATACAAAAACGCCCCCTGGTGTATATGATTAATAAAAGCAAGCAAACAAATACAGGTTATATTACTTCTGATAACTTGTATGTTCTCACTCTAATGTAGCATATCTCTGTAGAGATCTTTCTGACAACAGCTTTTAAAAAGTCATATTTGGGCAACAATGTGGATGAACTATTCATGAAACATAATCAAATAACAAGGCTGTATCAACAATATTTGTATTTTTATTGAATTAACATCTGCTTAGAAGACCACATAGGGAGCTGTTGTTTTTTCTTCAAGACATTTGTTTGTTCACAAGAGCATTGAGAATAGCGCACAATGAGCAGACCAGGACAAAGTACTCTCCCAAGCTGATGACTCCATCCCCATCGCCATCCAGATCATCCAATATATTCTTAGCACATTCGTCCTGCAGGAATGAAACATATTTGATATGACGTATTATTGTATTATGTATGTGTGCATAACAGTATTTCACATGATGAAATAGAAACATTTGGGAAATGTTATTACTTTGTGGTTGTGCTTATGCACTTAAATGTACATTGTTTTCCAAACAGCAGAAACACATATACGTGCACATATAATGATACATTTATGTGACTTACGTCTAAGATATTAGGCAATTGTTCTTTCAGTAATTGAGAAAACGTCGCTTTACTGATAGTGTTGGCGTCACCGTCTCCGTCTTTTATGGCTGCATCTTTAAATGCAGCGAAAATACATAAGAGTGCGTTTTCCATTACACTGAGATCCATGTTCTCTGCTTTAGGATGATTGGTTGATCTAAAAAAAAAATGCCACCAACAAGCAGATATTAATAACAGTGATCTCTGGTCGAATGTAAAAAAAGCACAAATGTGAATCTTAAATCGAGGACGAGCTCACAGAAAGAAAGACAAATGTCACCGCAAAAGCTGCAGTGCTGCATTTTCCACTGGGGGCGCCCTAGTCAACCTCCAGCAGCCCAACACGTCGCCAACATCCATAATGTTTATCTCTTCGTTTTGTTTTTTAGGCATACAGGGCTTTCAAATACAAAAACCGTCCCTGCAGTTTGTACACACATTGCTAGCTAGCGCTGCCAATTTTGGTTTTGAGTAAAGAGCATAAAGAAAACTATGTTTGCATAAGTTTATAGCGCAATACAATACTCAAAATTGCAATTGAAAACATACTACTACTTTGGTTGAGATAAATACGATCAGTACAGTACATTTCCTTTCATGTCGCTCATTGTGTCCTCTTACCTGTGTGGAGATGGGTAGCAGGGCGCGGTGTGGCTGAGATGCATCACATCAAGGCTTAAATACATGTTGAGCTCGGAGAGACACGCCCTGTATCTCTCACTCACGCCCACAATGTTGGTATCTGAATGTTGGTATCTTGTCCACGTTCTGTCAATAGTAAAAAAAAAAAAATGAATCCATTTTTCTTGTATTGTTGTTTTTTGTATGTGTCTGCAAAGACATCTTAATCATGTGAATTTCTACATGCTAAACCTCATAATCAGTATAATGTGCTTGTAGACCAGAGCCGTTTCTAGCTATATGCGGACTATGCGGCTGCATAGGGCCCCGCCGCCACAAGGGCAATTTGTAGACCAGCAATTTGTAGAATTTGTAGAATTTGTAGAATTTGTAATTGTAAGTATCAGTGAGAACTGGATTTTTTCAAGTAAAAACTATGTAATTCATGTAATAAATAAACAGTGTGGGAAGAGTACATTTTATTATGTATCTCTCATAATATTCAAAGGTTTCATAGTCATTGCACATGAACTTAGAAATACCAAGTAAGTTTTGGGTGTTTTGATGTGTTGGGTGTTTTGAATCTGCGCACGCGCCTTGTGACGCGCATACAGGACACATGTGCTTCGTTGCTCGCCAAAACACAAGAATATGTAACAGAGTTAAAATATAATATGATCCCACATCACCTATCACTGTATCTTAATTTTACTATGGTCACTAAACGCAACGTACCTGAGGACTTGGGTCATGCACCCCGGGCAGTGGCGGATTAAGGTGGTCATGGGCCCCTAGGCTACTGTTTGTTTGGGCCCTCCACATTATTAATCATGCTTTATCAGAAAAAAAACCCGCTTGGAACTTTGGCCGCGCTTACACACGCGCGCACACGTTGACACAGCCACCGGGGGCGTGAGCGTCGCGTTACGGCTGCGTCGCGGTCACCGCTGCTGATCGCTGCCATTCTAGTCAATGAAAGCATTTCCACCGGGCCGCTGCGGAACGTCTCAGCAGTGGCCCAGGAGCGGCCATTCTATTTTTGACGCGAGCCGCTGCTGAAACGCGTCAATTTAAACAGAGCAGACCGACCGGGCAGGAAGTGAAATAGTAAAAGCCATAGAGCATCCGGTCAATTTTCAAAATAAAAACACCCTCCCGATCGAACACGGCCACAAATCGTTGTCGTTTATAACTGACTTTGTCTATAGGCTACAGCACAACACATTAGGACATAACAACAATAAACAACACTAAACACAATTAAACCAGACAAAAAAGTAAACATTTACTATATAGCCTACCAACTCATGGTAGAAGCACACAAATCTAGGAAAAATGACCAAATCAACAGCAAATCAACTTCTGACAGACAAAGCAACTGCAAGTCAACTTCGGAAAGGCAAAGTAACCTTTTATTTGTTTGTTCTATTTTGACATCCACAAATTATCACGTGGTCTCCTGATTCTCGTGTGGTCTTGTAGTTCTCGCGTGATCCTGCAAATCCAGCCGCCTCGCAGCGCTACGCTGCCGTCGTGTCTGGTGGAAATTGATGCAGGGCAGAGGACGCAGCCGTTCCGCGGCGCTGCCATAACGCGACGCTCACGTCCCCGGTGGAATGCCATATCTATCCAATCAGCGACTTAATTTTTTGAATGTTTCTAAGGGCCCCAATAGGAGGCAAGTTTTTTTCCCCAGTGTAGTAAATTAAAACAAATAAAAATAGTCTGGCCAATCCAGGGCCCCTGCACACGTGGGGCCCCTAGGCTACAGCCTAGGCCAGCCTGTGCATTAATCCGCCCTTGACCCCGGGGGTACAGCAGTCAGACCTTGTCGCCTTGGTAAGCAAGTTATGAGCTCCACCATTGTTTTTATTAATTATCTTAATGTTATACAAAACAAGTGGTTTATTTTGTTTATGAAACGTATAGCTCGCTAGATGCTGTGAATAAATGGCGGGTTTGCTAAAATGATGAGTTTCCTTCACATAATTAACACAAGGCAACAACAGAGTACACAACCACTACACATAGGAGTGGGGAAGGGAGGAGAAAAAAACGTTTCAAATATCCACAGCGCCAGACCTCACCAAAATCCTGATGCTAATTATTATAAATAAGCTAAAGAGTTATTCAATGTACTCTTAGTTTGCCACAAATCTAAAATCTTACTGAGACAGACAATCTATGCATCTGCAGAGATGTTAATTCCCACAAAAGTTCACTCAGTTTTATCATGTTAAATATGATTTGATTTATTGGCATTTCAGATTTGTTTCTTATTGTGGCTGTATATTTTGATTCCATATATGAAAATACTTTGAATGTGTCATATTTCAACTAAAAGAACCACCACTTGTTGAAATGATGCTGTTGTTATAGAGCTACTGATTAGCCTTAAGTATCTGAAATTCAGATTAATTTGTGGGAATTTAAAAAAATGTAAATGATCTATCCAAAAACATTTGGTGTGATAATTTGCTTCCACATGCTTCCTAAGGACCATCATCTTATTTGGATCCCTTTATTTCTAATTCCCATGTCTATATTAAGCCTCATTGTTCTCTATTCTGATTTCGTTTACACTGTTCAAGTTTTGATTTTGCATTATTCTTGATACATATGATACAGCTCTCTCTCTCAACATGAACCTAGACCAGCAATGCTCTGCTGCTTTTTTGAGGAGAGGAACAGAATTACAGCGGCATAAATGCAGGATTTTCTTAATTTAAGATTTAACATACAGTATGTGTATGAAAGATGTGTCATTTTTTTTACATTAGAGCGATATTTTCAAATATTTTGACAGCATATTATCAAAAATACATTAGTTTGACAGTGGTACAGTTAATTTTGGTTACATTATTCTGTAGTTTTAATGTAGCATTTCTTGTAGTATTCCTTAGTTTTAATGTATTATTTTTTGTCTTTGTGTTTTTGTCCTTAAAGGGGTAGTTTGGAATTTTGGACATAGGACCTCATTTCCAAGTCAGCCAGTGTGTTATTTATCCAACCCTGTCTCATCAAAATTACGTTCCCAGGGAACTATTCGGCATTCTCAATTACGTTTGTCTGAAAACGTATTTTGTCCGTGATTACGTTTCATTGAACGTATCGCAAATACGTTTGTTCTCAGCCTATTTTTTTGCCATTTATTTACCTATAGGATTATGTTTGGTTGAAACGTATCCCAGATATGTTAAATGTCAACATATATCATATTATTGTCATTAAGGCATATTTCCCTTTCGGGGAACGTTTCATTTAACGTGTTTTGTCCCTGATTACGTCTTGAATCTGAATTGAGCATATGTTTTGTTATTTATTTACCTCTTGGATAATTTACATTGAATTGAAACGTATCCTCAATAGGCTACGTTAAATATCGATAACACATTTGTCGGGGGCGGGGGGGGGTCCGGTCCAGGTCCGACCCTGGACTGGGAGCATTCCCAGTCCAGCACAGTTAGAAATGTAAGCTTTTATATTTAGGATAAGATATATTTTACTGTAAGATGGACATTATTATACGTCACGCGCAACACGTATCCTGACGTTGATCCAAAGTGCCAAACGTAGAGGGGTTACAATAAACGCCCTTAAATTGTATGACTGTTACATTTTTCTGCCTATTCTTTTCCCATGGTTTTGCGTCCAAGTCACGTGACTTTCAAGATTCACGTGACTTTTTCAGATTCCACAGGACTCCCTTGTGACGTCACTCCGTCTGACGGATCAAACCCTCGCCCACTACACGTCTGAGGTTGATTTGCTGATCAACACATTATTCCGTGGCAGCGGGAGAAACTAATGTTGACAAAGTGACGAGTTACGATCGGATGTTTGTCCTATTGGTTAGTTACTCTATGTTTTCTCTCTCTGATTCCTGCACCATGTTTCAATGACGTCAGGTTGCTAGGGGCTACAGCTGACAGACGCCGTGACCACCTGGGAGGACCTATCAGCCGGAAGTACTGTCCTTACTGTACTACTGTTTATGTTATAATGTCATAATATTGTTGACAATAAAAAAAATAAAAATAAAACTATCATTGTCCCACACCACAATGTATGTCCCACAAGGTGAACTCCAAACAATTCATGTTTATCCAATTCATGGACAAACAAAGCAGCTGGAAACACGTCTAAAACACTTGAAATAGAATGTAGCCTATATTTATATTTTTACAACATCAATCTCCCTATTATATGAACAAAATATGATCAGGTTATACTTTCTCTCTTGAAAACGGGCAAAACGCTAACCCTAACCCTAACCAGGAAAATGAATTTAAAGAACTACAAACGTTCGGAAAATGCAATACACTCAAGTGTGCGGCGCCATGTTTTTTCCGCCATTTTTTTGTAGGCTAGTTCTAAAATGTTTAGTTTACGTTTTCCCTATTATGTGAAAATGTGTCAAGGAACTTCGCAAGTGTATTATATGTTTTAGGGACCGGGGAGCACATTTATTTAGTCAGATTTCATTTTTACTATTGTTAATTGGGTGAAATCTGGTTTTGACCTTACCCAGTAGCGCCCCCTAATGGTTTGGCAAAGGCCACAAAGGACATGATAGAAGAAGTCAAGAGCTTTCCAAAAATGTTTTCCCCATGTTTGTATCACATTGTGTTGCTTTTCTGTAAGCCTTTTAAAGAGCCTTAGGTTCAAGGTTCAAAGGGCATTCCTGAGGAGCAGGAACCATCCAGAATGTCCACAGTGGCAGATCTGTATTCTGCAGATCAAGACCTTTCCAATGGTGTCTTCATTGTCATCCTACGACAAAGTTTCATTTTTATCTGCTCACTGAGAAGGCACTTACTGATGTGTACTTTCTCAGAGCCTATATAGAGCCAAGATGGATAAAATCACTAAAACATATTTTAAGGGATATTTAGTGGCAAAATGTGTTCAACATATTGATGGTGACCTTATCCTTAGTCATGCTTTTCAATTTGGAGCAGTTTAGACCCCATTTACCCCTTAAATGATTCATATACATATTTCCATATTACTTAATATGACCATTTATAGCCATTGTGTTCCCTTCCCCAGGGCTGACAGGATTGCCCTGGATGAACAATATGGTAATGCGAATGTATGTCTGTGTGTAGTTACATTTTTACCCACAGTTGTTTTTAATTGACCAAGATATGAGCTTTTGAAAGAAAGTAGGCCTCTGCCATAGTAACATAAGGGGCTTTAGGACTACAAAAAACATGGCGCCGCACACTTCAGTGTATTGCATTTTCCGAACGTTTGTAGTTCTTTAAATTCATTTTCCGGGTTAGGGTTAGCGTTTTGCCCGTTTTCAAGAGAGAAAGTATAACCTGATCATATTTTGTTCATATTATAGGGAGATTGATGTTGTAAAAATATAAATATAGGCTATATTCTATTTCAAGTGTTTTTAGACGTGTTTCCAGCTTGTCCATGAATTGGATGAACATGAATTGTTTGGAGTTCACATTGTGGGACATACATTGTGGTGTGGGACAATAATAGTAAAAGAATAGGCAGAAAAATGTAACAGTCATACAATTTAAGGGTCTTTATTGTAACCCCTCTACGTTTGGCACTTTGGACCAACGTAGTCAGGGTACGTGTTGCGCGTGACGTATAATAATGTCCATCTTACAGTAAAATATATCTTATCCTAAATATAAAAGCTTGCATTTCTAACTGTGCTGGCTTTAAAAGGTACACATAAAAAGTACAAATTATGTTCACAGTGTGTTGGCTTACATATCTGGGCCAGTTCAGCCAATCAGAAAGCTTCAAATTATGTTTCCTGTACCGTTTGTGGCTGGTCGATTTTCATTATACACACATTATTTTCTTTACATTTCAATATAACTGCTACAGGGCAGTATTTCGCCAGCCACTGACGATAACCACCCATCGGCAATATAAAACATTTTAATAAAAGCTGGCGTCGTCACCATAGCAACGGTCGCTGACACTCATGGGAACTGTAGTGTAAATTGACGCAACAAACCAATGAAATTACGATATTTCTCGGAAAAGAAGCATACATATTTCTTAGCGATGGCCACTACACAACACTGCTGTATCGTTAATGATCATGAGTATACATTTATACTGTAGTATACAGCGGCCCATGCTGCGGCCCGTCATGTATAAATGCAGGTGCATCTATTTGGGTCGGACTGGGAGCATTCAGGGTCCTGGACCGGCCCACCACTGGACCGGCCATCCTCCCCCCGCCGGTCCGGTCCGGGGAGGGTCGGACCTGGACCGGACCCCCCCTCCCCGGACAAATGTGTTATCGATATTTAACATAGCCTATTGAGGATACGTTTCAATTCAATGTAAATTATCCAAGAGGTAAATAAATAACAAAAAATATGCTCAATTCAGATTCAAGATGTAATCAGGGACAAAATACGTTAAATGAAACGTTCCCCGAAAGGGAAATATGCCTTAATGACAATAATATGATATATGTTGACATTTAACATATCTGGGATACGTTTCAACCAAACATAATTCTATAGGTAAATAAATGGCAAAAAAATAGGCTGAGAACGAACGTATTTGCGATACGTTCAATGAAACGTAATCACGGACAAAATACGTTTTCAGACAAACGTAATTGAGAATGCCGAATAGTTCCCTGGGAACGTAATTTTGATGAGACAGGGTTGTATTTATCACTGGAGACGTTTTCAACAAATTTCATGCAGTCCTTCTAGTTGCACAGTTCGCTGGTGCTAAGCTAACGCAAGTCAACGATATCGACTAGCCTGCCAATAAAAACAGTCTTACCCACTCCACAGTACTAGCCTGGTCACCAGCCTCTCGTACTACATTTCATTTGTACAGAGAGTCTGGCCACTCACCATTGACAATTGTTAACTAACTGAAGGCGGGTGCTCTGTTGAAGTTTAAAACTATTGGCTCTGCCCAGTGCCACTCCGAATCTGCCATAACCAATCGCTAACGTTTGGTCGTGACGTATTTCATGCGCCAGAAACCACGTTGCGCGCAGTATACAAACGGCAGATGCAGTGAGCATTAGCATTAGCTTCCGCCCGCCTCCGTACTTACGCTCAATAACTGAAATTCGCACACGACCTCTACGTCACTGTTCTCAGGCCGCGCCTCCTGTTCGCTGATTGGACCGGTAAAACTTTACCGGGAGAAAACCCGCGAATATGCCGAATACCCAGACCTAGTACTGAAGGGAAATGAAAATTGATCGGAAGTACGTCGGAGGGCGGAGCCAGGCTACCACAGTACACCCAAGGCAAATCAATTATAATGCCAGATTATCGATGTAAATGTCTGTGTTGATAGAATAATGTTAGAAATAAAACAAACCTCGCATTGCATGAATCATCGCAGTTTGAGGGACTAGTTTCTCATCAGCAGCGGAATTTTACTTTGCTCAGGTTAGTTGTGCAATAACCAAATCTCAACAGCAGAAAGTAAACAGAGAGGCGTGTGACAGAAGCGCGGACACCTAGTAATAGTGGGATTGAATCATTGGATTGGAAACGAACGACTAGGCAACATGGTGATTCAGTGTGCATTTAAAAATTCTAACAATAAAAGCTTGCCCTTTGTGCATCCATCTCGATCAGTTCTTCATCCGTGTATTCCGGCTCGTAGAGGTACGGTTCGCTGGATACAACAAATTCCTCATCAACGTCTTCAAAAGCAGGCACAAACATTCCAGTATGTGCCAATATTGCTACTATATCACAGGTTCTGAACAACAAACACAATCAAGAAAAACTATTGGATACTGATAGAAATTCAGCAAGAGCCTTACAGTACCAATCTTTTCATGATGGATCGAACTTCCAGAAGAATGATTTTTTTTCTCTGAAGAGGACAGACTTAGTCTTATCCTGTACATTGATGACTTTGAGGTGTGCAATCCTTTGGGAACTTTAAGGAAAAACACAAAGTGACAGCTGTGTATTGGATCTTGGGAAACATTCCAGCACAGTCTCAATCAACATTAACATCCATTAATTTAGCTGTTTTGTGTAAGGCAGTGGACACCAAGACATTTGGATACCAGAAAGTGTTAGAACCATTGCTAACGGATCTGAGGACTTTAGAAAGAGATGGCTTATTTGTTCCAGCTCTGGGAAAAGATGTCAAAGGAACTGTTATGTGTGGTAGCAGACAACCTAGGAGCTTACTCAGTTACGGGCTTTGTTGAAAGCTTTTCTGGTTCTTATGCTTGCCGTTTTTGTCTTGCTGAACGATATCAGTATGAGTATCAGTCAAGAGAGGTGAGATCTGTTTTTTTTCAACGGAGAACTGAGGAGCAAAATGCAGTACATGTTCAGACTGCTTTGTCCAGTCTGAATAATTCCCCTGTGCTATGGTGTGAAAAAAAAGGTGTGCACTGTCTGAAAAGCTTGAGCACTTTCATGTTACATCCGGGTACCCTCCAGATGTTTTACATGACCTTCTTGAAGGCATCATTCCATTGGAATTGGCGTTGTCTTTTGATGTCCTCATCAGAAGAAGTATTTTTCTCTCATTTAACTAAATTATGTCATCCATCAGTTCCCTTACAAGTGGAGTGATAAGACAAATCACCCTCATGTTGTCCCAGGCAACTTTTCAAACCGTAAATCAATGCTCATGAAAATTGGTGCCTGCTACGTCTGCTGCCTCTGATGATAGGTTTGAAAGTACCTGAAGATGAGCCTGCGTGGCAGATGCTTATGACTTTGAAAAGCATTTTGGAGCTTGTTATGTCACCAAGCCATACAGAGGAAAGTATTTGCTATCTTGACAGTTTAATATCTGAACATCCCAGCAGACTTCTTGAAGCTTTTCCTCAACAGAAGCTCATCCCTTTAAGCTGGGGATAGTGCTCATTTTCTTGAGCACTATCCCCAGCTTATCCGAAAATTTGGTCCTGTAGCTGCTCTGTGGACCATGAGATTCGAAGCAAACAGCTTCTTCAAGAGAGTTGTCAGACACAGGATGTTTCAAGAATATCTTGCTTTCTCTTGCAAACAAGCACCAGCTCATGATTGCAAACCATCTCCATGAATCGAATGCAGTCAAACCATCACTCTTGGTTACAAAAACAACAGAGGTGTCTTTGGATGTTCTGAAGGATGACATTAAAGATGAATTGAAGTGCAGATTTCCAGGTGTCACTAGAGTACATTGCCAACTCTGTGAATTGTTCAGGGACAACCAATACTGCTGGAATGGTGGTGTGCCATGGTTCTACTGCTGGGTTGCCAGACTTTGCAGAGGTGCTACAAATTATGGTAGTTCATAACAAACCAGTGTATGTCATCAGACTAAAAATAGCATGGTACAATCAGCACCTTAGAAGTTTTGAGTTGGAGAACACAAGCAATGAGCAAGTAATTGAGCAAAAGGATCTTCCAGATTTTTATCCTTTGGCGACATACACTCTGGCAGGAAGACATCTGGTAACCTTGAAGCAGCACATTTGCCTCCCTTATTAGTGGACACAAATGTGGGATGTTTGTTGAAACTCGAGTTCAAGCTTTATTTTTGTCTGGACATTAAACACCCCTATCCTGTCTCCATCCACAGATGCATTCACAGAGGTTTTCAAGTCAACAGCCTTAGGTGCTGCACAGATTATTCATCACATATCATCATATTTGTAACAACCAGCATTTATGTGGTCACAAATTAAGACTTTTTCTGGACTTAACTGAAAAACTGCAGATAATGATCATGTTCTAATGAGTTAGGCTAACATCAGCACACTGTATATAGTTGCAACTTCACATCAGAATGAATGTCTGTAATGATTAACAAACAATTTTTGTATTTATGATGCGGCTTTCTCTGCCAGGATGGGCACCCCAGCAAAGCTCCGCATCATCTTTGGAGACAACGATATTCGCAAACTCATTCTACCTGCAGGCATACCAAGCAGCCTCAGACCTTATTTGTGCTATCAGAGATTATTTTGATATTCCTGGGGATTTTTCTGTGCATTATCAGGACATGGATTTCAATGGTCAGTTTTTCACTCTAACCAGAATTGGAGATGTGGAGGATCATGCAACGTTAAAAACATAGTAATAATAGAATAATAGAGGCTGACTCGCCTCCACCACAAGAATCCTCTGATACTATCTCCACCCACTTGTCAACATTTTCCTTTGATGTAGAACAACATTTGCAGGCTGGAAACCAAGCATTCCTGAAGGATGGTGCCCTGCTTAACCACCCAAGTTTGACAAACAGCATACTGGAGAAGCTTGCAGAGGTGGTTTTTGGTTACACGGCATACCCCACAGGGATTCAAATGTTGACAGTGGTCGAAGCCTTAATCGAAAAGGTTCCCATGTCTCAGGGAACCAGGGTCTTTTAATGGCCTTTATGGTGGCAGCAGAGGATGAAATGGAAAATGGGGAATTACCGTGCAAAATTGAGAGGCCGTCAACTTGCCTGTCCAGAGCTGGAAGTGAACTCGCTGAAAAGACAGAGGTGAGAATGGCTCAAGCAAAGGCATCAAAAAGCCCAAGAAAGCAGAGGTAAACTACCTGCCTCCACTGCCAATTGGGGACACGGAAGCCACTTTAGAGAAAGAGAGAGTAGACATGCTGCAAGAAATTAAGAAGAAAAACAATGAGCGGATAATATCTGAGAAAATGGAAAGATCTTTCTCTTTCCGAAGACAGGAAGTTGTAAAGCAGTGCCCTGCCATCCAATATTTCTGGGAGAGACGGCCTGCTGAAGCTCAGGTATAACAAGTGTCTGTGTGTTGCATTTATAAATACATTAAAAAATAGTGTTTGTTAAAAAGAAAAAAGTAAATAGCATAATCGTACCTCCTTTTTTCAGATTAAGGAGGAATTCAAAAGAATCACAATGGTTCCCTTGGAAATAACTCTTCTCACTATGCTGGACTTCTACACTCCAAAAATGCAGGAGATATTCAGCAAAAAAGATGGAGTAGCTGGGACCAAAATATGACCACTTCTGGATTCACTCAGCCAGGTAAAGCAGGGGTTCCCAAACTTTTTCGGCTCAAGACCGATTACAGACATTTGATGTCTTGCTGGGACTCAAACCTGATCTTTCTTTGTCACTTGACTTTTACTGGCCCTGTGTGTCATTTTACTGTTACGCCCCAAACTTGATTGGCCCTACTGGGGCTAACAACAACTCACCTCTGACCCCAAACACTGAACAACACCTTTTAACATATACCCAACCAGTGGGATTTATTAACAGTAAGACATATTTAAAGGACACTACATTAAGCAAGAGACAAAGTCCAAATCATAAAGACAAGACAAAAATCCCAGGCTGAGAGGCAGCATGAACAGCCAGCGGTCCCATGACAAAAAGCCCCCTCCTTGAGGTGCAGGAATCTGTGGCTTTTAACTCCTCCTTGACGAGCTGCCCAGGTGCTCCTAATCACCTCCTTTCAGATGCAGCACACCTGAGCAGAGACAGACACAAGCAACGGAAAAGCACTGGGAAGCAAACACACAGGGAACACATACAGCCGTAACACCCTCCCCCTTAAAACAATGAATAAATAATTGCATATATCTAAAAGTCAGAATTCAAGTCAATAGATCACATACATGAATTACTAAATATACAAAGTGTACTAAATATTTATTCATTGTAAAATGTAAAGAGAAATACAATGTCATTCGTGTTAAAATCACAAGGCTGCATGTTAAAATTGCAATTGATTAACCAAGAGCATGGCGGCTACGACAGAAGATCATAAGCCATTCAAAATTACAATTGCACTTTGTCATAATCAAACATAGATCCTAATAATGGCATAAACACAATTGGCAGTTACCTAAACACTCAGGTGCAGACTGCACCCTCACACAATGCAGCTCACCTGAACACATGATCGGTGTTAACTCGGTAAGGCCACCATGATCCTCACATCAAAACAGGTGCAGGGCATCACAGCCTCGAAACAATGAAAATAACTATTATTTTGGAGGGAAAAAAAGTGTTTATTTATTGAAATTGTTCACATTTAATTGTTTACAGAACAGTGCGAACAAAAAAGGTCTGTGTGTGAGTCTGTGTGAGAGTCTGTGAGAGTCAGGGAAAGACATGGAGAGAGGGCAAAAAATAGAGGTAGAGAGAGATGCACCTGAGCTGAACAGACAAAAGAAAAATGATGCTCACTTTAATTTGGAAAATAAATTCACAAAATAGACATTTCACTCTGCTAACTGGCAACCCAAGCAAAATCAGTCGGCGACCCACTTTGGGTCCTGACCCATAGTTTGGGAAAGGCTGAGTTAAAGTTTCAAATGCATACAGTTACTTTGAAGTAGATTAACCTACAGCAGTTAAGATATGGAGTCAGAATAGTGTCATCATTCAAACCTGAAAAAAAAGGTTTCAAAGGCTTGTAAGTCTGTGTTTGAAAACTCAACACCTTGTAAAAAAGGTTTTGCACCACTGAAAAAAGAGATTATAGCCTGAAAAAAAAAAGTCAAACATCTGCAAACATGATTTTGTGTTCTATTTTATCTTCTTCATCATTTTAACCAACACATTTTCAAAGCTAAAATGTTTTCACAAACACATTTTCAAAGTTTAAAAATGTTCACCAGCGCATTTGCAGAGTTTCAAATCTGACACTGTTCTAACAGTGTATTACTTTGTTTCCCGGTTTCGAAACCTTGTAAATGGGATTCTGCAAACAGCTGTTCAAACATTGAGAAATACGTTTTGAAAGGTTGAATATTTATTTTTAAAAACTTGTAAAGGTGTAAATTTACACCATTGCAATGTATTTTTTCAGAACTTAATTTTCAGCACTGACTTTTCAGAGATTTGACCACACGGGCGCAAGCTTGCGAGTCACGTGATTATTGACACTGTTCTGACGCCGTTCGTTTTGAAACTCCTTTAGCGTCAAAGCTCTGAAAACGTGGTTCTGAAAAAAAGGGAAAAAAAACCTTCCTGGGGGCGGGACCATCTTGCTCTAAACCTATTGGTTGCTCTCTGCTGAGGCACAGTCCAATCACATGCGCCGTTGACCGGGCTGTGCGGGATTGACAGTGCTCTGCCGATGACTAACAAGCGACTTGCGTGGTTGATTTTGTTGTCTATTTTCTGGAACCATGGCTGGTAGACAGGCGAGCAATTTTATTCTGTATTGTTTGCGTTCTAACCACCCGCGAGCCTCCTGCGGCTCGCCAAGCTGTAATTTGCAACACGTTCTCATCGCAACTCGTAATATACCGACGGTTTGTCACGCCCCTAGACGTGATACTGACGCAAAATGTACCCTCCCGCGTCTGTGTGAAACGATCTGTGTGAAACAATCTCATAAACCCGTTCGCGGTGGTAAGAGACGAGCAGAGTCTACAGCGTCCGCTCGCAGAACAGAGTCTACAGCGTCCGCAGTCTACTGTGAAACAATTCACTCCATAAAGGATTATGGTTAGGGTTATGGTTAGCGTAATCTATCACCGTGACCGGGTTATTATTGGAGTGAATGGACGCTGTAGACTAATTTGTGGCTCGCATGGCATAAATAATAGTCATACTTTGCGGTCACGTGACTACCATGGATACCTGGAGGGCAACAAACGCTGGCAAAATGGCGACGAACAACGGCCAACCAGGGGAATTGCAGCCTTGCAGATTTCCGATACTTAAATAAATCAACTATTTAGACCATTTGTCACAAAATGTTAAAATTAGATATGAAGAGAAGATAAACATACTCGGAACTTGTGATCCATACACAGCACCCGCTGATGTAGGTTATTCATTGCTTTGAAGCTGGCAAAGACTCTACCAGATCGTGAAACGATCTGGGGGTTCTCATAAACCCGTTCGCGGTGGTAAGAGACCAGCAGAGTCTACAGAGTCCATTCACTCCAATAATACCCCGGTCACGGTGATAGATTACGCTAACCATAACCCTAACCATAATCCTTTATGGAGTGAATTGTTTCACAGTAGACTGCGGACGCTGTAGACTCTGCTCTGCGAGCGGACGCTGTAGACTCTGCTCGTCTCTTACCACCGCGAACGGGTTTATGAGATTGTTTCACACAGATCGTTTCACACAGACGCGGGAGGGTACATTTTGCGTCAGTATCACGTCTAGGGGCGTGACAAACCGTCGGTATATTACGAGTTGCGATGAGAACGTGTTGCAAATTACAGCTTGGCGAGCCGCAGGAGGCTCGCGGGTGGTTAGAACGCAAACAATACAGAATAAAATTGCTCGCCTGTCTACCAGCCATGGTTCCAGAAAATAGACAACAAAATCAACCACGCAAGTCGCTTGTTAGTCATCGGCAGAGCACTGTCAATCCCGCACAGCCCGGTCAACGGCGCATGTGATTGGACTGTGCCTCAGCAGAGAGCAACCAATAGGTTTAGAGCAAGATGGTCCCGCCCCCAGGAAGGTTTTTTTTTCCTTTTTTTCAGAACCACGTTTTCAGAGCTTTGACGCTAAAGGAGTTTCAAAACGAACGGCGTCAGAACAGTGTCAATAATCACGTGACTCGCAAGCTTGCGCCCGTGTGGTCAAATCTCTGAAAAGTCAGTGCTGAAAATTAAGTTCTGAAAAAATACATTGCAATGGTGTAAATTTACACCTTTACAAGTTTTTAAAAATAGATATTCAACCTTTCAAAACGTATTTCTCAATGTTTGAACAGCTGTTTGCAGAATCCCATTTACAAGGTTTCAAAACCGGGAAACAAAGTAATACACTGTTAGAACAGTGTCAGATTTGAAACTCTGCAAATGCGCTGGTGAACATTTTTAAACTTTGAAAATGTGTTTGTGAAAACATTTTAGCTTTGAAAATGTGTTGGTGAAAATGATGAAGAAGATAAAATAGAACACAAAATCATGTTTGCAGATGTTTGACTTTTTTTTTTCAGGCTATAATCTCTTTTTTCAGTGGTGCAAAACCTTTTTTACAAGGTGTTGAGATTTCAAACACAGACTTACAAGCCTTTGAAACCTTTTTTTTCAGGTTTGAATGATGACACTATTCTGACTCCATATTAAGAGTAATGCCCTCAGAGGCCTAACCAATGCAGATCCAGGATATCATAGTTTTGTATGAATTTTGATGTTGCTTCTATTGGCAACATGTATAGATTAGTGAATTCATATAGTACTTCCTACACAAGTATCTTCTGAGTCTTCAGGGGAACTCATAAAGGACTACAAGGTAAATTAAAACATTTTCAGATCACAAAGTTCACTTGAGTACATTATATTGAATTCGTATTCACTTCCCCTTTAAATACAACTTGCTTGAACCATCAAATAATTGTCAGAAAATCCTTTTTTTTTTAAATGGAGCCTTTATTGGTCCCTTTAAACACTGTAGGGGGGGGCGTGGTGCATCAGCCGCAGGGGGGAGCTGGGGAGAGGGCTCGGGAGAGCCGCGCCAGGTGAGAGTGATTGGCACACCTGGGTTCCATTGTAACTAATCACTCTCTCCCTTTATCAACGCAGTAGCGTGCTGGACCCGGGGAGACCGGACCCAAGCACACGGGTCGGCGGACGGAGCCAGAGCTGGGCCCGCGGCGACGCCGATGTGCGTGATCATTGTATATTGAAAATAAAACGTGTTCAAATGTAAATCGGCTGGTGTTATTCCCTACTGAAGAACCCCGTGGCATCTACCACGCCACAACTGGCACCCCAGACGGGACTTTAGGGATGGATCCGCAACAGCCGATGAACACGCTGGCTCAGATGCTGGCGGAGGTGGCGGCGATGAGCCGGGACCAGGCGGTCCTAAGCCGAGAGCAGCTGGCGCCCCCCCAGGGCCAGGCGGAGAGGCAGACCCAGCTGCTGGAGGCGATGGTGAGTCAAGCAGGGGCAGCGGCGCCGGCCCCCTCGAATGACAGAAAATGGCAGCGCACGATGATCCACAATCTTTCTTGGAAATGTTCGAGGCCACGGCGGCGGCATGCGGCTGGCCGGTGGCGGAGTGGGCCGTGCGGCTTCTTCCCCTGCTGTCGGGGGATGCGCAAACTGCGGCACTCGGACTGCCCGCCCCCTCCCGAGGACAGTATGGGGAGGTCAAGAGGGTGGTACTCGACCGGCTGGGGCTCTCGGAGGAGGACCATCGCCGCCGGTTCCGGGGGAGCAAGCTGGGGCCCGCCGAGCGGCCGTTTATCTTCGCGCAGCAAATGAAGGACGCGGCGACCAGGTGGCTGCAACCCGGGGGGTCCGCCGGCGAGGGGAGAATGTTGGAGAAGATCGTCCTGGAGCAGTTCGTGGAGGGGCTCCCGGCCGCCACCTCGGACTGGGTGCTTTGTCACCGCCCGGCGGACCTAGCCGGGGCCATCACCCTGGCTGAGGACCATCTGGCCGTCCTCTCCCAGGGCCAGGCACAGGAGGGCTGGCCGGTGCCTCCGGGAGGGCCCATGCCGGCACCCCGCAGAGGTCCCACGTCGGGTTCCCCGCACTGGACACCCACTCGACCATCCCTCAGACCCCGCTCTACATACACCAATAATCGGCCCTCCCCTCTCCCCCGCACTAATCCTCCTTCTCCCTGTTACCCTTCCCAGGGTCCAGCCGCTACAGGCACGGCTTTTGACCCACAGAGGGCTCCTCAGGCGGCAGGGCAGGAGTGCTGGAGGTGTGGGCAGCTCGGACACTTCCGAGGGGAGTGCCCCCTCATGGAGGTGGGCCAAGTGATCCGGGTTGTCGGCCCTCCAGCACCCTCCCCCGGTCCAGGGGGGACGTACAGCGTTCCGGTAAGGATTCAGGGGGGTACACATCAGGCGATGGTGGACTCAGGCTGCATGCAGTCTATCGTTCATCAGAACCTGATTCGGCCCGGGGCTTTGATAGAGGCGGGAGGTGTGGATATTAGGTGTGTGCATGGGGATATTCACACATACCCTGTAGTACTGGTGGAAATTCAGTTTAAGGGGAAAAAGCATAGTGAAAGGCAGCGGTTAGCTCCCGCCTGACACATCCCCTGATTATGGGTACTGATTGGCCAGGGTTTGATAGGTTAGTGGGACAGTGTGCGGGGGGGTGTTCACGGCCGACAGGGACAGGGGATACGTGCGCTGTGCTCAGCGGTGACGTGAGGTCGTCCGACACTGCAGACGGGGAGGGGGAGCCGGCAGGGCCTTCACAGGAGGCTCCGCGGGTTCCCGTGTTCGACTCCATGGAGGATTTTCCACTCGAGCAGTCTCGTGACGATACTCTACGCTTTGCCTTTGACCAAGTGATAAGAACTGATGTCACATGGTGCGCCCTGACGCAGCGTTAACGTATCCACATTTTTCATTGCGTAGGGACAGACTATACAGAGTGAGTCGTGACACTCGAGACAGAGGAAATAACTACACAGTTGGTGGTACCGAAGAGCCGCCGGGAAATTGTTTTCCAGGCGGCTCATTATAACCCAATGGCTGGACATATTGGGTGTGAGAAGACACTGAACCGCGTAATGGCCCGATTCTATTGGCCAGGCATTTGGGCAGACGTGTGCCGCTGGTGCGCGTCTTGTCCCGAATGCCAACTGGTTAACCAGCTGGCCATCCCGAGAGCACTGCTGCGGCCATTACCTCTAATGGAGGTGCCGTTCGAGCGCATCGGGATGGACCTCATCGGGCCATTTCACCGGAGCACACGCGGATATCGATTTGTGTTAGTTCTCGTGGATTACGCAGCGCGATATCCGGAGGCAGTGCCGCTGCGCACCATCTCTGCAAAGAGTGTGGTGCAGGCACTGTTTCAAGTTATCTCCCGAGTCGGGATCCCGAAAGAGATCCTGACTGACCAAGGCACACAATTTATGTCACGGACACTGGGAGAACTATACGGATTATTGGGCATCAAGTCAATTCGAACCACGGTACACCACCCCCAAACGGACGGCCTCGTGGAGCACCTGAATAAGACTTTGAAGTCCATGATCCGTAAGTTCGTGCACAAGGATAGTCGTAATTGGGATAGGTGGCTAGACCCTCTGTTGTTTGCAGTGCGCGAGGTACCCCAGGCCTCCACGGGATTTTCTCCCTTTGAACTACTGTTTGGCAGGACACCACGTGGGGTTTTGGACCTGGTTAAGGAAAGCTGGGAGGAGGGTCCGAGCCCGAGTAAGAACGAGGTGCAGTACGTCCTGGACCTGAGAGCAAAACTCCACACACTAGGACAGTTATCACGTGAGAATTTGCTACAGGCCCAGGAACGGCAGCAGCGGCTGTACAATAGAGGAGCTAGGCTAAGACAATTTTCACAGGGAGATAAAGTGCTTGTATTACTCCCTTCGTCTAACTCCAAATTACTCGCCAAGTGGCAAGGACCCTTTGTGGTCACACGGCGAGTGGGTGACGTTGACTATGAGATTGTGCGTTCGGACAGGGGAGGGGCGACACAAATTTATCACCTCAACCTCCTTAAAGCGTGGAGAGAGGCGGAGCCTGTTTCTCTGGTGACGGCAATTACAGAAAGAGATGAGTTGGGGCCGGAGGTACTAAAATCGACCAATCCTGCCTCGCTCCTTTGTGGGGACCAGCTTTCACCGTCCCAGAGAGCATACATAGACAGGTTGCAACAACGTTATGCGGATGTGTTCTCCCCCCGGCCGGGACGCACAAGCCTTATTCAACACCGGGTTGAGACTCACCCGGGTGTGACGGTGCGTTCACGGCCCTATCGGTTACCTGAGCACAAGAGAAAAGTGGTTCAGGCAGAATTGAAAGCCATGGTGGAGATGGGGGTAATAGAAGAGTCCAACAGTGCCTGGTGTAGCCCCATAGTTCTTGTGGGCAAGAAGGATGGGTCTATCCGGTTCTGTGTGGACTATCGCAAGGTGAATGAGGTTTCACGGTTTGATGCCTATCCTATGCCCCGGGTGGACGAACTCCTGGATCACCTGGGCACGGCTCGTTTTTTTACGACGCTGGATTTAACCAAAGGCTACTGGCAGATTCCCTTATCTCCAGAGTCTTAGGAGAAAACGGCCTTCTCCACTCCGTACGGTTTGTACCAATTTGTCACACTTCCGTTCGGATTGTTCGGGGCCCCAGCCACATTCCAACGCCTCATGGACAGAGTGCTGCGTCCACATGCTGCATATGCTGCCGCCTATCTGGATGATGTGATCATCCATAGTGGCACCTGGGCGGAGCATGTGCAGCAGGTGGCTGCGGTGCTCGAGTCACTGAGGCAGGCGGGGCTCACGGCCAATCCGAAGAAGTGTGCAGTTGGACGGAGGGAGGTACAGTATCTGGGGTACCACTTGGGCGGCGGGCAGGTGCGTCCGCAGGTAGATAAGACAGCAGCGATTGCAGCCTGCCCAAGGCCCAAGACAAAAAAAGAGGTGCAGCGGTTTTTGGGGCTGGCCGGCTATTACCGGCAATTTATTCCAGACTTCGCAGAGCTGACCAGTCCCTTGACCGACCTCACCCGAAAGGGTGCCTCAGATCCGGTCCAGTGGACGGAGCAGTGCCAGGAGTCGCTTGAGAGGGTAAAGCAGGCCCTCTGTGGGGAGCCCCTCCTCCACACACCTAACTTCTCTCTCCCCTTTGTCTTGCAGGCTGATGCGTCGGGCAGAGGGCTGGGGGACGTCCTGTCCCAGCAGGTACAGGGCTTTGACCGCCCGGTATTGTACATCAGCCGGAAGCTCTCCGAAAGGGAGGCCAGGTACAGCACCGTGGAGAGGGAGTGCCTGGCCATCCGGTGGGCGGTCGATGCCCTGTGGTATTACCTGCTGGGGCGCCCATTCACCCTCTGCTCGGACCACGCTCCTCTCCAGTGGCTCCACCATATGAAAGACGTGAACAACCGGATCACCCAGTGGTATCTGGCACTACAGCCATTCAACTTCCGGGTGATCCATAGGCCGGGGGCGCAGATGGTTGTGGCCGACTTCCTTTCCCGTTCCCATGGGGAGGGGGGGGGGGAGGGGGGGGGGGGGGGGGAGTGGGTTAGGCCGGATGGCTCCCCGGCCTAAATCAGGCGGTGGAGGTATGTGGGGGGGCGTGGTGCATCAGCCGCAGGGGGGAGCTGTGGAGAGGGCTCGGGAGAGCCGCGCCAGGTGAGAGTGATTGGCACACCTGGGTTCCATTGTAACTAATCACTCTCTCCCTTTATAAACGCAGTAGCGTGCTGGACCCGGGGAGACCGGACCCAAGCACACGGGTCGGCGGACGGAGCCAGAGCTGGGCCCGCAGCGACGCCGGTGTGCGTGATCATTGTATATTGAAAATAAAACGTGTTCAAACGTAAATCGGCTGGTGTTATTCCCTACTGAAGAACCCTCTGGCATCTACCATGCCACAAACATTTTTTTTTCAAATATTCTTTAAATTTGATTTTCAAAAATGGTTCATATTTCAGTTTTTTTTTAACAAACAAAAATGTAATACAAATGGAAGCCTATTTCCGCCAATGAAAAAAAGAATAGATCCCCATGGAAAGTCATGATAATGAGATAAAAAGTCATAATTATTATTCAGTTAAATTATTTTGGCTCACAACTTTTTATTTTGCATGCTGGTTGGCCTGAAAACAGTTTATGTCCTTGTTCAGCCAAAAACAAACAAATGTTGAGCATTCTTGTGTGATGTATCAATATGATAAAAAAAAGTCATCACCAAATTTTTATCTAAATTTACCAAATTATATATTTAAACAATCAATAAGTTTACTTGAATGATAAATTGGTATATTGCTTGATGAAATTTTGTATAATGCATGAAAAGCAAAAAAGAAAATTGACAAAATTAAGTGAAGTATGTCAGGTTGGGCAAAAGGAGGACTCAGATGCAGATAGGCAGCGGTAATGACAGGCTTTATTTTCTGAATAGTATTCTCTTCAGACAGAATGACAAAGCAAATGGCTGAGAAAATCTAAATGTCCGGAGGACACTCTACGTAACAAAACAACATGAACGAAAACCACTCCCGGAGGAACCATAGTGCTTTCCTTAACCGGTTTAACCTGGCTTACGCGGAAGGTCGGATGAACTCGTAGGGACCGGGGCAGCAGCAGTGCCAATAAGCCTTGCAACGGGGAAAGGGTCCACGAACCGCGGGGCCAGTTTCTTGGACGCAACCTTGAGGTGTAGATCCTTGGCGGACAGCCACACTCTCTGACCCGGATGGTAGTTCAGTGCTGGACGTCTCTTTCGATCAGCTGTCTTTTTAACTCGATCTCCTTGTCGGATCAGTACCTGTCGAGCGGCTGCCCAGATGCGGAGGCAACGTCGAACCATGGTGTGGGCTGAGGGGACCGACACCTCCATTTCATTGAAAAGCAGAAAGGCCAGTAGCAGATGTAGGCAAAGAATGGTGTGCATACTCTACCCATACCAGGTGTTCGCCCCATGTCGAGGGGTTCTGGTAAACCATGCACCGGAGGCCAGTTTCCAGTTGCTGATTGAGGCGTTCGGTCTGGCCGTTGGCTTCCGGATGGTATCCTGATGTCAGGCTGGCTTTGGCTCCGATGAGCCTGCAGAACTCCCTCCAGAACCGGGACACAAACTGGGGCCCCCGGTCTGAAACAATGTCTCTGGGAAACCCATCGACTTGAAACACAATGTTCATCATGACCTCTGCCGTTTCCTTGGCGGGTGGTAGTTTCGGTAGAGCGATGAATTTGACCATCTTGGAGAAACGATCGACCATGGTGAGAACTGTGGTGTTTCCTTGTGAGACCGGGAGCCCTGTGACGAAGTTGATGGAAATGTCCGACCACGGTCTGGAGGGGATGGGAAGTGGTTGGAGAAGCCCCGTGCGTGCCCTGGAAGATGTCTTGTTCCGTGCACAGACCGAACATGCCTCAATGTATTCCCGGACCTCCGGCTCCATCGCCGGCCACCAGAACCTCCGGGATATGACGAACATGGTTCTCTTGACTCCTGGATGGCATGAAAGCAGCGAGGTGTGAGCCCAATGAATCACCTGTGGGCGCAGCCCAACGGGAACAAATAGACGGTTGTTGGGACAACCGTGAGGTGATGGGGCTCCACCGTTAGCTTGCTTTACCTCATTTTCTATAGGCCAAGTCACCGCTCCAACCACACAGTTCAGTGGAAGGATAGTTTCTGGTTGCTTGGTCTCAGGCTCAGGATCGAATAGGCGTGACAAGATGTTGGGTTTGATGTTTCGAGATCCCGGCCTGTAAGAGAGAGTAAAAGAAAAAAGATTAAAGAACAGCGCCCACCTGGCCTGGCGAGAGTTAAGTCTCTTTGCCTTTCTGATAAATTCTAAATTTTTGTGATCCATCCAGACAATGAATGGATGTTTGGCCCCCTCCAACCAATGTCTCCACTCTTCCAAAGCCAGTTTTACCGCCAGTAATTCTCGGTTGCCGACATCATAGTTGCGTTCTGCTCTGGACAACCGTCTTGACAGGAAGGCACAGGGATGCATCTTGCCGTCTCGCTCCGACCGCTGTGATAATACTGCTCCTACTCCTTCATTCGATGCATCTACCTCCACCACGAATTGGGGCTGTGGGTCTGGCAGAGTGAGAATGGGAGCCGTGGTAAATCGGTGCTTGAGGTTTTGGAACGCCTTCTCAGCTTCTGGAGACCAGCGAAACGGCACCTGGGTGGAGGTAAGAGTATGGAGAGGGGCAGCTATTGCGCTGAAGCCTCTGACAAACCGCCTATAAAAGTTTGCAAATCCCAAGAATTGCTGAACCTTTTTGCAGCTGTCTGGGGTAGGCCACTCTGCCACAGCGCTAACTTTAGCCGGATCCATCTGTACTCTTCCAGGGGCTACAATGAAGCCCAGGAACGAGACAGTTTCGGCATGAAAAACACTATTTTCTGCTTTGACGTACAGGTGATTAGCTAGCAGTCTCTTAAGGACCTGGTTAACATGATCTTGATGTGTAGCAAGGTTAGGCAAATATATCAGAATGTCATCCAAATAGACATATACAAAGTGATCCAGAAAGTCTCTCAAAACGTCATTGATCATGGCCTGGAACACTGCAGGTGCATTAGTGAGGCCAAAGGGCATCATGCGGTACTCATAGTGGCCGTTGGGGGTGTTAAAACCCGTTTTCCACTCGTCTCCCTCTCTGATACGAACCAAATGATAGGCATTGTGGAGATCTAGCTTAGTGAATACCTTAGCTTGTTGTAGTTGGTCGAACACTGATGTCATAAGAGGGAGTGGATACCGTTTTTTTATGGTGGTCGTTCAACGGGCTGTAGTCAATGCAGGGTCTAAGAGACCCGTCCTTCTTCCCCACAAAAAAGAATCCTGCTCCAGTGGGTGAGGATGAGGGACGGATCAGCCCCGCTTCCAATGACGTGGTGATGTAGTCGTTCATGGCTTTTTTCTCTGGTCCCGAGATGGAGTACAGGCGGCCTTTGGGAATCGTGGATCCTGGAATTAAGTCAATGGCGCAATCATAAGGGCGATGGGGAGGAAGGGACAGAGCTTTAGTTTTGTTGAATACCCCTTTGAGATGGTGATAACAGGGTGGCACTGAAGTTAGGTCCAGATATTCAGAGTCTGTAGTGGGATTGGTAGAGAACAAGTTAATTTCTGCGATCTGTTCCTTCTGATCAGAGGACACAAAACAGTTCTTGGAACAGTTCTCTCCCCACTCTCTAATCTCTCCCATCTTCCAGTCAATGCGTGGATTGTGCAAAAAAAGCCATGGTTGTCCCAGGATCAGAGAGTGAGAGGTGGAGGTGAACAGGTGGAATTGTATGTTCTCGTGATGGTGAGCATTTGTACAGGCTTACTGGTATGTGTGATGGCAAAAAGTTATTTTCCATTGAGGGATTTAGCTTGGATGGGTTTAGCGAGTGGTTTGCTCTCAATTCCCAATCTTCGGGCTAATCCCCAATCCATTAAACTTTCGTCATCCCCTGAATCAATTAATGCTTCAAGATCATAAGCAGAGTTTAATTTGACCTTTGTGAGTGTGCGAGATACCGGCTTAGAAGCCTGGATTTGACTCACCGCCTGTGATTTCTTGGCTGGACAAGAGCTGACGAGATGACCAACCCCACCGCAATAGAAACATCTTCCCTCCTGCTGCCGCCTCTGACGTTCCTCAGGCATCAGCTCTTCCCAGTTGCATGGCCTCCTCTTCTGGAGCTGCATGGAGGTGAAACTGGGCGTCGGGTGGTGATCGTTGCATGGTCGGCCATCTTGAGACAGGTGCAGTCGTGGTTCTCCCCGGGACCCTCAACGTCGCCTCTCGCTGACGTTGGAGCTGCATTCGTCTATTGTCGGTTCGAATGGCGAGTGCGATGAGTGCGTCTAGGTCCGTTGGTAAGTCCAGGGGCACTAGGAGGTCCTGAATTGAGGTTGCCAAACCTGAATGGCATAATCACATACCGAGTCTTTCCCTTGTTTCAAGTGGCTTAATTCCTGGGCTTTCTCTCTGCTTGAGCTTACCGGATCGAAGGTTTTAACGAGTGCCCCTTGAAATCCTGCGAGGGTGTCGCAGACCGAGGCTCCCCTGCCCCATTTGGCGGAAACCCAAGCTTTGGCTCTGCCGATTAAGTGGGATATCATGAACGCCACTTTAGATCGTTCAGTGGGGAATGCGTGCAGCAGTAACTCGCAATGAATGGAACAATCAATTAAGAACATCTTACATAACGCAGGTTCTCCGGTGTACGTGACCGGTGGGGCCAATTTACACGCGGCTCCCCCAACGTGCGTGGGAGTTACTGGGGCACTGGCTGTGGTCGGCGTCGGAGCTGCAACACCCGGTCGGGCGAGCTGTCCCAAAAGGTCTTGCATCTGGGAGGAGAGATGGCTCATGTTGGCTGCCATGGCTGTTTGAAACTCCTCCTGGCGAACGGGAGGCGCCTTCTGGGTGCGCAGGATTTCTGATAGCCGTTCTGCCTCTGCTGGGTCCATCACTGGCCAGAGTATACTGTCAGGTTGGGCAAAAGGAGGACTCAGATGCAGATAGGCAGTGGTAATGACAGGCTTTATTTTCTGAATAGTATTCTCTTCAGACAGAATGACAAAGCAAATGGCTGAGAAAATCTAAATGTCCGGAGGACTCGTACCAAAACAACACAAACGAAAACCACTCCCAAAGGAGGAAAAGGAACTACTCTGATCTTCGCGATAAATACTTCTATGAAAATGTATTTAAACAAAAAATCACTCGAGGAGGAAAAGCACACAGGCTATGAAATTAACTTCTCTGCAAAATCTACAAACAAAAAATGCTCCAACCGGAGGAAAACAAAACGCTACAAGATTAACTGGTTTTACAAACAAAAGAACTGACCAAAAAACTATGAACACAAAATCACTCTGCTTCAGAGGAAAACTAAATCAGAAAACAAAACTTGACAATACTTAACTTGGCTCTTAGGCAAGGCTGTGAATAAGGCTGTGAACGAGGCTGGATGTATTCGACAGGACGAACAAAATACTCAATACTAAGACAAAGACTATATACACACATGAGGAGGGGAGACACAGGTGGAAACAATCAGGGATCAGGGGAGACGTTAGCCTAGAAATCTAGACACCCCCTAGCGGCAGCAAATTTATTTGGCAGCCAGGTAGGTCTAGCCCTGCTCCGTCGGCTTTTTGGTGCTGGAAACACAAAGTATGTCAGACCAATCACAGCGTGATGGGCGGAGTCGAAAGCCGGGCTACCTAATGATGACAGAGATGCGACGGTTCCGTGTTAGAGGTAAACAATGGCTGCTGCTGCTGGCGAACGGCTGTCTTTCGAGTCGGCTTTGGCCGCGACTCTTCAAGACTTGGGGCCCTATTTTGCCGGTCTGAAACGCACAGGCATGAAAACGGGTCAGGGGTGAAAAAGGTGAGAAGGGCGCGCGGACGGGCGGTTAGACGGACGGACACTGTAGGGCGCCTGTGACTATAATAAATATGCATGCCAGCCTGTCACTTAGTCTACCATTTACAATAAATATATGAGGCACAATGTGGTAAGGGCACCAACATGGCATGCATTCTTCCATCATGATTGACAGACAAGATTTTTTGGGGGGGCAAAGAAACTAACCTAAGAGTTTTCTACCATTATTGAAACATACCATCAACCTGAAATGCAATTTGCGATTGCAGACGGAGCATGCCAGAAAAAAATATGTTTGATTTAGAATCAAAGTTTCCCTTTTCCAATTTCACAGTAGCCAAATGAGTTGAGTGGATGTAATAATAAGCCAAGCACAGGTTCTGAAAAAATATTGTATTAAATAAATAATATTTCCATCCTGGAAATACAAGTAATATTATAAAGAAGCACTATAACCAGTGTTTCTTTTCTGTGATTTACCGTTAGCTATACAAGCTCGAAGCTAACTTCAGCAACAATATTTAGTTAAAAGTAGCGTTAGCTAATCATTTTCCACCGGGAGCTTTAGCTGGTTGTGTTCGCTCACTGTGTTCAATGACTCCATTCATCAAGCTGTAGTTAACTATAACTAAGCCTATGCCAACAGAGCTCCTGGCTATAGGCTACGAGAAAATATAAAAACGATTGAAACTGTCACTCACCAAATTCAGTCCGGTAAATTATCACTCCGACTCCTCAATGGGCACGCTCAGGTCAGCCGGCACGAGCCTTCGCAATATTTCCGCGCACGCGCTAGCGCGCTCACCCGCTCAACCCCCCCCCCTCCCCCCCAAAAAAAACATTTTCTCGTCGAATCTACACGATTCACGTAGGTCACCTGTTTTGACTTCAAAACGGCAAATTTCGCCGAAAGGTGAGTGATTTTCATGCCTGAACGCAAGTATGAAACGCAAAGCGCAAGTATCTTTGTGGGCGGATCTTGGGCGCTGTTGCTATTATGCCGGCGGGATAAATGACTCTTGCGCCCAGCGCAAATCTAAAATGGGTTGGTCTGGAGTAGCTACATTAGTCATAGGTGTGGTTTGGGCGTAACGTGCAATAAACCAATCAGAGCGTCGGCTCTCATTCCCTTTAAATGCAGGCGCGCTTGTTCCATGGCGAGCACATCGCGCATTGCCACTACTGGACCCAGACGTGTCCAATCCCGCCGTAGCGCGCGCATGCCCATCAGAGGGAAAAATAATTAGTTCTTCTGTTTAAATCTTTTCAGCTTTTCATTTTCCGTTGACAAAATGTAAATAAAGAAATGTCACAAAGACATACTTTCCGATGTGTTGGCCTCACTCTCACTGAATCACGAGGTTATGAATGCATGGTGATATATTTGCAATGTGGTCTAACATTAGACCGAGATTACTTCGCTTATAGACAGTGCTTGAAGTGGAAAAAAATAAGTGCCGGTATGGCGGGGGGGGGGGGGGGGCGATTGTCGACGGGGGGGGGGGGGGGGGGGCGCGATCATAACCCACCCCGGACCTACGACCGACGAGGGGGTGGGGGGGCAGCCTGTGACAAGTGCCGGTACGCAAGAAAAAGTGCCCACTTCAAGCACTGCTTACAGATGATGCAGCTCTTCTGTCAAATAAGCTGAAGCGCAATTTCAGTATGCCGAATATTCTTTCAGTTACACCGCTTCGTGTTTCTGTGTGTTTTCGATTACATCCTGGTGTCCTTATATGTGTCTTGCGACTATTGGTCAAACAGGTTAATTTGATCCATCATTAGACTATTAGCCTGAATATTTTGGGTAACTGTGTACGCTAGATTTATGTCTATTTTTTCACATATGTGGTAATATTTTTGCTTGTATGTAGCCTATGGTTTGCAAAAATGGGAACTGCTTCCTTGTAGATGAGAGAAGCAAAGTGTATGCACGTTGTACACTACATTATGGCCAGGGACGGGCGGCCATCGGGAGGTTCGGGAGATTTCCCTAACGGCCGGACGATTTCAGGCCGAGCCGGCTGGCCGTAATTATTTTTTTATTTTATTTTGTATTTTGTGTATTATTATTTTTGGGCCGGTCCAGAGTTTTGGACCGCACCCCCCCCCCCCCCCCCCCCGTCAACAATCGCGCATCCCCCCCCTGATTATGGCCAAGCATGCGCCCTTAAAATAGCGTCTGAATAAGCGCCACTGACTTTAGACTCGGTTTTTCCTGGTCTGTGGCGCAATTGTTTTGTGAAAGTGCAGAATAGCACCAGGGAACGTTTGCGCCGGGACACGCCTCCTGTTTTCACTGAACCGCCCCCGGGGCGCAACTTCATTCCCCAAGTGAAGGACTTGCGCCTTGCGAGGGGAAATTCCAATGTGCGTCGGGTGCAAAATAGGAATTGCACAAGCGCCAGTGCACAAAGTCAATTGCGCTGAGTGCATGATAGGGCCCTTGAAGTCAACATTTTATTTGAGAAAAGAACAAAGAACGGCACTGAAGTCTTTCCTCAAAAACAAATATGTATTCGGAGTTTTGATTAATTACGTAGTCAGAGTGACAGCTCTGACTACGTCACCCTCTTCGTTGCTCTGATTGGTTGTAGCGCAATCCTATTGCGTGCAGAGGGAACTTGAAAGACAACCATTTATCCCGCCCACACTGCCAATGGAGCTGCGCCAGACCCTACATTTTTCTGATGTGGGTCTGGCTTGCCAGGCTAGGGAGACGTCAGACCGGTGACACAAGAGGAAGGGCAAGTGACCGCGGTGTGACAAAGTATTGGATTCCTAAGGCTGATCATTGTCTTTTATAACAACTCAATAAAATAAACAAAATGCATCCTTTCAATAAGTAGTCTTTATTGTAAGTGCATTCTGGTGGTTCTTTCAGTTGGAGATGACGAAAAAGATATTTCCATAGATGTAATTAAACTATATGGCCTATTACACAGTGCATGAGTGGGAATGCATAACTAAAAGTCTCTAAATTAACTCAATATCTCATAAGAAATACATCTAAAATGTCAATGAAGTAAATCATATTCCTGACATGAAATACAGAGTGAAATTTGGGGTAATGATTATCTCTCCTCGCTTCTCGTTTCTCCTCTCTCCTACATTTTCCTGTGTCTCCTCCCCTATCCTTTCTCCTCTTCTCTCCCCTCCTCTTTCTTCTCTCTCCTTGTTTCTCTCTTCTCCTCTTCTCTCCACTCCCATTTTCTCTCTTCTCCTCTGTCCTCTTTCCTCCCCCGTTCTCTCTTCCCCTCTCCTCTCTGCGTGCTACATGCACATCTGTATTATTCAGTGTTTCCAATAATGAGAGATAGGAAATAAAGTTTAGTAATCACTAGAGTTGTGTAAGGTCCATAAGGCCTGATTTACTACAGGTTGTTTGTGCGTGTAAAAGGGAGTGCAAACTTCAGCTGTTATCGGTACTGTGGAACAAGAATATTTTCAGAATCAGAAAAATGTATTTCAAACTGAATATTCACAGGACACCAAATTCCGCAGCAGACAGTACACAGTACTACAAGAGTTTGAAAAGGGGTTGGAATAAACAAAGCTTATGTTTCCAGACCCTAACAACACCACTTGAGTTTTGTGTGATTCAAAGACTAATTTTTTAAACTCAGTGAAATGATTTTAAATGTTTAGGATCGATAGGTATTGAAATATTGATATTTTTGACACTAGTCTATAACTTGAATAAACCATTAAGCTGTACTATGCACCTGAACATGGATTCACATATTTTACAGGATATCAGCAGAGTGGAAGCTCAAGAGGACCAGGCTGAGCCAGTCCTGAAGATCTGTGTCTTCCACACAAGTGAAGAAGATGAAGGTGCATTCCGACACTGATGTGTCGATTGTTATTGAGGGGACTGAGGTGCTTCACAACTGTGGAAGTGTTGCAAAGGCCTGTCTCCTGCTCATGGGCATCATTTATTCCATGAACTTTATTTCCCCTCCAAAACCAAAGTACACTTTTGAAGTTTTTCAAAAGCTTCTTCTAGAGCTTGATGTCCTTAAGCTGTCCCCCAAAATCCTGTCTCTGCAAAACAAGCTTATAACTTGAGTGCACATGTTTGACCCATGAGTTGTCCTAAAAGAAAGAGAGGGCGCTAAAAGAAAAATACGGCACAGTTGTTTATGTGGCTATTCTATTTTCTTATTTTTCTCTCATTTTAATGGTGTCATTTTTATTTTAACTTGTTGTTTTAACTGTATTACACATGTGGCCATGTAGAGTGGCTAAGTTTTGGGGACAAAAGAAAAGAAGTTAGATCAGCATTTTCAGGTTAAACCAGAGGTTCTCAACTGGTTACACATTCGTAGATGTTTTGAAAAATACATAACAAAATTGTGTTTTGGCTTTGTTTGCTCTGCTTTGCTTCCTCTGTGGTGCTGCGTGAACATGGATGGGCTGGCTGGAAGTTAGTAGTGTGTAAGTTTGTGTGCGGCGTTGGAAGGAGCATGCATGGGAAGAGCAGCAGCGCAAACAAAGCTGAAAACACAAGTTTGTAATGTTTTTTACATGTGTGGGCTACAGTACACTTTGATTACCTTAGACAAGCAGTATGGAGACATTTTATTGATTATTTATGTATTTTTGGACGTTTGAAGCTAAGATACCGCTCACTGCAGTTGAGGGGCTGAGTAAATAATAACAAAAATCATCTTAGGGTGAACTATACCTTGTTGTTTTTCCATACACTGGAGCTCCACTGGCCACACAGTAGAGCTAGCAGGTCTTCTAGACAGCCATTTTAATGTTATATCCATTCTGAACATTTTGTAACGTGAGACGTATCAGTTTAATTACACAATCACTCATAGCTGTGATCACGTCTTTAATTCCCCGCGTCAGATCACTGTAATTCAGAGCTTGAATATCTGTTGAATATCCAATATCTTTCCAACTTAAAAAAAGAGTGAGACGTATCCGGTTTAATTGCACTTTAGTTAGGCTATGGTTTAGGGCAGGGTACTTGTAATTTGCCTATTGTGTAGAAATATTGACCAAATGACAGCTCTATAAGAGGGCTGCTGCCCAACGGTTACACTTGGAAGCCCCGTCTCCTCAGCAGGTAGACACCGCTAGACACACGGGACTCATACCGGTGATCACGTCTTTAGTTCACCCTGTCACATCGCTAATTCAGACCGTGAATATCTGTTGAATATCCAATATATTTAACTTAAAAAACAAACACTTTCAAACTAGAAAAACTGCTATTGAGATTATCTTAATACACCACCACAGTAGCGCTATGCTGCTAAATGTCATTTTTAGTTTTGATGTCGGGACATCTCTGGCGGGCGGACATTACTGTAAAACGTATCGGACACAGGGGAACTCCGCCCCCCCCCCCCCCCCCCGGTAACTCCGCCCCCCCCCCCCCCCCCAGGCCAGCTACTAAATGTTGCTGAACTCCTGCTGAACCTATTTTAGTCTCAACAATATGGAACGGCGAAGGCTTCATTTTTCTCGAGAGCCATTTATCTGTTCTGGGCTACTGTAGAAACATGGCGGCCTCCGTGAAAGGTGACCCGCTCTCCATGTAGATATAAACGGCTCATTCTAAGCGAATGAAAACACAATGATTATTATTTTCAGGTCATTATACACTAATGAAAACATACTTATGAATATTATATTCAATTTCTGCCAAGTCTGTGCCATTAGATGCCACGAAATTCTACACACTGGACCTTTAATATAATGGGTGAAACAGTATGTTTTAATTAATGTTGTATTATAGCCAAGCATAGCAGCGTATCTGAGCAAAGAAAAAATGTGTATGTGCAATGCAATTAGATTTTGGGTGAACATAGACTTGAATTTATATAACATCTAAGAAGCTCATGGCAGGCACCTTAAAAGAAAAACAATGTACAATAATGAATCTGGATCTTAAGTTAATAAAACCATCCTAGCCCCATCCACTTATCGGGCAATGTCAGCGAATGCAGGTGAGGTCGACTCTTTTACAAGGGTCAACTTATACATTCACATTGAATGAAAAGAAGCTAAGGCAAAGCTTATTAAAACAAAAGTCAGGCTATGATAAGTCTATGGTACATTTTTATTTGTATTTATTTAGTGTTATTTTCCAGTCGCCTAACTTGTAGTCTACTGTGATATAAAACTGAATGAGTTGAATTAGCCTACGTTTCTCTCCTGTGCATACTTCACTCTTAACCTTTCTCCGTTTCACGACTCACACATGTCTCTGTCTCTCTTTGTCTCTGGACCAACTAATTCAAAGTCGTTTTGAGTTTCGCACCGTCGGTTTTCCCGTCCCTCCCTGTCCCCACGTTGTGAGCCAGAGAGGCCATTTGCTGCTTTCGTTGCTCCGTTGCAGCGCTGAGGGCGGTGCCTGGGATATAATGGCCCGGCCCCCGCCTGGCCCAACTACTACTGAACCCCCAGGCCGACACCCCACTTCTTCTCCTCTGCTCTCTCCTCTTCGGTCCAACAAGGTAAGAGTTCATTGAATTGTCTTGGCTAACCCTACCTGTCCAACCGGTAGACCCACGTTTTTGCCTGCGGGTTTTGCGGTGCGGTAGTTAAGGTCAGACTGTTTCCATGGGTGGGGACGTGTTACTGGAGATGATGGATGTGTTAATAATTGTAAGGAGACACGCTAGTGTCTATGAACTGGACTAACAGGCTGTTTTTTAACGCATTTTTTTTTAAGGTTCAAACGAGACATGTCGACCTAATATGTGGTATTGACGAACCTGTTTTTTTTGTTGTTTTTTTCGCTACGTTTGTCAAGTCCGCAGTGGAGTGATTTAAAATGGTGTCCTGTTGCAGCCTGAGCCTATTATCATCTTTCAAAGTAAAGGCTATAGGCGGCTATATTAAATTACCTTTGTTTAAAAACGCTTTATTCGGTATTATTATAGGTTTTATATTCACACCTGTACACCGTGTAGTTACAGGGTGTGGCCATAGCTATAGTAGGCTACTCGGGGCAGACTGGACGTGCAGACAGGAGACAAGTTGACAAAGAGTAGGCCTAGTTACATCTACTACTTTATTACAGTTGTCTTTTAGTTGAACTCATTTAGTTGCATTCAAAATGGTATAACAATCGTAGGCCAATAGTACGTCATAAAATGCCAACTCATGAAGTTCATATCGACTCAATTGGCAGGGCCTTTGAAGTTTCACCCTAGTTGACCGTTATTATAACCAAGATTTTAGCATTCAGCCTGTCAGTATTAAGTCAGCCAAAAAGTCACCAATGGAGCTCGATAGTCACATGGTGCTTTTAATCTAATGTTATGTCCATGCTTATTATATGTAGCCATGTAGCCACTCACTTTCAAGGGTCTCTGCACTAATCTACACCCTGTCGCTCACTCTGTGCCTCTCATTTTGTTTACTCCCGTCGTCGTCTTCTCCGCCGCCGCACAGCAGCCGTCGCCATGCCTTCAGAACTGGAAAAAGCCATGGAGTCCCTCATCATGGTCTTCCACAACTATGCGTCCCGGGAAGGCAAGACCGGCACCCTGAATCGCCGGGAGCTGAAAGAGCTGATGGAGAACGAGTTGTCCAGCTTCCTCATGGTCAGAGCCCACGCGGGTCTTTGTAGTCCTTTGGCTACTTTAGCCACTTGGTTCTTATAAGCCACCAGAGTATAGTGTACCTGGGTTACTTGTTACGGCCAGCTTATTAGGGGAGCTGGCCGTAACAAGCAATGGTATACTGCCTTAAATAACAGTATACAGCAGTTTATGTACGTCCAAGGTACGGCTATACTCCTCGCTCTCGCCCAACTCTTGACCGCCATGACAACCGTGAGTCTGACATTGAAATATTCTCACACTCTCTTCTTCTCCCACTTCAGTCTCAGAAGGACCCAGCGGCGGTGGACAAGATCATGAAGGACCTGGATACCAACGGTGACGGCCAGGTGGACTTTGAGGAGTTTGTGTCTCTAGTGGTTGGACTCTCTGTCGCCTGCGAGCAGTGTTATAAGATGCATTTGAGTAAAGGATGTGTAAAGAAGAAGTAAAACCCCATCACCATCATCATCATCAGATTGGAGGAGATGGAAGAAGAGCACATTTCAAATGTCTTTTGTTTTCGTTTTGTAATATGGTCCATTAAACACAATACATATTCCTGAACCCCCAAAAAAGTGATGTTGTGGTTATTGTATGCACTACAAGGTGTGGAATCCACTTTTAGGCTATTATGGCTTTTTAATCTAATGTGATGCTATCTTGTGTGATGTGACAGCATGAGTTTACTTGCTGCCTTTGAGAGAGCAACGGGTCTGTATGCATTCAGGTTTGATTTAGTAAATAGCCGTTATATAACAGGCGATGTGTGTGAGGCCAGACACTAAACAAGCAGGTATTTATTTTGTGTCTTGGGCAATTGACTAGAGCTTAGTTGTAGGTAAAAGTCCACAGGGTGTGCTGTTGACACATACTACTAGCAACGATAGCACCGCCCAGGTATGCGGGTATGATGCAACTGCCACATCAGAGTTGACAGATCCGCCCTGCCAGTTGTCTCTGCAGGATTCTCAGTGTTATAGGAATTAGGGACATACCAGCACTCAGCCAATTGACATACCACACTAATGTCCTGGAAAGGGTGTTTATAAGCATAGTTTTACCCCATGTGCTTTTGAAACAACCAACGGTTTATATTTTTGTCCGATTTCATTATAAGTGACCGAGGAATGAGAGCTGTGGGTGTTTTTAGAGTGTCTGAGTCACAGGACATAGGCCCATGAGTATGTTTTAGAGTTTTTCCAGTGTGTTTTCATTATGCTTCACACATGGGCCCTGTGGAGAAGTGGGGAAACATAGTTCATGAAGCTTATGTTTCCTTCCTACGTTCATTCTTTGTCTACACTATTTCCTGACTTTCTCAATTTCTGAGCCGAAGTACAGAGATCATTTTTGAGTCTATATTTTGTTTTCGTTGGTTTGTTAGTTTCTTTCTTTCGTCACTTCTTTCTTTCAACTTTCTTCTCAGCTACTGTTTCAAGACCACTTCTCTCTCCCCCCCCCCCCCCCCATCCTCACCCGACCGCTCCCTTTTCTCTCAACTTTGTGTGAGCGCTGCATAGCTATTTGGGCAGGGCCTGGCTGTGTGCCCTACCAGTGTTAACTAGTTACAGGGGCAAACCGGTCGGTGTGTTGCTAAGTTACAGCTTAGTGGGAGTGGACACGGGAAGTACAGCGCACAAGGCTCACACTGCAGCCACACCCATGTCATGTGTGTGTGTGTGTGTGTGTGTGTGTGTGTGTGTGTGTGTGTGTAGTACAAAATATGCTGGAAAAAGCTAACATTGACAAAGGATACATTGTCAGAGCAAGGATTTCTTCCCTTCCTTTATAATAAATAGAGTCATTGTTTTACCCAAGGCTTTTTTTGTAATTTTGTTGTATTTCCTGTTGATGGGGAGCACCTGAGGAATTCATTCTCAGGGTATTTGTGTGTATTAGGTATCTCAATGAGCTACGACACACTAGAGATAGGCCTATCTGAGTGATTTGATCTATTCTACTTGAGACTATTGATTCCAGTGACATAATCATTTCTGTGTTGGTTCCTGTGGTTCATGAGCCATTTTGGTGGTTGCAGAATCTGAAAAACTACAGCTTTTCATCTCTCTTTCATTCTCTTTATCTCTTAATAACTCTAAACATGTCAAATAAGTAATCAAGCAGGCTTGTACCAAACTATCATTATCCGTCGCTTGGTCTGTATGTTGCTGTTCCACCACTCAGCCACAAGAGGGCATATCTTTTTTTTCATGTTGCCATGGGAATGAAGGACAAAATATTAGGCTCATTGCGCAAAACCTTGCGAAAGCTTCCTCCTTCTTATGTTTTCACAATCTACTAAGTTTTAAAATAATTAATATATTCATTGAAATGTCGTTTTTACAAAACTGAAATATGTCATAGTCCTGTCTAGCCTACATTTTGCAGTCCTGATATGAAATCTATAAACATGAACTGTCCTGTGCAATACACAGTTTATAGATGTATACAAACTAAATGGCATATGTAGGCCTAATTATTAATGTCATCCACTTGATTACCCCAATTGGGTAACATCAGAATACCTTTAGATTACTTTTGGATTGGTCTGTAAAACTTACATTAAGATACATTGAAATAATATTCAGACCTCCACTTTGCAAATGAGGCCTGCCTGTGCATGAGGAATGTCCTCATAGTCCTTCTGGTGTCAGCATTTTCTGTGCAAATCAAACGCATGTGTAGGCCTACTACCTGTATGTGTGTGTGTGTGTGTGTGTGTGTGTGTGTGTGTTTTTATGCAAAAAAAATGTAAATGCATTGCACTCACCATGCCTATGAATGACAAGGTGAACAAGTATGAAGTGCAGTTTACCCCTGCCACACACCACCTTAGTGGCTTCTTTTTTTTTTGCTGGGGCCCTCTGACAGGTAGATGTTGATGTAAATCCATTTATTGGAGATGGCAAGGTGGTACAAGCCGAGCAGATGCAACAAGCTGCCATGACAGAGGCTCGCTCCGTGTGTGTGGTGATTTATGAACTGGTTTATCCTGGGTGCCATTGCTCATGCACCACAGGTGTATCGGACTGAATCAGACTGACCTTGGGCCAGGTTAGGCTGTAAACCAGCTATCAACCACACACACTCCACACATACCCCCAACAATAAATTGAGGCTGAGGAGAATCCACAGCCTCAGCCTACTCCTCCCCCCCTTCCCCATCCAAGCAAAACAGGTGAGGTGAGGTGGCTGTATGCGCGGCGGCTGACTCCAGAGCGGGTTTGGACAGCCCTTCCCTGTCCCTTCCCGGTCGCAGAAGCCCCAGTGTAGCAGTAGACTCTGCCACACGCCACATCAGTGGCTTTTGCTGGGGCCTTCCGACACAGGTAGATGTTGCAGAATGCATTTATTGGAGATGGCAAGATGGTATTTGCTGAGCAGATGTTACGTGCTGCCATGACTTGCCATCAACCACACACTCTCCACAAGTGCCTTGAGGGCTGAAGGCATTTCTTATACAAGTGATTGTTACTATTATTATAGAAAGAGCACAAGATCAATGGATATAGTCAGAACAGAAAAGAAAATGGAGAAAGCGTATTAGAGCTAAGGCTGAGTTTATAACAATGGCTTTTTTTTATTAACCAACTGTTAATAACCAATGTGAGCATTTCAGGATGAACTCTTAGAGAACACCATTTTGTTTGTTGACACTGTTCCATTCACTGAATCTGTCCGGACTTGCCTGAAGAGATTATTAGGGATTGACTCCCACTTTGGATAGTGTGGTAGCATACATAGGCGCCACATATTCTTTACCATGACAACAAAATACATATACGAGCAGGCAAGCACAACAGCCAGGCAGAAAGTCTAACGCTGAGGATCAGCATATCACCTCACACTATTCATATATATTCATATATTGGTTATTAATTTAAAAGGCCCTGACACACTAAAATGACGTCAAAGAACTAGCGGCGACGAAGGCCAACTGTTGCGTCGCCTGTGTCTTGGCCAAAAGTTGCACTTGAACACACCACTAGACACAACTAGCACGTACGTTCTGCGCCTGCATGAGAGGAAATAACTCTCCACACCAGCAGGTGGTGGTAGTCTGTATTCGTCATTCAAAAAGGGACACCGGAAGACCTAGGACTGCGGATATAGACAAACATGAAGCAAAGCAGCGTTTGCCTACCATTTTCACACCACTCTCGCTCAGACGGTTTTGTAATATAGCTACTTCTAATCGAGAATATGTTTGATAAGATGATCAGATGAGATGAAGTTGAAATTGAGATTGGCTCATATTATGAGCCGATCTTTTTGTGCCTGCCCTCTTGACAAAGTCGTTTGCTGCTTTGCTCACTTCCATTTCTTTTCTCATGCACTGATTCACTTAAGCTGAACAGCCAATCAGAGTGATTTCTCTCACTGATGACCTCCATCCCCGCTGAAGGCATTGCTGTGTGCCATTAACAAGTGAGAATGTGTCCTCCACTTTTGGCAATACTTCCAACTAAGGCTCCAAAGGAGTAGGTATAGGAAAACCACACAGAACAGTAATATGAAGACACCTTTTTTTTTTTTTTTATTGAATCCAAGGCTAAGTGAGAGTTGATATAGATGCATATTCATATAGATTACACCAGGTTGCTCAAAAAGGATGAATTGCAGATGAATGCAAATGAATACAGCACAATAGTTTCTCTTCTCTCTGCTTCTGGCCAAGTACATTTTGGCCTGATTTGGAGCACATTGCTGTGAGTCACTACATAAACAGCCAGAAAAATAGCGCAAGGGAGGGGGAACCCAAACATCCAACCACAGCAGGCTGAGTCATCCAGACCAATCTTTCCATTTCACCTAACAACGCCTTCCTGTCAGAAGGTCTTTGGTAAAACTAAAGGGAAAGAGCAAATGTTGTACACAAATAGGCAGCAGAAAGCAAATCCTCCTATGGATTGGTGTGTATGGGTTCCATGCATCGTATAAAACAGATACATTGAAGACAGAGGTCGTTATACACTTAGATCCTCACATACCAAGCTTTCCGAAGCCCCATGGTTTCGAATCCAGTCATCGAGTTTAGTCTGTTTTGGTTTGTTACCTTGAGAGAAGGCATGGTCTGCTAAAGGAAATGGGGATTTTTCAGCTTACCACAATCCCAATCGACAATCAAAAAAGTTATTTCCCTCCTAGATGTGCATTTTAGGGAATTTTTCTAACCTTTCTCATCTCCAAAGGAGACACCAAGGAGTAAAGGTTATTCTGAAGAAGACAAGAGTACAATACAAGCCTTCTGTGTATTGGTTTCAGAGTTTGAATATGTTTATCTCAACTATTGAACTCTTGTTTATGCACGCAAAGCAACACAGATTGTGAGGGAAAAAAATCAACCCAAAGAATTTATTCTAACTTGTGACTATTGTCAATTATGCTGAAATAGGCCGCAAGCATTTCAACAATGAACCTTTATGTGGTTATAAAGAGGCGCCAAGCTCTAGTTTGTCCACTACCAAACACAATTAAAGGGACAGCACACCATTTTACTTAAATCCCAGAGCAGTCTGCGGGTCAACAATGTGACCACAATCTTACCGGGTAAGGGGTTGTAAGGTCCGTGAATCAAATGCTATAAGACGATATTCTAATGCGAATGAAAATCAATTTGTATTTACTTTCCAAAAAATGCCCCTGCAATAAAGTGGACAATATTCAAATGCAAATTAAAAGTCGAAAATGACAATGCAGTAGCACAAATGCTTGAAAGGCATTTTTTGAGTCATAATTTTAATGAAAATGCAATCATCCAATTTTCATTAGCATTTTCACATTACGGTGAGTTACCATCACAACCATGATAAACTAGGATATCTGTAAAAGTAGATGTAAATAGTCGTTTGGCTATTTACTAAAAGCAGTGATATTGGCTAAATGAAAAGGAGGGTTTTGTGATAAAAGGTGTGGCAATATATAAAACATTCCTAACCACCTTTTATCTGTTGCTGTGGGCGTAGAGAGACGTCCACTTCCCTCTGGGCACGGAATGTTTCCCATGGTCCAACTTTGGTGTGTGGAATGAAACAAGTGATGATGCTTTGACTTATTTACAACACAAATGATTGATGAATGTTTTCTCAATCAAAACATTCAGTTGTTAACACTTGCATGTTTTTTTTCTTGCGCAACAATATACTTCTGTTCACTTTGGTTCACTCACAATACTTTGAGTGAATTGTGTTTTTGGGAAATGTTGCATTTTTTTATTTATTTGAAATATTATGGAAAAGTGACTCTTGAATCCCGTTCTCGTGAATGTATTTGTTCTGCCTTTGACATTGTAGCAGATCCTCCCTGCCACTCGCCACCTTAGTGGCTTTTGCTGGGGCCCTCCGACACAGGACACGGGTAGATCTTGGTTGAAGTAGAATGCGTTTATTGGAGATGGCAAGATGGTATTGACAGTGGCTCTCCCCTGAGTGTGTGTGTTTATAGCTGGTTTATCCTGGGTGCCATTATTGCTCATGCATCACAGGCTCTGAAGCCCCACCCAGCCCCATGGGGCTGTAGAGTCAGACTGAACCAGCTATCGACAACACACACTTCACACACACACTCCACAGACGTGTCAGTTTTTGTTTTTTTTACAAACCCTTTTACCAGAGCTTCATCTTGCATTCTCCCACACCCATGGGAGGTGGCGTGCCATGTGACTCCTCCAGTAACCAGAAAACCCACTCTATGTAGGTCAAGGGTCCAGAAAACAAATGTCAAGAACAGGTTCTCCTTGCAGTCCACCAGTAGAAGTTACTGCTGGGATTTCACCCCAGTTATTCCTTTACCCTACCTGTAGAGACTTTGCCTTAGCAAAGCAGTGTTGCGTCTGGGTTTTAGACGAGTGAGACCAGTGAACAGGGTGGTAGGACGCTACCACCTGCGGGTCCCTTGTGGTAGTTTGTGGTTTATTTACATCAAATGATAACACTGGCAATAGCAAAAACAAGATGAGCAATGCCACTTGGAATGCTAGAAACCGATGTGTTCGCAGTAGCAATGACTTGTTTTCAGTAAAGGTGAGATATGTATCTCAGTGGACACACAATTATATATTCTGCAGAATTGAATGCTTGTGAAGATCATGAAATTAAATTTCCCATTATTGAGTACAACTTTTCTCAGTGTACTACAAACTTGAGCCTCAATGTCACTCTTTGGAAAGATGAAATAAAGTAGCTCTTGACAACATTTCTCCGGGGGGGGGGGGGGGGGGGGGGGGGGGGGGGGGATGCATGGTATTGTGACACTCTTGTGAAACACTTCAGCATTTCCAACCGTTTGCATTCCAATGACTTAAACCACTGAACTCATTAACCCATTTTGATCCTATCTCGTCCAGCACCCCATGGACCCAGGGGAACCTGAACGTTTCATGCGGGTGCTGGACAGGGACCAGGACACGGTTGTGGATTTCATGGAGTTCATGTCCATGGTTGCCATCAGTACTGCAATGTGTCATGAGAATCTCAACAACCGTGGCTGGACCGTGTGACAACAAAGTTGCAAAAAGTTTAACAGGCTGTGCCGAGCAGTTTTTGGCACGACAGGTCCAGCCAAAGATATAAATAGCGCAGTACCGCCATCTCGTGGCCAAAATGTGTTATTTGAATGCAACTATTCGGCCAACTTCCTTACTCTAGCACTAAAATAATAAAGATTATTTAAAACCATCCGCTTGATTATATTTTTTACCCAAACTAATATAGGCTGTGCAATGTCAACATAAAACACTTCAAACATGTTTTTTGATCAAATGACCAGCAATTTGTAGCATCCACAACCTGCATGCAACCTGCATGCACATTTGATACCACTCTATGGGGTTTAACCTCAAACTACAGGATTGATGCAATTCAAGAACCATCTCCAGTAAAAACGATCTCCTGTTTTTTGTAATGGCTAACAATATTGATTCAACAACAAATGTGCTGAATCATTAACGAGCGGACAATGGGCTATAGCATCTCATTGCATTCAGTCATCGAGTTGATGATGCCACTAAGGTGAAGTGAAAGGTAGAGATGAAGCTAAGTTGCAGTTGAGTTGCATCGTGTGCAGCCCTCTGCAACGCACTTGAAACTGGTCTGAAGCTAAGTAGCAAAACTCTCCACTTTGTGAAACCAGTTCAACGCGGCAGCCAATCAAAACGCGGATAACGTGTCAAATGATGACTTCAAACTACCGTTGCTGCGGTATACCGATTTCAACTCAACTAAAAATACCGTCATCTCAAGCTACACACTCCTACTGATGTCACAAGGTGGCGACAATGAGCTATTTTTATTTTATTTTCCTTGAATCAAAGGGAGACTCAAGCTCCTTGTGCGTGAAATGATGTCGCTCATTGGTCTCCAACAGGGGGTCCGCGACCGCTAGGGGGTCCGCGACCGCTAGGGGGTCCGCAAAAATAGTTTTGATGTGATGAAACACATTTTTGTGGAATTTTCTATTTATCTTTTAGTAAAATTATATTTTGAAATAACATTTTGTAGTTGCAACCTAATGCAGAAACCAAGGCTAAATTAGTAGGCCTAGGTTATAGCCTACCTACCGTGTTTTCCAATAATAAATAATATAGGCTAAATAATAAATAAGATAGCCTACAAAGATTCATCACTTGATATAATCTAGCGGGAAAGCAATACAACAGGTGATTATTTTTAAATTGCTTCGTGTAACTGTCATGTTTCATGGAAATTATGTTTCATGCAATCTAACCCACCATGTAAAGCCAGCCTGTACTTTAATGGCCTTTGTACACTATAATGGTGAACGTGTATGGTGGAAATTTATTTATTTATTTATGTAAAGGAAAACAAAATGCATTCTCCAGATGAAAATAAATGTTCTCTGGTTCTTTCATGTTTTTATTGGGGGGGGGGGGGGGAGAGAGAGAGAGAGAGAGAGAGAGAGAGAGAGAGAGAGAGAGAGAGAGAGAGAGAGAGAGAGAGATTTGATATTTTCTATGTAATGTAGGGCAGTAAACTTTCACTTCATATCCTGGGTCCCATGCAAATCAACTCTCCCGCGAGTTCCCGCGATGCCTCAGGTGGCAACGTGATGTCAGCGCAGCGAGCGTGCAGGCTGGGCTGCGTCTCGTGACGGCGAGGGGGCGGGGCCAACAGTCGGTCCGGACGGAGCGGAGACCCAACACTGAGAGCGTGCGTTGTTTTGAAATTGCTAAGAAGACACGGTGTGTGTGTGAGTGTGTGTGTGTGAGAGAGTGTGTGTGGTGGGGGGTGGTGGTGGTTAGGACCCTGTTTCAAAAGATGGCGGATGTAGAAGGCGATGAAATCCAGTCGGCTCTCCCTTCAGCACCGCGTAACGGACCCAACAACGACGACGTCGTCGTCGGCCCGGCGGTCGGAACCGCGGGTCTGAACGCCACCACGGTGACGTCAGGTCCAAGGGTGGTGCGGATCGTCAAGTCGGAGTCCGGCTACGGTTTCAACGTCCGCGGTCAAGTGAGCGAGGGGGGACAGCTGAGGAGCATCAACGGGGAGCTGTATGCCCCCCTGCAGCACGTCAGCGCCGTGCTGCCCGGGGGGGCGGCGGACCGGGCCGGGATCTCCAAGGGCGACCGGATCCTGGAAGTGTAAGTGTGAGCGTTTAATCAATCTAATCAATTCGGGCTAGATTCTCAGGCAGGCAGGTTTGCTAAATTTGGCTAACGCTTAGATGGCCACACTAAATCTAGGCTGAGAGGGAGAGAGGACCCTGAGTTCTGGCGTTATCCCGGTCTTACCGAAACGCGTGTTCCGGTCTCTTGCTTCCTGTGAGCTGTGTACGCCGGTTAACAGTCCCCTGTGAGCGAGAAGAAAACGTACATTGACTAGAATAACCATAACGACTACAATGAGAATAAATAAATGAATAAATACGAAAAATATCACGAAGCAATATCCGAAACATGTAACTGAAAACGGATACCCCTCTGTCGGAAGTCCCGCCCCCTCGCTCTCTCGCCAATAACGCTCATTCGGAGCATCCCGTTTCGTCGTGAGACGAGAACGATTGGGAACGAGGTTAACAAACGTATCCCAAATTTCCCGAAATTGTTAACGTTTTACCCCCAAAAATGTACAAGTGAAATACAGGTTAAATAACGTAATGTATCTATTCCCAACCCCATGACATGTATGTGGAAATGTATGTTGGCGTCATTGTGAGAAGCAGGCGAATGCGCTTGCATAAGTTGGTGACGGACTGTGCATGTTGATTAGCTTTAGCTACTTGCAGCTAGCCTCTGGCAGCTAATGTTTTTGTTTAGCCCGACTGGCGCAGTCGCTTGTTAGGTTACTGTATGTTTTGACATGTGAGACGTGAACGGTTTAACACATTAAATGACATCCCAGGCCGGTAATTTTTATATATTCTTCTTTTTGGGGGTCCCATTTAAGCTAAGAGCCATGCATCACATTCTGCCATTATTGTTTATGTCCTCAGTTTCCACATCGAGGAAACTGGACATGTATGTAGAAACTCGTGCTATGTACCGTAATAAGCACCCAATTCATCAATGTGGCGTTCAAGGCCATTTCGCCATTTGGATAAAAAAAAACAAGTGTTTTGTTTTCTTTCTCATGTCCTAATCGGGAGACTTGATGTTTGATGGTTTGCTGACGTCACCACTGTCACAATTGTATGACCAAATCTGCCTTTCGTTGGTCATTTGTGGTCAGTGGAAATGTCCATCCTCTGTATATATATATATATATATATATATATATATATATATATATGAGAACTCTGCAATCAGCTGATCCTCCTGTGATCCTGTGGTCCTCTGCAGTTGATTTAAAAAGCTTCCTTGTGCCCTGCACAAGTTAGAGCTGCTTTTTGTTTCATGTTTGAAGTGTACTTAATCATCACTTAACCGCTTCTGATGAAGCAGTTAAGCGTGAAACATGGTCAGCACAAGCGGTACTGCCACAGTGGATGTCAGAGACCTGATAAATGTTAATTTGTGGGAGATACTGAATTAGTGTGAGAGTGACCATCTACTCCACACTCCACACATGTTTTAGGGATGGGAGTTGGGTGCAGCATTTCATTGAGTGTTAATTATGTGTGCATATTATGATGTCAACGCATGACCCTTTTTAAAGAAGAAGTGAATAAAAGGAAAGAACAAGGAACACTTATTTGCGTCTTTTCCCTAGTCACCATCACTTCCCTAGTCACATGGCCTCTGTAGTTTCCATGTGACTCATTTACCAGCCTGATTGTTTCACAGAGACTTAAGACTAGAAACAAGAGCTTTTAAGTGTGGTCATCAGGGGCCGTCTTTCAAATGTGTCAGCATATTGGCTGCTGTAACGTTGTACAGCAAGGCCATTTATAATGTTGTATAATCATTGGTGAAACTTGAATCTGCTGACTCTTCATCATTTGATGCATTAATCAGTTATTGATTTGTGTGTCTGACTGCCATGAATGAACTGTTCTTGACAGTGGAGAGACATTTGTAAACAACTTGAATATGAATGGAATGAAATAAACAAAATAATAATTTATAAATAATTGAATAATGAATTACTTTTTGGATTAACTGCAGTTGCGTCTGTTACGTGGACATGAATCCACACAGAGCAATGCTGAAAACAATCCTTTTTCTTCATCTCTACCTTTTGAACACACGCCACCCCACTCAGAAGCATCATACAGAGGCTGCCCACTGAGGCTTTTGTCTTCATACAAAAAAAAAAAGTTTGGTTGGGCCTCAGTGGTGGGATTGAGTCAATGAATGGACACATGGCGTATGGCAGATGCTTTCCCTCCCTCCCTCTCTCTCCCTTCCTCCCTCTGTCACCGTGGTTCTTGTACTACCATTAGCAGGGACACCTGATGCTGCTTCCATCTGGCCATCAGCAAGTGCACTGAGGAGAAAGGTAGCTCACAGCTCCACAGGCTCTTGTAGAGGTGCCCAAACTGCAGACAAGTCCCCTTCATCAGGAGAGAGCCTGTATTATTAGGTTTATTGTTTATTAGCATATCTGTTTTACCTGTATTGGATTGATCTCTGAATGTAGAGCAACATTATATACAGTTTGGCACTAGCATTTATAGTTGCTCGTTGCCGTATAGATGCCATCAGTGGATCTACCGGCCCAGCAATTGTTTTAATGTTTTAATATCTACCCGCCATTGGCTGGTGGCATGTGATCATTTTGGACCCTGCACTGCTAAATGACAGGGGGTGGAATGTACACAAAACAGGAAGGAACCTTTAAATAAAATGTGTTTCTGTCATTAAAATAAAAAAATAAAATGTGTTTGCTGCTCTCCCCTTTCAACAGCAATGGCGTGAGTGTGGAGGGTGCCACGCACAAGCAGGTGGTGGACCTGATCCGGGCAGGGGAGAAGGAGCTGGTGTTGGCCGTGCTGTCCGTGCCAGCTCAGGAGGCCGATGGGCTGGAGGCCGGGGAGGAGGGCGCCATCAACCCCACCTACGACTACGGGGACAAGCAGGCCGTTCCCATCTCCGTGCCCAGTTACAAGCAGGTGGAGCAGCACGCCGAGAGGTTTGTGGTGAGTAACCGCCTTCCAAGCTGAACTACCGCTTTTATTTTTGGAAACGATGTGGGTGGCTGCACTCTTTGACATAATGCTATTATATGTTGAATAAAATGCCAAACAATTATGTAAAAAAAGGAAAAATATGTATATATTTTGTTAAATGTATATATTTATATTTATATATATTTTTTTCTAATTGTCTTTTCTCTCTCTTTCTCTTTCTCATTCTCCGTCGCCGTCTCCCGTCAACGCAGGTGTACAACGTGTACATGTCCGGCAGACAGCTGTGCTCAAAGCGCTACCGGGAGTTTGCCATCCTCCACCAGAACCTAAAGAGGGAGTTTGCCACTTATACCTTCCCCAAGCTGCCAGGGAAGTGGCCCTTCTCCCTCTCCGAGCAGCAGCTGGACACCCGGCGCAGAGGCCTGGAGGAGTACCTGGAGAGAGGTGTGTGCATAGGAGAGGACCTGCTTGAAAAAAAGTCCCATTTTAAAAGGGACGTGTAGCGCTGCCACGACGTAAGGGTTGATAATACATCCCTTTTTATTCAAGTTCAATCTCTTTAAGCCTTAAATCAAATGGCAGGCATGTACGACAGTTGGACGAGAAGCCATGTACAATTTAACAATGAAAAAAGATGAGTTCACGTATAGATAGGACTGGGCGATATGGCCAAAATCTTCTTTCCAGATATAGATAATTTAATTTCTTGATAACGATATATGTCAAGATATAGCATGTTTTCGGGTAAACGTTTTTCCAAGTACAGGTGTGCACTAGGGATGCCACGGTGAGGAAATGTTCACACTGGTTAATATACTTGTGCCAACACCAATGTTACCGATTACACCAGACATTTTACTGTGATCTTTAACGTTAGATCGTTAGGGCTACTTCACCTTACTTTGAACAAAACTAAAGCTTCGAAAGTTGGTTAATTATTATTTCTTTTTTTTAAACAATAAAACGGATGACGGCATGGCGCATATCCATTGGCGATTTTAGGGTTTTAAAACGGGGTGCAATGGGCGTATGTAAAATAAACAGCAAAAGTCAACAGGCTTTTCAAAATGCACAACACAAATCAACAGTGAAAAAAAACACAAATGGACCGGGTGAAGAGCAACTGTAAGATCCCTTACTGAGAGAAAATCAACAAGGCAGCAAAAGAGTGCTACTTCAACAAAATAAAGGAAATGAATGGGCCGAACATAAAGGCTCTTTGAACACAAAGTGTGGTCGGGGGATCTCAACGAGCTGCAGCAAGTCACATTTCCAGACGTGTTTTCCTACCTTGTTTGTGGTGTGAAAAAACAAGGAAGACAGTTATAGCCTACCTGGTGACACGGTGGTTTATTATGATGACCGATTGCAATCAACATGACATGACCGGCACACCCCTAGCGCTGATACGCGCGAAATACTGAAATGGGTTTTATTTCTATTAAAACATGTTGTGGCCGGTGGGAAAGTGATGTAATCGGTGTATGCCTGAACACCGTGTAACACTGCTAACACTATCTACCGCAAGCCTAGTGTGCACGCACCCATCGCACATTGAGATCTGATTCCTCCAGACCACCACATTTTAATACCAAGTGTGAACTGTTGTACTTGGAGCTGTACATTCGTGATTGAATCTCCAAAACCAGGTTAATACCAGGTGGGAACAGGGCCAAAATCAGATCTGCCCTCCAATTGGCTGTCACTGTTGGCCATCTGTCATCAGAAGCTTCTGATTCCACCGTGTGCCTCATGGTCTACTGGTGGTGTGAGCGCTGGATGTGTGATCACAGGCAGGACCATATGCAGGGTTTTAGAAATACCAAGGTCCAAATAGTGAGCTTGCTAGGGGGGTTTGGGGGCATGCCCCCCCGAAAGAAATGTGATTTCCCTGATCTAAGTATGTGCATTTTAAGATGTTTTGTAGAGCAACATTTGGATAACAATAGCCTTAAAACCATGTCAGTGGGCAGTAGCATAAATGAACTACAAGCATAATCAAAGAGTTTGTATAATGACAAGATCATTCACTTTACCACCCACCCACATACACACACACACACACAAGCAATGTTATGTGCAAGTTGTAATCTTGGTGTTCTACAATATCTTTGCTGCACCAAATTAAAGTTATTTTTAGGCAATTATTTCACATTTTATTATACCGGTATACACCTCGGAAAAAATTCAGAGGTCTGGACCTCGGTGACCTCAATGGTGGGTACGGCCTTGATCACAGGATACAGGCTGCATAACATGTTGACCCGGCTTTCTGTGTTCGTTCTTAAAATGCATTTTTTGTAATCTTTCACTCCTCCCTTCTCTCTTTCTCTTTTCTATGTCTCTCCCTCGCAACAGTATGTTCAGTGCGGGTGATCGGGGAAAGTGACATAATGCAGGAGTTCCTCTCCGAGTCTGATGAGGTATGCTTGTTGTGTGCATGTGGTTGCCGTTAATATGTATGTGATTCTGATATTGACCCTAGCCCTTTCTCCCTCTGATTAAACGAAAAGCAGTCTTTAACTTGCAATAATTTATTTTAGCTATGTATTGTGTTGGGATGCAGAGTAAATATCGGGTCCGGTGTTATCAACTGATTATGGGGAAATTTGAATTAAGATTATTCAGATAATGAAATTATAGCGATAAATGGAGCTGATAATTCGAAGCCAATATTGCTTCCATTGGCCTAACCATAGGGCTTAACCAGTGCTGCTTGCTGTTGTTGTGCTCATGACATCAAACTTCTGCACCGGAGTAGAGCCACGCGGTGTGGGCTTAGTAGAGTAGGGAGCAAAACAGCAAACATGTCATCGTCAGTTAGGACGTTTTTCACAGTCACAGAGGATGACAGCCTGATTGCTATTTGCAATACATGTTCAGGTAGGGTTCCAAGAGGAGGGAAAGGTCTACTAGTTGTCACGACAAATCTTATAAGTCACATGCAGTGTTAACTGCAACTTGTGTTTATAATTATTAGTGATGTCAGTTGGTTGGTCACAAACTACGGGTTAGTAACTTATCGGTTATGTTATCGGTTATTGGCCATGAGAAGCAGGGAATTATCGGTTATGAAATCAGTTGGAGAAAAAAATCATTATCGTATACCTAGTATTTTGGATTATTTTGACTGAATGTGCCAACTTTTGCATATCAGCCCCTTGTGCTTGTTACTTGTGATTGATTGATTGATTGACCGATTGTTTGGGTGCAGAACTACAACGGCGTGACGGACGTGGAGCTGCGAATAGCGCTGCCAGACAAGACCACCATCTCTGTCCGAATACGCAAGAACAGCACCACAGACCAGGTCTACCAGGTAGAGACACACACTCACTCACTCACTCACTCTCTCTGCAGGCCGAACAGAAGGTTCAGCGAGAATGAAAATATATCGCCTTGTACTAGTACATAGACTTTGCATAATTGCTGGCAAATCCCACAAAGTATGAAGGAATTGTGTGGTTGTGGTTTCACCTAATCTCTTGGATCTTCTCTTCTTTCAGACGTTAATGATGAAGGTGGGGATGGACAGTATTATGGCCAGCTACTTCGCCCTCTTCGAAGTCATCAACCAGTCGTTTGGTAAAAAAAGCTGTATTTATTGGGGTTGGTCATGGGAACATTTTCTCTTCTGTGTTTCTTATTTCGTTCATATAGTAGTGTTCTAGTGCTATTTCTATTTTCGGCGTTTAAGCGTAGGCCTACATGCTGTGGACATTGTGTATAATTGTCCATGTTAGTGGCATAGTACTGTTATAGGAGAAGTACTGCTCTTCATCAGTAAGGCTGTGCCAATGCAGATGCTGGCATAGGTTCGCTGCAGCAGCATCGGCTCCAGTAAAAAATGAATTAAATGGCAGTATATATTTACAGTTATAAGTCAAAAGGCAGTAAAACAAGCGCTCCCAAAAGCAGGTAGTTGTCAGTGCTACATCTAACCATGAATGGGCTGTTACAATGTATTTGTGTGGAAATTGAGGTCACTGCAGTGCCAAGATACAAATAACACTAGTTACATAGGTATAGCATCTAGTTACATAGGTGTAGCATCTAGCTGCTGTAAATGTAGCTAGGTGCTTCACCTATAGTAGCTAGGTACTACACCTACTGTAGCTAGATGCTACATCTACAGTATAAGCAAGGAATATAGGTAAATGCTGACTGTCAGTCCGCCCGCTTGCCAACTAGCAAACAAGAAGTTGCAACTTTAGTTGAAGTTTTGTATAACAGGGCCATCCAATGGGTCAGCACCTTTCTGTTCCCCATTCTCTCATTTTTCAACTTGTTTTTTAACCTCTCTCTGTCTATCTCTTGCTTTCCTTTTGCAGTGCGTAAACTGGCACCCAACGAGTTCCCCCACAAGCTGTATGTGCAGAACTACACATCGGCCGTACCTGGCACGTGTCTGGCGCTGCGCAAGTGGCTGTTCAGCACCCAGGAGGAGGAGCTGCTGCAAGACAGCCTGCTGGCCCTGCACTACTGCTTCTACCAGGTTAGTATCCATATCACCATCCATCATTACCAAGATAACCTGCTGGCCCTGCACTACTGCTTCTACCAGGTTAGTATCCATATCACCATCCATCATTACCAAGATAACCTGCTGGCCCTGCACTACTGCTTCTACCAGGTTAGTATCCATATCACCATCCATCATTACCAAGACACCTTCTGGCCCTGCACTACTGCTTCTACCAGGTTAGCATCCATCATTACCAATACTATGGTTATTATTAGTGTTGCACCGATACCATTTTTTGGCCCCCGATACCGATACCGATACCCGGCTGTGCAGTATCGGCCGATACCGATACCATACCGATACCACGCCGGAAAAAAAAAAAATATATATATATATATATATATACACACAAGCTTTTTTTCTTCTAATACTAAAGAACTGCATACTCACTTGGATGTAAAATCATTGCTATCATGGCTTAATTACTAGTATAATTAGATAATATAGTATAACTAGAGATAATTACTAGTATGTAGGGGGGGGGGGGGATCGGGGAGAAGCCGATTACAGCTTAACTCGTCGTCTGTGATGCGGTCACTGTCTGTCCATTTGAGCGATCTCCCGCCTGTGAGCAAGACGCGTCTCCCTCTCTCTCCTGCTTTTTCCCCTCTTCTCCTTGTTTGTGACCGCATGGCACCCCGGGGAGCGGGGGGGGGGCATGGGTGGTGACCGGGGTGCGTCGCACCGATAATTTCCCATGCTATCCATCATTACTAATACTTACCATCCCTCATAAACAATACTATGGTTACCACCCATCATTCCCAAGACTGGTTATTATCCAGGTTATCCCACTCTGGTTACCATTCATCATTACAAATACTCTGGTTATTATCCATCATTACCAATACTCTGGTTATTATCCATCATAACCAAGACTGGTTATTATCCATCATTACCAAGACTGGTTATCCATCATTGCCAAGACCTTGTCTTGTTATTAGTAAAATGTAATGTATTGTAAGGTGTAGAAAATGTGTAACAATGTGTCAAGTGTCAACTATTGCTTATCACAAGACGTGATATGTATTTATTCGGGTTACTGGGTCAGAGTCCATGAGAAATGCAAAAAAGAGGACAAGAGGAACTGCAACAATCTTTTTCATTTTAATTGTAAGGTTTGTTGCAACCAATTTGATTGCAACAAACATTAAGTATAACAACAATAACATGGCAGTTAGAAAAATAATGGCCCTACCTTGAGTAATTTAATTTGTAGTATCTTTTTAGGTGTTCAAAAATAGGTGGGTGAAAGGAAAAAAGTGGTTACAGACAGTGGCATTAAAATAGACCTTAAAGATTGTGTGGCGATACACTTGTTTTGGTCTTCTCTCCAAACATGGTGTTCTGCATTACGACTAAACAATTACACCACTGCCTCCTCTGTCCAGATGCCTTGTGGTTCGTTCACATGCAGCACCACAAACCCAAACTGAACACCTCTTCATGGGTTGATGGGCCACTTGGTTTGAATGTTATCCATTTGTAAATTATTTTTCTCACTAGTGTCGGATGGTGAGCACCGCATTGATTGGAAATAGCTTTTATAACCTATCCAAAGATGGAACGGCAGCCATTGCTCGTATGAGATCATTGCGCATGTGTTTTTCGTTATAAATGTCTTATACTTTGAATGTGAAGCCATAGAATTGAAAGTGGCTCGCTCTCCTTCACATGGGGTTGGGCCTTTGGCCTTTTTCTAATCTTGTCCCCTGGTTTGAGTGTGGACACACACACACTCCCACACACACACACACACACACACACACACACACACACACACACACACACACACACACACCTCTGGCCAGTCGTGGGAAAGGTCAGACATCCGTCAAAACTATAGACCGTATAAACGTCTCTTTAAAACAGTTCAAGGTTTTTTTTGTTATTAAATGAAATTACTTTGCTTTCAAATGAAACATGCATATAATGAATACTTGGCCCCTTGCTTTTCTACTGCTACTGTATTGTTTCTTTTGTACTGCAGCGACAACTTTTATTCAAAGTTATTTGTAGGTGGTCGCTGTAGCCATCACTTTTGTTGTTCAAAATTATTTTAAATTATGAGTGCCTAAGAAATAGAAGTTGTATAAAAACCCATCCACCCGTGACTCAATCAACCCAGGGATCATATTCTCTGTCAAACAATTTGGTCTGTGGAGAATTAGGTGTGAAAATCCTATTTTTAACAAAAGCTGCAGTGAAAAAACGACATATTTAGAGGTTTAAGGATATCAAGGGCCTCCTGTCTAATATACTCAGTGTTATGACAATGGCAAATCTCTTTACTTCCGTAACCCGACCCTTACAGTTTGATTTTGTACAGCATGCCTTTAAACACACTGAAACACTGAAAATGGTGGCATTGCTTCATCGCTACATGCTCTCTGTGCCCCTCCTCTCTTGGCCTCCAGGCGCTGGAGGATGTGAAGAAGGGACTCATCAAGACGGAGGACAACTCCTACCAGCTGCAGAAGCTGGCAGAGCAGCGCAAGATGGCGGCGGTCAGTCCCACAGTCCTGGCTTTGTTTAGTGGTGGAGGGTGCGGGGCACTGTTGGCCTTCCCAACCCACTGCCAGCACAAATAAACCACCCAAAACACAAGACAACAGAACCACCCAAAACACAAGACAACAGAACCACCCAAAACACAAGACAACAGAACCACCCAAAACACAAGACAACAGAACCGCCCAAAACAGAACAACCCAAACACAGACAACAGAACCACACAAACAACAGAACCATACAATCAGCTAAACCACACAAACGAAGCATTTGGATGTCAGAACAATGACATGGTGCCCATGCTGTATTCAACCTAATGTTGTAATTGTGGTGTGGATGTTTATTTACCGTGTTGTTGTGTTGCAGTACCTGAGCCTGCTGCGCTCATGCGAGGGCTACAACGAGGTCCTCTTCCCCGACTGCTCCTGTGACTCCAGGAGGAAGGGACACGTCATCACCGCCATCAGCATCCAGCACTTCAAGCTGCACGCATGCACCGAGGACGGCACGCTGGAGGTGGGTGTGGGTGAGAGGGGGGGCGGGGGGACATCCATGCATGGGTTGATTTAGCAACAGACCGGTGTTTTACGCCCCCCCCGGTGATCTTCCTCTCCAGAACCAGGTGATAGCGTTCGAGTGGGCGGAGATGCAGCGGTGGGACACGGACGAGGAGGGCATGGCATTCTGCTTCGAGTACGCCCGGGGGGAGAAGAAGCCGCGCTGGGTCAAGATCTTCACACCCTATGTCAGTCACCACTCAGGGTTCAATGTTAACACAAATTGTCTTGCATGCCAATATGTTTCTCGGTATGTTGAAACATACTGGCTCTTGCCCTCATTCTGGCACTTGCCCTCATTCACAGTTGTAAATATCAGCGTTACAAAACCCAAAGACTTGCTAATGATGGCCCAAGCCATCATGGGCATGTTGCCGAATAACGAACACTGAGGATATACATATTTTTCTAAAGTAAGATTTCGCAAAATGAACACACAGCAACATAAAATGCGATCATTTATTGAAAACAAATCATTCTTCCCCCAAGCAATATAGTTCATCAAGACAGCAAAATGGTTGCCAAGCAACATAGGCTAGCATACAGGCTTTAGCATACAGGGGCATTAATACTAAAAATGAATTATGTGGCCACAGGTGTGTTTATTGAGTATTTTACAATGGCTTTGAGCCAATCAAAATCAAGGACCGGAACTATCCGTTTTTTATTTATTTAGTTATATATCTCACTCACTCACTCACGTTGGGCTCAAAGTCCCAATGTGACTTGTTACTGGTCCTGGGCCATCAGGGAGCCCTGACCACACCCTGGTGTCAGCCACAGGTTTATTCTTTTCATTTCAAGGTTGGAACCAATCAGTTCAGTCACATGTGATTTAATTACTTGGGTTTCAAAAGATTGGAATGAGATATTCCATTGTATACCATTCCATATTTCATGATTTATGTCAACCTCAATCACATCTCTAGACGAATGCAGCGGCACTCAAGGTGCATGCTTGGCGGGCTCAACAATGTTTAGCATGAGTCTCACATGATCGCGTGCATTTTTATGCGTCACATGTCATTGAACTCCTGTTCAAAGACCTGCAAAGTCTAAACCTGTGTGTGTGTGTGTGTGTGTGTGTGTGTGTGTGTGTGCGTGTGCGTGTGCGTGCGTGTGTGTGCGCGACCATAGTAGTCAACACAATTAAAATCCATACAACCCATTGTGCTCTCCCCATAAAAAAAAAAACCAAAAGCAACAAAGCCGCCCTAATCTGTGGAATGGTCGATTGTTTCCTTCCACGTCTCCGGTGGTTCATACATAGTATCCGCTGTATTGTTGTAAAGGTATTGTTTATTCATGTATTTATTTACTTATTGGATTTTCTCTCTCTCTCTCTCTCTCTTCCCCCCCCTCCCTCCAACATCCAGTTCAACTACATGCACGAGTGCTTCGAGCGAGTCTTCTGCGAGCTCAAGTGGAGGAAGCAGGTAGGGGCCACACCTCTTTCCTCTCCTATTCTTAGAGCTCCTAAGAATGGGCGGCTGAACTCTGCTCACTGAGAATAGCAGTGTGACAACCAGCTTTCCAACACATACTAAGAAGACTCTTTTGTTTGCTTTTGTATTTGTACTTATTGTTTGATGATTGGTTGTCTGTTGTCAGGTGGAGGAGGAAGAGTCGGACAAGGACAACAAGAACTGCACTGACAGTGGTAAGAAGCCCCCCCCCCCCCCGCCACACAGCCGTGCAGGAGAACTTTTTTAAGAAAGACCAATGTCACAATATCGTCAGCCCGGTTGGGCTCCACCAGTAACACAATGCACCATCTCCATCTAGTTTCCGCTCGTCCCATTGAAACAGTTGTAAATGTATATACTGTAACTAGACTAGGTAGTCTATAGTCAACGTTTAGTAACTGTTTTAGAAAAGCTGATTTATAGAATAGCTAGGGCCTCTCAAGGCATAAAATAGAAATCTCTTCAGTGTTGATAACAAAATAAAATGCCATGAGGGCTCGTAGTATCGTGAAAACACCCGTCTGCTCAATAAACCCATGCATTGATGTTTCACACACATACACACACAGTTTCCACTGTGAGTCTAAAAGAGCATTTTAGTCTGTCGACTCATCTGACAAGTTGACAACCAACCCCTTTGATTTTGCAAAATATAAAGTAGGGCTTTTATTCCGCCCACCACACAATGGTTAATAGTTTCCGAAGGGCAGCAAGGAAGGACCTTGAGGGGAAAGCCATATTAGCATACAACCACAGTCGCTCCATGCGGAGGACTGCATGCTATGCTATCAGGATCACACCACACACCCTGTTAAAACTATCTGTTAGTGTTTAGCATAGCGCTTTGGAGCTACTTTCCCTTTACAGCCCACGGTTGCAGTATTTATGACCGTCTGCTGTCGCTAGGTTACATAAGGCACATGACATGAGTGATTGAGCAATGATCATGGTTCCCTTATATCTCTCTTGCTCTCTCTCTCTCTCTGTCTCTCTCTCTCTCTGTCACAGATTATCTGC
>JAOPHQ010002848.1:107500-337500 GCA_030340625.1 Merluccius polli | reverse complement strand
TAAAGACTATGAATTCAAGTCAGATGTGTACTGGGATGCCATTGTATGGCATTGTGTAAAAACATCCTATAGTCTCTATATCGCGCTCTATACACCAATGTTTTTAGTGACATACTACTAACCCCAGCCTCACTCAACCCCCCCCCCCCCCCCCCCCCCCCCCAACAACGCTCCCCTACTAGCCAAGGTGAATCACTGGTGTGTGTGTGTGTGTGTGTAAAAGGGTCCATGGCAGGAAACAGACAATGTATTTATGCGATGCAGAATAATGGGGCGAATGACATTCAGCATTCAGGATGGGCACATGCTGGAAAGATCTTTTTTATCGACTAGCCGCCAATAACCTTAGATTACTCCCCCCTTTGAAGACCATGTTTCTACTGTTTTTCCTTAGCCTTTAATGGGTGGGTGTGTGTGTGTCGTAAATTGCTGAGCATTCATTGCAGTGGTATAGTCCTCCCCCTCATGCATGCGTTTGTAGGTCATCTCCTCCTAAACACATTGATTGAATGTGGAGTTGGTTGGAGGGGGATGCAGGCCAACAACACCGTCTTGGAAACACGGGGCACCTTAATGCAGCTCGTGGCGTCCCGCCCAGCGGACTGTCGGTGTGTTGGCATCACTGTGGTTGGAAGGAGAAGGTCTACTCTTCTTATTGGACTGGAGCAATTTTTCTTGGTAAGCAGTTTGAGAGTGTAACCAAAATTATTGGAATTATAATCAGGAGTAGACTGCAGTTGCCAGGTCAGAGATACCGTTTCCAACACCTGTACATTTTTGTGAGGTACTAAATCTGATTTATAAATTAGAGGACCATTTAACAACAGTTTACAGGTATGTTAAATGCTGATTACCTCCTTAATTACTTACATTAATTTACTTAGTTATTCCTTTGGCTTATTTATTTATGCAAGCTGCGTTTAAATTTGTTTTTTCCATCAAGGCAACAATATCAAACAAATATTTCAGTTGTTTCGACCGGATTTCTTTCTTTAGTCCAACGACTAAACGTAGTGATTTACACAAGTTAGTCAGGTATTGTATTACGAACAAAATAGACTTTGATGGATTGATATTCAATAAGGTTATCATGATGTTAATATCATGATGAAGCTAATGGGGGTGACAGTATTAGATATGTATTGATTTAACATAACAGTACCATAAGTCCCTTAAGTTGGAGTTATTTGGTTCCACTTGTTTTTCTCATCCGGCATGGGAGCCTAGCGTGTAATCCAATGGACATTTAATCAAACAAGAATAAACTCTACATAAGGCCTTCGTTGATGTTATTCAGTCATTGCTTTTGTGTTTTGCTGTTCTATTATAGTGTGGTGAGTGTCGATAATATTATTCATTCAGCTACACACCATCACTGTACAATGTAAAACGTAATGAACCTAATGGGGTGAGGTAAAAATCACAGCTTTTAGAAATACAGTATAAAGATGCGCTGTACGACGTGGCACGAGTTATTGTGGTGAAGAAGCATATTCCTGTTCCACCAGAAGGAGTATAAATTAGGTGAACCTCTGAAGTCTCCATAAAAGCTCTGGCTCAGCTTTCATCTGTAAATCAAGAGTTTGGGCGTCGTCCCGAATATGAAGAACCGTCCAAGACAACCCCATTGGCCCACATTCAGACGAATTCAGATGCGAAGAGCTCTGGAGGCCACGCCCTCCCCACCTCGCCTCCCACCCACCGCCCCCTGCTTGACTCCTGAGGTTGTGGGCGCGGTTGTATCACTCGGGCCGAATGCCTCCCGGCCACTTAACCCAGTGACCTCAGCGGGGGGGGGGGGGGGGTTAATGACAGGCATGGTGAATGCACGCCACTTGGCGGGCTTAATCAAGCCTGACGACGACTACCCCCCCGCCCCCAACTCCAGCCAAGGTAGACTCGCTTACAGCGATGGACATTTATCATCCTCGCTCCCAATCTCTTTCTCCCTCTGTCTTTCTCCCTCCTCCCTCTTTCTCTCTTGCTCTCTCACACAGACACACACACATGCACGCACACACACACACGCTTCTCATCAACTGAATCGACGGGCTCTGAGCCCCTGGTAATTAAAAGGCATTGATCGCCTTTGGCTGCAGAGCTTCAGAAGAGTATGACAGTGTCTGCGCCTATGTGTGTTTAAGCCTACCGTACATCTAGGGTTGCAATATTCTGGAGATGTTTCAAACTTTCCAAGGGAATTAACAGTGGGGACAAATTAAATGTATGTGGTATTCATTCAGTAGTCATTGTCAGAACTTTTTTCCTTATTATCTGTCAATTCCTGAACTGTATGCATATCCTGTGGCACTATGTTGGTAAGTTTAACTACTGTATATGCTAATATACAGTAGAGAGAGAAAGAGAAAGAGAAAAGAGAGAAAATCCAATAAGTAAATAAATACATGAATAAACACTGGTTTCAGGCATAGGGGTTAAAGGTCACCCTTCTCTTGGTAACTGAAACCCCTTCCCCACTGTTACAAATCCCATGAAATAAAATGTTAAATGTCCCATGAAATAATCTGTTCCAAGTCAATATTTGTGTTTCATACAAACTATTCCTAAAACTATTTTCAAAACTTACCATTTCAAGGCAAAACACTTCGATAATATTTTATTTGATTTTAAGGATGGATTAACTGTTCAGAACAGACCAATCAAAACACATCATGGGGATGACATCACAGTGCTGATTAGCATATTTGATAAAAGGCAGGTGTGTAGGATGAAGATGGAGAACCGTGAGCCATAGTGCTGTACAGATTGTCCAGGTTTCACGCTGTGGCAGGAGGAAGGCTTACTGACTGCACACAAGCACTTATGTATTAACCAGTTTATGTTAATTAGCCAGAATTTAAAGTTAAGTCAACGTGTTTAATTCAGACTGTTTCATTGGGATAATTAATTAGGTTACCAAGGGGCTGTTGAAGGTCTGGTGTTTGTTAAACAAGTCACACCGAACCTTAAGGCCAATAGGACAACAAGGGCTACCAAGTAATAACTAGCGTCTCCCCCTCCAATCTAGTAAAAAAGCCTTTATTTTGTATATTTGACATTAAAACAGACCTGGCACACATTAAACTGTCATCACATCCACCCCAGGACTAACCCTTCAGAAATGTATCTCTTAATGGGTGTTATTGTCACTCTGACTCGCGGTGCTGGTTGATATGGGCGTGTCTAACAAACCCTACACCTTTGCACACAATTGGTGACGTTTACATAATTAGTGATATTTGCGTAATTGGTTGTAAAGGTAGGGAGGCAGGTCCCTCGTCCTCCTACTGCTAATGGAAGAAATAATTACATAATTTGTGATATTTTATGTCCTTTTTCTCTTATCAAAAGAACACCTAAAACATATACTGATCTCCGATTGTTAGAAGTCATCCGCTCAATAGCTCAGTGAACAAAGTGCTGACCTTCATATGGCAAAGGTTGCTGGTTCAAGTCCCACCAGGTACTAGTGGTCTGGCAATCCACATAACAGCAAATGGTCTGATACTACTTCCTACAATAGAGGCCCTTTGGCCTCATGGGGGCACTGTCCTTGAACACACAGTGCTCTTAGCACTCAGCCAACATTGGGGCAGTTGGCAGTAATGGCTAGCTACTTCCAGCAGGCCGGCCTAATAAATTGTGTGTATATACTGCATCCAGCAGAGAACAGGCATCAACAGAAACACTGAACTACACTGTAATGCTTGCCTGTAATGTACAATATCCAGCAGTAAGGGTCACCAACACCATGAGATGTAACACAGACATCCAGCAGTAAGGGTCACCAACGAGTTCAGGGTTGACAGAGAGAGCACTCCTTCCAGCAGTAGAGGGGAACCCTTACACTCTGTTATGTTGAGAACAGAGCCAAGTTTTGTCTATAAAACTGACATCAAATCCTGAACATCTCATCATTTTTCACACTTCAGGTGGGAATAAGGCCAGGACACCAAGCTCCCTTACTCTGCGAGTAACCCCATGGCCTTTAGTGAGTGTACCAATTATCATCTCACCCCAAAGACACCACTCTTGGACAGGACCCCCATCTCTGTCCTGGGGGAACATACAGGCCAGAGGGATGAGCACCCCCTACTGGCCATTTGGCTGGCTCCCTACCTGTACACTTCTGGTCTCCCCTCCAAGGTTTAGACCAGGTCTGCCCCTACTTAGCTTCCCAACAAGCCAGCAGCACAGCACAGGTAGCCATAGTGCCACATGAGATGATTGCAATCTGGGCATTAATAGCACAGCCTTTGTATTAGGCTGGGGTTGGAAATGGGTGTGGTTAAAGCAATATTTCCACCATTTTGCATGTTTGGCATAAAATCCATGTACCCACCATCAAATACATGCAAAAAGCTTTTCCAAAATGTTGTGGCCCTTTGTATACTTTGACCACGGCCCGTTGGCCTTCCATTCACTTGCACTGAGCCTATGGAAATGTATCTAATGTATCTAATGACGGGTGTGTGTAGTTTATTTTCTCTTCTGTCCAGGGTCCAATGTTTGTTGATGTATTTTTGGCAGATTAACGTTAGACTATTACTTTACTTTGCCGAATCATACGTTATCATGTAGCCGACCTTCGCGGGGAAAGGGGCGTGTGTGATACCACTAGTGTGCACTGACCTCATTCTCACGAAGTGTGAGCAAGCTTGCTAGTAGAGCAAAGTTAGTCTGACACCGGTGTTGAGTTAAAGCGGCATTTAACTACCTTTTTGTTATTTTTGTTTGTTTATTTGAATAACAAAGTGTATATGCTTCACATCTGTCCTTCCAGAACAGCTTTTCAAAAGCTGCTATAGTATTTGGCCTACTGCTGAACATATTTATGTTGATAATACGGCTGCTTATCTAACGTTCAACAGTCGACAACAATGGCCCTGGAGACGTTACCACGACAGATCGTCTGTTGGTGGTAAAGTGCTGGGGAGGATGAGAGATCAAGCTGTGGTAGTCAAAGAGCCAGCATCACACATACAAGCTCTCCTCAGGAACATCCCTCCAATGGACAAACCAGATAAGGCAATTGAAAGTTTAAATTACTCTTAAATGTATTTCCAGATTCTATCAAATGCTAAATGTTATAGACGTGTGTTTATTAATGGCATGCTTGTGTACACTTGAATCATTTCATTTAGGGCATTTAGCACACGCTTTTGTCCAAAGCGACTTACAATAAGTACATTTGTTAGAAGAAAGTGCAACAGTAAATTGCGATCAGTAGAGTAAGGATTTCACAAGAACGAGTTTTAAGCACACCTAATTGCTAAGTTAACCGATTGCTAGTATACAAAGGATAAGTGTGAAAATACTAAGCGCAGAATATCAAAGTAAGAGCCAGGACATACAAACACAGAATAATTGCAAATTGTTTTTTTTATTAGTGGGGGGGGAGTGGGTAGTAGAGGAAGGATGCTAAGCAGGGTGCAGGTGAACTCTGAACAGGTGGATCTTGAGTCTCTTGCCGAAGCAGGTGATGGACTCTGCGGTCCTCACCTCAGCAGGGAGGTTGTTCCACCATAGTGGCGCCAAGACAGAGAAGAGTTGTGACTTGGCTGTGCGACCTTTGCTTGCTCTCAGGGATGGCGGTAGCGGCCAGCCGGCCGGCCGAGGTAGTTGGTGGAGGGCTCTAGCCGGGGCTTGGGGTCTGACTAGTGCTTGGAGGAGGTGGGTCAGGGCGGTTCCCTTGACAGCCTTGTAGGTCAGTACCATCGTCTTGAATTTGATACGAGCTGCTATAGGGAGCCAGTGGAGGTCGTGGAAAAATCTGCATCCATAATCCAATCTGAATCATAAATCCAATACAGATACTTAGAAATAATAAGCATACACATACATATACACAACATTTTATTGGATCAATTAGTATGCTACTGATTACACTAGTTCATACACTTCTTCTGAGTCCACTAAACAAACATCCAGTTGGGAGAAGGAAACCTGATTCTGATCAGCAGCATCTTCCTACCGCTTTCCCTTTGTCAAGTCCTTCACCTCTGGGGATCCTTTCCAGAAACATCTGGTATGCCAGACATGTTCACTCCGGCGGCGTTGTTGTCAGAAGGAGTACACCATATAATATAAAACGGCACACATATGACTCTGGTAGAGCTAATAACGTGGAGGCAGGCGGCATTGACTCATTATTCTGACTAGGGCCAGGGGGGTGCAGCGTTTCTTTCCCAGTCGATTCAGGCCACGGAAGAGTGCCTTCAGAAGGCTTACAGCTGGGCACCGTAGGGGCTGGTAGTCGGGGTGTGTGGTAAAGCAAACCTTGTCTGTCCGCCTCACCATTGTTAGGGCTGCTGCTCGGGTCCATCCTCTGCAGCATAAAGCATCCCGTTTCAGAGGCCATCACAACACATGGCACACAGGTTGCTGCGTCAGGAAGTCAAGTTTCCTGGGTGTGTATTCAGCCATGCCTAGGTGGTTGCCTCTCGTTCGGCAAAGTATCTTTCCTCTTCATATTGAAAATCAGTCGCAGAGTCTGTTTCCTGCCATGTTTAGGGAGCTCGCTTCACTGTTTATTTACTACAGACACCTGCTGCTACGAGCACCGGGGGTGAGACCAATGGGAAAGCTGCTGACTGGCGCATGTATCTGACATACTTCTGTTAAAAGAGAGATCTACTTGCATACAAATATGAACATTTTATGAATACTAACAAGAGAAATACAAAACAAGCGTGGACCATGGACTATATTATATGTATGCATAGCATACCATTTATAATAGTTGGGTAATTTGAGCTGTATTTTTAGCCTGCTCAGTGCAAGTGAATCGACGGTCAACACGGGATGGGGTCAAACTTTTTTTTAAAATATTGCAGCATTTGAGACTCTGGGCTGTGTTTTTTGGCCCCTAAGGCCACATTCAGACCAAATCAGGTGTTGCTGCGAAAACGCCTGTCCTCCCGTTCATTTGAATGGGGGGGGTAGTGGGTTTGGGCTGCGGCGGTGGGGAACGCAGGGGACGGTGGAAAAAAAATAGGGCCCTGCGGTGCTAAGTTGATACAGACTCCACTTTCGGAGAAACGCAACCTGATGTCACACTGCGGTGGCCAACCACGTAAGCCGGCAATCAGACTGGAAGACGGCCAGTCGCCCACAGGAAGAAAACCCTTGTTTACCGTGTAGCTTTGTAGCATTCTGCTGTTTACCGAGCGAAGATGGAAGAGAGACTGATCGCCGATGTGATGTCCTTTCCAGAGCTTTACAAAGAGAGTACAAAGGCATGAATCGCCATGCAGTTGCTTGACGTTGTATCGCTCAACAAGTTCACAACATGACGTCACAGAAATGGGCCATGAAGTGACACACTCACACAGGCACACAACCGCTGCGACGCCTGATTTGGTCTGAATACGGCCTAAAGGCCCTGACCCACCGGGCTGACGGTCGGCCGTTGGCGAAAGTCGGGCCGTCACGAGCGCCTGTGGCCCTAGTTTTTAGTGTGTGTTGGCACTAATCGGCCCTTGTCTGCATTTTTTCGGACGATTCAGCATGTTGAATCAGGGATGGAGGCCATTGGTGAGAGAAATCACTGATTGGCCGTTCAGCTTAAGCGAATCAGTGCACGACAGGAGAAACGGAAGTGAGCAAAGCAGCAAACGACTTCGTCAAGAAGGCAGGCACAAAAACATTGTCTCATTTTTCAACACCAGTGCCATTTGCAACTTCTTATCAGATATATTCTCGATTAGAAGTAGCTATATTACAAAACCGTCTGAGCAAGAGTGGTGTGAAAATGGTAATGGCAAACGTTGCTTTGTTTCATGTTTGTATATATCCGCAGTCTAGGTCTTCCGGTGTCCCTTTTTGAATACAGACTACCACCACCTGCTGCTATGGAGAGTTATTTCCTCTCATGCAGGCACAGACGTATGGGCTAGTTGGCCGTTGGCTGTCGTCTTTGCGGTGTGTTCAAGTGCAACTTTTTGGCCAAGACACAGTCGCCCTTCATTGCCGCTAGTTCTTTGGCATTGGTTTGGTGTGTCAGGGCCTTAATGATCAAATCACACTTCTCAGTCAAGCACGTATGCGAAGCTCCGCGTCACTACTCGGATACCGTACATGCCCCATTTGCCGGTCGATGACCTACGCGTATGCAAAGATGTGCAGTCCTTCCAGAGCGTAACAATGCGTCGCCCTTCTCTGCAGGGGTTCACGGCAAGTAATCGCTGATTGGTCGAGGTGGGGAGCATGTACAGTGTTTTGTTTTGTTACCGACATCCAGACAAGAATAAAATGCAGTTTGCGATACACCAACCACTTCTCAGCAGTAGTCTATATTTGAATGATTTGGCAACATCTATATCACATGAATATATTGCATTTTTTAACATATTTTTGATGGAGCAGACTCGCGTTACAGTTTCCAGACTTGCATATCAGTTCATGTACATTTGTGGTTAGAAACACTGTAGGCCTACTGCCCCGCAGCTATGCACAGATCACAGATTATTTAGTATTTGTTGAGTAAAGCAAACTGGGTTGGTAGCCTGACTTGGTCGCCTGACGATTTCACGACAAGAGGTTTATTCAGGTAGTATACTTAATGCAAAAACGTAGCGTACACAGATATAAGTAGCGTCATTAGATTGGCTTTACTTTGGTTGTTCCACCGTCCGCCATTTCCACTACTGGGGATAGAAGCTAATGGTGATAGCTACTGGGGATAGCTACCGGGTAAACGAAAGCGCTTCCTCCTGGTTTGTTTGCATGGTTGACGCATTTTCTTTGTGCCATAAAGGGAGCCTTCATTTTTCCGGGGAGATCGTACCCGGTGGCAGACAGAGCTGCATAGTGAAAGCGAGGCTTATAGGGAAGCTAAGGGAACTAATCTAAACACCGATGGTGTCATTATTCTGTAGCCATTACACTGTGCAATCAACATTTACTTCATATTGATACGTTAAAGCAAAATAGTTGTCTACAGCACCTTTAACTGATGACGCACTCAACTTGAGTCATCTGGTCCAATCCACGTTCAATACCTATCTGACGTCACCACAAGCCACGGGTCAGGTGTGCTTTGGCCCAACTCCAGAGATGTTCCATCTCAGGCACGACTCGGTACGTTTAAACTGGTAATGGAAACTCAACTCACCACGGCATGGTTTCACCCAGTGCGGCCAAAAGTACCAAACGGAAATATGCCATTCCACCGATTTTTACCTAGAGAAGAAGACAATTATTGGTACCAGCAACGTTTGCTTGGTCACTCTTGTTGTCACTTTGACTTACGGTTCAGTTGTGGGTGTGTGGGCCTACAAACCACACACCTATGAAACCTCAGTGAAAAGGGTCCATTATGTAAACATCACTAATTGTTAGTGTTATTCACATAATTGGTTATAAAGTTTAATTTTATGACATCACTATCATCTATATATTTACTCAGTTCAACATGTGTTTTGTTACTTATCCTGCATAGCATGATTCTACAGTACAGAGTTAATAATAACCCTCAACTGGGGACACCAGGTAAGAGTTCACCAGAAGGCTGTCTATACTTTATTCTGATATTTTTCCTTTCACAGTGTGGCTCCTCCTGCTCCCTGAGGGAGTGTGGACATTCGGCACAGCTCTCTGGCTCATGGTTCTCCAGCTTCATCCTATACACACCTGTCCTCATCACATATGCTAATCAACACATGACACTTTTGATTGGCCTGTGGTTACATTTAGATAAGGATGGATAATGTTGTCATTAAATTTCACCTTTAATTGTGAGTTAGTAATTGAAGTCAGCTCTGTTTTGAGTGGCATGGCTCTGCTTCAAGTTCAAGTTTTATTCCCTCATTTCCTGCGATTAATAAATCAAGTACATCTCATCCGTAGAAGGGCGTAGCAAAGGTCGAACCACACAGAAGTTCACAACATACAGTATATTCATGTCTTTTCAAAGTACAAAGAATTGTTTCGGGGGGGTTGTGGGTATTGTAGTCAAGGACACCAAGGAGAGTGATGAATCTCAGCACATTGGGGCTTGTGGGTAATGTAGTCTAGGACCCCAAGGGAAGGGTTTGGAGAGGGCTGGTGCGAAATAATATGAACCTGGGAACACGCAGGAAACACGCAGGAAAAGGCAGAGTGGACTGAATTATTGGTTAACTGAACATTATTAAAGAATGCACTGCACAAGAGGAGTTTGATAGTTTTAACCAAAACACAAGATCTAGAATCACATTTTGTGTGTAGCTTCCACCTTCATTTAAATTCCCAAGACCTTAGTGATAAAAAAAAAAGTGAAAATTCCCTAAAATCCCAAGCTTAACTTACCATGAAAAGTTTCTGGAAATGTACTGGATACTTCCTGCCCCTTTGCAAGCCTACATACACCTAAGCACCCAAAGTGTTGAATGGATAGACATATTTGATGTCATTTTATGTGGTTAGACCTTTGTCACCGCGTGCGCGCATGTGTACGTGCTTTGGCTGCATTTTCCATCATACGGGTGCTCTGCGGTGCTGTGTCTTCAGCCCTGAGACGTGAAACCAATTCACACCCATACTTCAGCCCAATGACGACTAATGTGCCTCCACTCTGCTTTAAATGACCCCTCTGGTGAAAGATCTAGTGCCCGCAAGGGCCTTTTAACACCCCCCTCCGCTTATTAAAGACTGGGTTTAGAGGGGGGAAAAAAACACAACTGATTGATTCTATGCATACACAAAGCCCAGAAGCAGCTCATTTACCCTCACAAAGACACACACACACACACGCATGCACACGCACGCACACACACTTTATTCCATCTGGGTGAACCCAGTAAATCTGGATGCTGCTAGATTGCCAGCACTGCACATTTCTCAAGCTCACAGAGAGAGGGAGAGAAAGATATATAAATAAATAAATAAATAAATAAATAAATATATATATATATATATATATATATGTATATATATATATATATATAGAGAGAGAGAGAGAGAGAGAGAGAGAGAGAGAGAGTCAAACAAAGAGCATTGCCCTTGTATGAACTATGTCCAATGTACTACAAATACATGCCTTGCTCTTTTGTCTGAAAAAAAAACACACACATGGAAAAAATAAATAAACACAAGTTCACTGCCTATTAATGAAATCGTGTATCATATAGACTTATTGGTGTGTATGAGAAATGTACCTCTAAATTCTGTTTATTTCCACGCAATATATTTTCCAATATGCCTTGATGGAGTGCTAGGGCCTTTTTTTGTATGATGTCTGTGACTGAGTTATGCTTGTGTGAGAGCCCATCTCCTTGCCTCTATCCCTCATAAATCTGTTGAATTACCCAGCATGCCCCCCTCCTGTCTCTCCTCCATTAATCCGCCTCCCCCTTCCTCATCTGCACCCCTCCCTTCCCTCTCTCCCTGAACGAGTGATCAATTAAGGCCTTGTCCAGCACACACACACACACGAGTCAGCACTTTCCACTCTCCTCTCTCTCTCTCTCTCTCTCTCTGTCTCTCTCTCTCTCTCTTGCCCACTTTCCTCGTCTTGCTCTTGTCATTTATCTCCTGTTTTTCGTGTGTCAACCAAAAAAAGAAAAAAGAAAAGATAGGGAGACGACAAATGTGAAAAAATTGTGATATAAAAAGAGCGAGACTCCTTTATTTTCAGCACGAGTATTGCAAGGTTACAGAGGCGTGTGTGTGTGCATCTGCGGTGGCACACACCAGGGAACAACCCACACAGAGCTTAACGTTCACTTCACCTGGAATGAGAAATGAAGAGAATGACAGCGAGACAGACAGACAGACAGACTTACAAACAAACATAGAGACAGACAGACAGACAGACAGGGAGACAGATAAACATACAGACAGACAGACAGAGAGAGACACAGACAGATAGACGGACAGAGAGAGAGTGAGAGAGGGAGAGACAGAGATATGGAGGCATAGGGAGAGTTAAGCTCCAGGAATGACGAATCACACACAAGAATGCCATTATGAGAAAGAGCAGCATCATCTAAAAACCAATTCATCCACTAATTTCTTGTCTCTCTGGCCACATAGGAGGGATCAATCTCTAGTGAGTCTCAGTGGCCACATAGGAGGGATCAATCTCTAGTGAGTCTCAGACAGCACGGAGTAGATGTGACGCAGCGTCAATGCAATGCCAGTATTGATATCCATGTTTCATTTATTTGTTCTAGCAATTCATTCATTCATATCTCCCTAGATCTCTTTTGTAGCAAAATATAGATTGAATGAACCACCTGATTCATTAGGGCCCTCCTGCTTCTATTAATAAACAGCCCCGAGAGGTGAGGGGCCACCATCACCCCCCCCCCCAGCTGCCAGGGGCCATTGTACAGCTGATCACAGGCTAATGCAGGTTTCCAGGGGTGATAAACATTGTACTCCCATTCCTGATTGGCCAGGATTGGCAACTCACTCCATCAGATAAGGTCTAGGATAGCTAAAGCGGTCCATTAGGAGATAAAAATGGACATCATTTAAAGAGCTGAACCGGCCTAATTCAATCTTATTCAGGGCATTGTGATTGGACGCTCGTTAGGCTCGGGGGGGAAGTCTCTCGTAGGGCGGGGTCTCCTCTTCCGTTCACTCTATCTGTGCAGCATCGCTCTCCCCGTCGTGGCCAAGTCGTATTCCCAGCCTGGAAAAGGTTTTCTGTCGCTTTCTTGGTTTGCTCGAATGTCACCAAGGGGGAAGAAGTCACTTTGTTCCCCTTTCTCTGTACAGCTTTCTTTCTGCTTGCCACCACCCCTCCCTCTCCCCCATCACCCACTCTCTCTCCCTCATCGACCCCCCCCTCCCCTTCCCTCCCTTGCATTGAAATGATGCAGTTCTCCTCTAAGCGTGTGTTTAGGGACGTGGGAGTGAAGAGGCTGTCATTTCCTCTGCCAGGAAATAAAGTGTCTGTCTTACCTATCTGGTTCCATCTTGCCTACCTGCCTATTTGCCTCATCCCTCCATCAAACTCTCACTCGCTCTTGGCCTTAAGGACTTCTGTCTTCCTTGTCTTGCATCCAATTGCGAGAAGAGTTTGTCTTCTTTTGGGGTCTCGTCTCCATGGCTCCCTCCCACCGATCCTCTGGAGTGGTTCTATTAATCACAGACCACGATCCATCGCGTCTCCTCGGGAAGCAGAGGTCTTGATGCGCAGTTTTCACCCCTCAAGCTCTTCTCCGAATTCCTTCCATTATTTCATACGTTAACACTCTCCTCTCTCTGCATATATTTAATCTACAACTTGAGGCCCCACCGAGAGCTTCTCTCCTTCCAGTTTCCAAAGACTTTCCTATTAACTACTCATTAAAAGACTTCGTCTCTCAAAAGTGGCGAATCTCAGCGGACCCGAGCCCAGGGCGGTCCGTAACACAAGACTTAACTTCCCTTCTTCTTTGTCGACCCGATTCTTCTTTCTTTTCTTCTTTTTGTTTTACGTGTTTCTATATTTCGTTGCTCCTCATCGCTTGTCCTCAAATAAAGTCCTTTGAGATGGCCTCCACAAAGTTGGGCGCGGACATGAGGATAGAGATGGTGCAGATGATGTTAAACACGCTGAACGCCACCAGGCACAGCCGGTCGATCACCGCGCCCGCAAACTTCCACTGGTCGGCCATGCTGGCCGCCTCGTCCTGCTCCCGGAAGCGGTCGGCCAGGTAGCGCACCTCCTCCAGGAGGGCCTGGAGCTGGGGGTCCCCCACGCCGCCCCCCATTGCCGGGCAGCCCCCGCTGCCCCCGGTGCCCCCGAACCCCCCGCCGCTGGAGACGGTGCTGGGACACCCCACCGTGTCGCCGTGGGACGAGCCGGCGGTGGGGGGCAGGGGAGGCGGGGAGCCACAGAACTGGGCCGGAGAGTGCGGGGGCGGGCTGCTCCCCCCGGTCACCACCCGCAGGCTCCCAACGACGGAGGACGCGTTGACGCCGCCGCCATTGTTGTTGCTCCTCTGCACCGCGTCAGCCAGCAGCGAGGCATCCTCTAGGCTCTGGAAGCCCATGTACAGCAGGCTGCCGTTGTTGTTGCCGCTGGACTGGCCGTGGTGCAGGTGCTGCAGGTGGTGGGGGTGGGGGTGGGGGTGCCCAACGCCGGCGTGCAAGGAGCCCGTCTGGAGTGGCGCCAGGCTGGCCGGGTGCAGCGGGTGGAGGGTGGCCTCCGGGGGGTTGGGGATGCTGTTGGTCTGGGAGCCCGAGGAGCAGCGCCGCAGGTGCAGGGCGCAGGGCGGCCGCTCAGGGTCCTCGCTCTCCCCCGGGCGCTTCATGCGCAGGAACCACGCCACCCACTGCAGCAGCACCAGCTGCACCTGTCACACGGAGATAGGAGAGAGAGAGGTGTGTGAGCTGGTGAGAAAGCGAGAGGAGGTGGGGGAATAAAGCAAAGCAAAAAGGAAAGGACAAACAACGAGAGAACGAGATGGAGAGGGAGAAAGGCGAAGGTGGAGGCGAAACAGAAAAGCGGTTGGAGCAATATCACCGAACAATATAAAGAAGAGAAACATGAAGTGCCAGATGCACAACGTGCATTAAAACCGCTTCTGTGTCTCCGAGATCCTCACAAACAGTCTGAAGGTTAAGAGGTGGCCTTCATGAATTCAATGCATTTAGGATTACTCAGGAGAAATAATGACTTGCATTCAAACCCACTAGAATGTCTAATATAATAATGTGTCATTAAATGACAAACTTAAGTTCGCATTCAACGTACAATTTAAACCAGTTGACATGGCAGCGAGGTCTACTCTCTTCTAGCAACATTTATAAATGGTCTCCAATTGGATAGTTTCATTCCTCACCTCTCTACTGTGAGAGCCAGTGTGTGGTGAGCGACACATACTGGCTGGGTGGGTGCTACACACTGGTAGTGGATGAGGTGGATACCCCCCCCCCCCCACACACACACACACACACTCACTATGTGAAGCGCTTTGGGTGCCTCGAAAAGCGCTATATAAATGTAAGTGATTAATTGTTATGATTATGATTATGGTTATTATGACTATGATAATGATTACGATTATTATGGATTCCCATTCCGACATCCTCAACATGGGTTGGTTTTGGTCATTCATCTTCACTCTTATAATGCCGCCTAAACAATTCATTATCAGAGCATTGGACAGAGAGACAGCAGCTGTAGCTAAGTCAATCTGTACAAGAAAACAGTATTTCCAAACGTTTGAACATCGTTCAAATTCGTTCAAGTCGTATGACTGGCTCAAAACATGACACAGCGTTTGTGTTTGTGTTCACACTGCGTCCTTAAATAACATCAGGCGATTGGAGGGACTGCCTGTCATCCAGTTGTAGGCTCCGACATTTAAATTTAAGATGGTGGTGGTGGGGGGGAGATTTACCACTTCTGCATTACCGCAATGAGCTTATCTGGAGGAGGATTCCATCACCGACAGTTTCAAGTACGATAGAGAGCACCGTGACTCCACAGAGGCAGAGTCTGGGTGTGGGTCATCTTTGCCTTGTTCTCATGTTGTTGTTTACTACTACTACTACTACTGCTACTACATGACCTTTCGCTGCTATCAGTATCGTTCTGGTTCTGTTCTCCTATATGCTCTAGTTCCACCCCAAGGAGAACCGCTTCAACGGATAGACTGGACAGCTCCAACGGACCACCCTGTGTTCCCAACAGGGGTTTCTGTCTCCTAATGCATCCCCCATTAGCCAGGTAACACACCCTGGCGGCTTGGCCGGTCTGAGGGGCTTCTTGTTCTTGTTCTTGTTCTTGTTGATTTCGAATGCAATTATGAAATAGGATGGTTCGCTGCCCTTCCCTAACCCGTGTCCACTGGCTCGTTGATTGTCCAGCGTTCCCGTCTAAACACAGCTATTAATCAGGATGCTGGCAAAATGTTGCGGCTGCTTGCTCGTCCGCATTCACATAAACTACATAAGTATACGTAACATAACAACAACAACAACAACATATCTGAGGTATTTTCTCTGCAATCCCAGCATATTTTTTTCTACGTAATATATGTGCTTCTAAAATGAGATGTGTGCTCTTGTTTTATGACCACTTCTTTCTGGACTGCTGGTGGGAGGCTGCAGATTTATACAGGCCTTTAAAGTTAGTGGTGGTGAATGGATTGATATGCAAGTCTCTGGTAGACTCGTCCTTCTCTCTTTGCCAATCAAGAAGTTGGGGGGAAAAAGGAGGAGGAGGAGGAGGAGGAGGAGGAGGAGGAGGAGGAGGAGTTGGTGGAGGAGGAGGAGGAGGAGGAGGAGGAGGAGGAAGAGGAGGAGGAGGAGGAGGAGGAGGAGGAGGAGGAGGAGGAGGAGGAGGAGCGTTTGTGGAACACACGTCTCAGACGGAGACAGACACTGGTACCGTCAGGGGGGGAAGGAAGATGGAGGTGAAGGCGGAGAACAAAAGGCAAAGGGAGAAGAAAGGGGGTTGAGTGAGGAGAGAAAGCACGACGAGAGGGAGAGAGCGTGGGGAGAGGGGGGAGAGAGAGCAGCGAGAGATGACAGGCGAGAGATGAGAAGCTGTCGAAAGAAAATCAGGAGCCACAGAAGTCCTCAAACTCAACTCCAAACTAAAAAAAAAAGAAAAAGAAAAAAAAGTTTCCAAAGCAGAGAGAGAGAGAAAACAAGCATAATGGCGTCCTCCAGCAGCGTAGGATATTTCTATATATATGCTGACAAGTTCTGAACAACAACACAGGAGTTTTGCGCGAGTGTGTGTGTGTGTGTGTGTGTGTGCGCGTGCGTGCGTGTGTGTTCAGAAGAACTTACCCATTTGGGCATGTTCCCTCCGTTGGGGTCGTGGTGATGATACTGCAAGACAACCACCGTTGCGACGACTGACATCCCAACAATGATCATGATGCTGGCAAAGTACTGCCCTGGGAGAGGGAGCCGAGAGGGAGCGTTAGAGAACAGCGTACACTACGACCGGCGGCCATGTTTACCAATAAGTAATGCTGACAGTGGTGCTATAATAGCAATGACACTGCATTTTTAGTGGTTGGTCTTTGTTTTTGATTTATGTCTCAAGGCCAAAAATGTATTGTGTCTATCATTGACTGCGCTTTCACTTTCCTGTGCATACAGTTTTATTGTTTTCATTTTAAGCAGTGGACCCGCTTATAATTTAGTCAATTAAATTTAAGGGCATCCAGATGGACAAATTTAGTGGAGCTTAAACAGAGGACGGCCGATTCACCACCCAGAAGCAATAACGTTGAAGCGTGAGCGTAAAAGACCACATGGCTACCGTTTGCTGTGGGACCAGAACCAGCACCCCCTTATAAAAACCCAGAGAATATCCAGAAATCTCATCACATACGGTGTGGAAAACTTCAACTCCAATGAACCTTGTTAAGGCCAATAAGGCTCGTCCTAAACGAGGACCCACTTACTGGAACACACACATAGACATACACCCCCCCCCCCCCCCCCCCCCCCCCCCGCCAGCCACTCACTAACCAGACACACATACGTACCTATTAGAGGAATAGAGTCAGACGTGGCTGGCATGATCTCTGCCACAAGCAGCATGAACACTGTTAGAGACAGCAACACAGTGATACCTGGAGAGAGAGAGAGAGAGAGAGAGAGAGAGAGAGAGAGAGAGACAGACAGACAGACAGACAGACAGACAGACAGACAGACAGACAGAGACAGAAAGACATAGAGAGAGATGTTACTTTTACAGTTCTACCCACAGCAGTTCACTGTGATAAAAAGTCATGCAACCAAAAGGATGACCTCATAACATTATTTGATTTGGCTTTGATTTATTTTGATGCAAATTAGTAAAAGAGACTAAACGAAATTAGACTAATGCGCCTATAGTGAATTACTTTTGAGCATAATTCTTTTGTAATGGCATTTTCTAAGTAAAGCAAACGCAATCCACCCACCGCACCACACACTACACCCATCCACATACCCACATGCACAGACACAGACACATACACACACACACAATCTCTCTCTCTCTCTCTCTCTCGCTCTCTCTCTCTCTCTCTCTCGCTCTCTCTCTCGCTCTCTCTCTCTGTCTCTCCCTCTCTCTCTCTCTCTCTCTCTCTCTCTCTCTCTCTCTCTCTCTCTCTCGCTCTCTCTCTCGCTCTCTCTCTCACACACACACACACACACACATCTCATCTCAATCCTCATTTGTCCTTCAACCAATCGTCTCAGCGAATACTTCCTCTGCTAAACGGTCCTCATGCCAAAATGCAATTAACCCCTCTCTTTCTCGCCATGTAGTTTCTACTAAATGCAAAATAATACAGAGGCTGTTCATTAACAAGCAGGCTGCCCTCACACACTGGGACTCAGCCTCGTCCATCAGACCTGGTGACACAGTGCCTTCCTGGAAGGCAGTGTGTAAGCTCTCTCTCTCTCTCTCTCTCTCTCCCTCCTTAATCAATTCACTGCCCGTAATTACATCAATAGGTTAATTGGCCGTGTGTGTGTGTGTGTGAGTGTACTGTGTGTGCAGATTTTCTTCATCCCGTGTGGTAAAATGCTGCATGCGTTCTGAGTCTCGGTTAACGGTATGGTTTGACAGGGCCGTTGCCGTGGCATTATTACTACATACTTGCCCCTTGAGTCACATTAGTCTATTCTGTATTTTTATAGCTCTATATGTATCGACCTGTGTGGTAGGACCCTTGTTTAATTTTATATACATACATATTCACACTGCAGTCAGTTCAGATGTTCGGTCCACATCTTGCTGTCAGCTCTTCACATTCATTCATTCATTTTTTTTTAGCAGAGTGCACATTGGCAGTGGATTCAGCAACTAATGGTAATGGAAATAGTAGCCAGAAGACATAGCATAAGAACCAGGGTGGACATTTTAGCCCCATGTTTACCTGTCCCTCGCTGGTACAATACTGACGGCCGACATAGAAGGATGTAGAAGCCATATGCATTTTTATTTTACATAGCATTAGACATCCCATACTCATCTCTTTCAAACAATTACCCTATTTGTTTTCCATTCATATAATTATTTTACTCATTTCATATACACTATATGAATATATATATATATGTATATGTATATATATATATATATATATATATATATATATATATATATATATATATATATATGTTATTTTGGCACACATCCTCTGCTCCATCCTGATAGTCACTGCCTCCTCCGTCGTCCCCCAGCTCACCCTATCCTCTTCCTTCTATTTCAATCCCATGATACCCTTTATAAACAAGCCCCTCACCACCCCCCGCTGCCCTACACACACCCTGGCTGTTTTTTCATCGCTCCTCCGCTCTGTTCTTTGTTGTACCCGTGGAGGCCTTGCTGAGCACGCACGGCTCTGTTTAAACAATGCCCCACTACACACACAGGCGCGCACGTGCGTGCACATGCGCGCACACACACGCACACGCATTTGCGCACACACACACACACTCACAAACAAAACAATCACACCTGCCAGCTCAGCAGCCAGGTGTGTGGTGGTTTATATTGAACCTGCCACCAGGTTGTTTCACCAGTCCCAGTGGGGGATTAGGTTTGCCCCCACCTCTACCTCAGTATAGCAGAACTGGGATACCATTAAAACACACATCCCGCCTTACTGCAACCCCACAGCAGCCGCGTGTGTTTTCTATTGTCGGTGTTAGCCAACCTCACGCTGCATTTTGGCAGCGTGAAGCCTTACGGTTAGATGGAAGAATGAGCCCTGTTGACTAGCATCTGATTCTTTCTAGCAAGATAGACACATCCTACATACTCTTAACAGAGCTTTTTATAATTGTATTTTTATCCTACAGCCCACACCTTGACAAGAGAGCAGCAAGGTATAACCCAGTAGACTGGGCAGAGGGATAAAGCCCCAGAAAGCACTATTTAATTTATGAACACACCTTTTAATTTATTAATTCACAATTGAGGTCATTATGCATGCATGCACAAGGTTACATGGAAATATATATATATATATACTGCAAAAGGAAGCTATGGTGACTCAGCAGAGACTGGTGGTGTAATTAGCATGCGTGGTGTGCGCCTGTGGCGTTGGGTTGGCACTTTTGCCCAAACCCGGCGAGACCCGACGGGTTCGGGTCGGTAATTATTTCTCACATATTTCAGAGGCTCACGTCGGGTTGGGGCTGTATTTATTAATTCATTATCAGACAAAATATGACAACTCACTAAATTAAAGTTAGCCAATAAAGTAGTTATTGAAATATTAAAAACAATATTCAACGTAACTAAAAAAGGCTGAAACGTGTGACATTGTGCGACGACTCGGATCTCATGTAGTGAATGTGTTCCTCATCGCACCAGTTAAACGGTTAGGCAGGGGGGCAAAACAGTTAGGAGTGGTCTAGCTTTGGAAGTTTAAATCTAAACAATCATCCAAAATAAATCATCTGTCAAGAGACGTGATAACAATGATCGCAGTTCTTATTTTCTCTTCTCATTGATTTTATCAATCCGCTGAGTGAGCAGCCATGCGCTCAAACTCAGTAGGCCTAAAGAAAGTTAGAGCTTGTTCATACATCCATTGTTATTATTCTATATCTAATTAAAACAATTACATTAAATTAAGTCATGAAAAGACCAACTAATCGTGAACGGCAGCGCACCTGACATGACCGCAGTTACTGACTGGGGTGAAGAGCGCTGTTGACAATTGTGAACCAGATGAATGCAGTCCCTGCCGTGCTGGGCTGATGCGTCGAGTCAAACCGAGCCAAATCAGGCGAGCACATTGTATGGAAAACGCCACTGGTCACAGTGTAGGCTCATACGTTCAACTTCTACAGGAAGTGACATCAGTTCATAATCCCACCTAATTTAGGTCCAGATTCAGCGACCGAAGAAATATTAGCTCCTCGGCAGAGATACAACAGCATTCCCTCATTCACTACTCCCTACTCACTAGCTAGGGCGGTTATGTAGAGGACTATATAGAGCTCACTACTCCCTACTCACTAGCTAAGGCGCTCTATGTAGAGGACTATATAGAGCTCACTACTCCCTACTCACTATCTGCGGTCTATGTAGAGGACTATATAGAGCTCACTACTCCCTACTCACTAGCTAGGGAGGTCTATGTAGAGGACTATATAGAGCTCACTACTCCCTACTCACTATTTAGGGAGTTATATGTAGAGGACTATATAGAGCTCACTACTCCCTACTCACTAGCTAGGGAGGTCTATGTAGAGGACTATATAGAGCTCACTACTCCCTACTCACTAGCTAGGGAGGTCTATGTAGAGGACTATATAGAGCTCACTACTCCCTACTCACTATCTGCGGTCTATGTAGAGGACTATATAGAGCTCACTACTCCCTACTCACTAGCTAGGGCGGTTATGTAGAGGACTATATAGAGCTCACTACTCCCTACTCACTATCTAGGGAGGTCTATGTAGAGGACTATATAGAGCTCACTACTCCCTACTCACTAGCTAGGGAGGTCTATGTAGAGGACTATATAGAGCTCACTACTCCCTACTCACTATTTAGGGAGTTATATGTAGAGGACTACATAATGAGCTCATCAGCAAAATTAAAAAAACACTTTTGGACACTCGGGTCGCCGTTAATTACATTGCTGTCGCATAATTAAAACGTGCCAGATCAATGTCAGCTGGTGGACCAACCACAATAAATAACGGCAGGCATTTTTGTGAAATGAGCGTCTTTTCCAAAATTTATAAAATATAATATATTATATATTATATATATAATAAAATAATTAAAACAAAATTATTTTCGCATTTATACGACTTTGCGCTGGTTGCGCTCTCTCTCCTCCATGGACGTGCTCTCCTCTCGTCCGTCTGCCATTTTTCTTTCAGCGCAATGCACAATGGTATATAGTGCTTGCTAAGTGACCGTACATCGTAAAAAGTACACTACTTTTCACAATGCATTGAGGAGTCCACTATATAGGGTATAATAAATCTCACTATACATTCGGACAGCACTACAAAATAGCAAACTCACCGTATAGTGGACTATATAGTGTGTAGTGAGTGTTTTCGGACACAGCCATGGCCTTCAATTCTGTCCAAGAACAACCTCATTGACCAGCTCAGCTCTATCTATCATCACTACTCCATACTTCCACCTACATGCACCTCCTCCACCTCCCTCCACCACCACACTCAGCCTCTCCATCACAGCATAGCCTTGGAACCTGTGACCCCCCCCCCACCTCTGGGTCCCACTCACCCAGGGAGATCTTCTCTCCAGAATCTGCGGGCAGCACAAAGACCAGCAGGGTCATGGAGGAGAGCAGCACGCAGGGGATCAGCAGGTTGAGGGCGTAGTAGAGGGTCCGCCGACGGATGGTCACCACGAAGGTGATGTCGGGGTAGGGCTCCTTGCAGCAGTCGTAGAAGGCCTCGCTGCGGGTGCCCGGCACGCCTGGATTGAGAGGAAAAATCTCTGAGTGAGTGTGCATGTGAGGTGTGCATGTGAACGATGCCGCTGATCGAAAAACATAATGACGTACATCTGCCGAAAGTTATTTCTGGAGGTTTTGGAGAAGAGAGAGGAGATTAAATATAAATAAGGCAGAGGCTACGGGCTCCCAAGCCGGGAGAGCTGATGGCTGATGTTGTTTACTCTCTGGACGTATATGTATGTCATATCCCCGCCCCCCACAACACACACACACACACTCACTATGAACAGCGCAATATAAATGCAATGAATTATTATTATTACTGTTATTTTTCTTTAATGTCCATGTAAAGCAAATTCTGAGATTTGTTTCTAAACAGATTACACACATTAGAAAGTCATTGCTGAAAACGTGTGAAAAGACTGAATAACCATTTTTCAACCGCTTTTCTGTTTTTCACAATTTTTGCGTTTATTTTCTGGGTGGGGCTTAAGGGGCACCTGATGACGCACCGCGCTACCCCTTAGCATTGCCCCGCCGCTAACAACCAGAGCGCAGTTGCGTCACTGCTTGTCACTTTTTTCACAATTTTGAAACCTAATTTTATATACTTTTTTACACTACTTTTTTAATCATTCACATTTGGCTAAGTGGTTAATAACACATGCTTCTATGGTGTGATAACTCAAAACACATATTTACTTTACATGGACTTTAAAACGTCAGTAAACTTTACTTTACTGTCCGCTTTTTAGAGCCACTTTTGGAACGGCAGCCAAATGGGAAGAGCAAATGAGTTTCCCCCGCTTTGGTATCCATACTAAGCCCATTAGTGTGCTGACACGCTTGGCAACTGGTTGTGGAGATACACCGCGAGAGATTTCCTCCCCTGCTTGTGCCCGGTGTGTGCACGTGTACAGCTTACGCCCCCTACACACCACACTACCGTCGAAGTCGTTGGATTGCTGTACTGCCTACATCGCATGCCTGTCTGTCTTGTAATCGGGTATCTTGAAGTTGTTTTGGGTTTCACACTACACGACTGATATAGCAACATGGGGGTCACACATTACAGGATGTTTTCACAAGGAGGAACCCCCGACGAGTCTGTCTGGTCTCCAAACTAGGTTTAGTCACGGAAACACACACGAGAAGTGACGCTTTCAAAAATTGATGTCCGCAAGAATGTTGTATGCTGATTTGCAGCGAAATAACAAGGAATAAAAAGAATTGAACATGGAGGTGAGAATGGTTGGGGAGACGCTAACAGCAAGGATTATCTGTTAAGCAGAGAGTTGGAGGTAAATAAATCATCATGCAATGAAAACGTAGGTAGCTGCCTGCTCGTATTATGGCTGGACAAGCTTTTGTTACAAGCTTTTGTGTGTGTGCCAATTTATTCTGATAGAAACTATATCATTGTGTTATGACATTGTGTTAACGTCCCCCTTGTTTTCCTCTCGCCCATGTCTTGCGCTCTTATTGGCTGTAGGTCGTCGGTGCTGACATTGCCAGTCGCAACACCTTTCACACTACAGGATTTGGACTCCTGTAGTTGTAAAAAAAACCTCATGTAAAGGTCCTGATATTTAACCTGCTAGATATCTCTCAGGCCTCTGCGACGCATCGGCGAGCCTCTCAGATCACGTCTTTGAGCAGTTCACACGACGCGATCACCACTCACGGCCTCCTTTTGCCTGCGATTTCCAAACGTTTTGCCTTGTGAAAAATAAGGCTAAAACGTGACGTGTAAACTCGGCATTAGTGGCACGTGATGGTGGCGGTCTCCCGCATCCATGCATTGTTTCGGCCAACGCTTACCCACGAGGTCCCACTCTCCGTTGGGCATGTAGCTGGATATGTCGGCGTCGTTCATCTGGAGGTCCAGCAGCCAGCCGTCATACGTCCACGAGCCAAACTTGAGCTCACACTTCTGCATGTCAAACGGAAACCAGCGTACATCTACATTGCACGTGCTCATGAAGATTCCTGAGGGAGAGGGAGGAGGGAGAGGGAGGGGGAGAGAGGAGGAGAGAGTGAAGACCTGACTAGAAGGGTAGCCTTGTGAGACCATCCCAATCTCACATTGAGTTCCCACTGTGTTTCTCTCTGCAGATCAGTCTGGCCTTGAGGCCGTCGAAAGCCTTTTCCAAAAAAATGAGTTTCAGTTCATGGCGAATAAGCAGAAATAAGGAGAGAGTCGAAAGAAAAACATCATAGTGGCCCAAGAGTGTAGCAATCTACGGAGCAATCAAAGCTGTTTTTATCCGAAATACACTGAATAACGATGTTTAAAGTTAACATAAATCTGCGTGGAAGGCTTTTCACAGATTAGAATATGTTTTTGCTTTACTTCCAACCGGATTCGGCAAGATCGAAGAGATCACCAGCATCACTCTGATTGGCTGGAGGTTTTTGAACAACGTAAGGCCGCGGCCATATTTGGAAATCAATGACGGCCATACTGGTATTTACAGACTGGTATTAATTGCGAAAGGCAAAAAGAAAATCTGGATGCTCTCACAATGCTACCAAAATGAAGGAATTGAGCGAACAAAAGAAAAAACCCGGAGGGAGGAAAAAAACATGGAGGACAAGCCAGACTGCAGAAGTCCGCCCCCATGCAGAGTCAGGATGACATTTATACTACCTTGCTACAGATCATTCTTCCCTTTATCTTACTAAACGCCATCGGAAATTGAAATCTTCCGAGATCGTTACAGCCATAAGACATTAATCTGTCGGCCCTTATTGTAAATTACACTTTTCAAATGAGTCTTTATGAGTGTCATCTCTGCCAGGGATCCACTACACCACCATGGGTTCACTCTGCCTTGCTCATGTATTCTGAATCAATGAAAATGACTCCATGTCGTTTAATGGCTTAGTAGTTGCTCTACATGCGTGGCCCCATTGAGGTGTTGGGGATTACTAAATATGTTCACACACAAATAGGCAACTTGTGAATGCCCCCCCCCATGGCTATGCCTTCTTCAATGAAGTGAAAGTGCACCGCTGCATACTGCTTCATCTATTTGTGTCTGCGAAAGTGTATTTTGTAAAAAAAATAAAATAAAAAGAATAGGTAACACTTTACAATAAGGGTACAGTAATTAACATTATTTAATGCAGTTACTAATTCATGTTCATTCCTGTTCATGTTAACTAACCTATTCATTTATACATTATTTAATGGTTTATAAAGATGAAAGATGCTCCCCTTGCACACATAGTCACACACAGCAGAAGCGAAGATCCAACGAGCGAGACATTAAAACTTAACACATATTCAATTGCACAATGAGTACCATTTTCTGGAAGAGGAAACGCTTACGCTGACGATGACGCTGTCCACGCAGACAGCGTCATCAACACAACTTTTTCACTGTCTATTTTGCAGAGTCTGTCTACGTCTATGGTCGCACTTCTTTATAAACTATTAAATAATGTTTAAATTAACAGCATTAGTACATTATTACATTAGTTAACTGTGAATGAACTGTTGGTTAATGCTTATTACTGCATTCATTAATGTGAATGAATGTACCCTTATGTAAAGTGTTAGCAATAAATAAACTAAAAACCAGACACACATTATATGAGGGTGTCTTTAACCTTCTTAAATTGATTGATTCCTGGTCTAGATAGCAGGGAGGCTGCTATAAAAGTAATGCTACTTCTGTTCCCAGTGTGCGCGGGGTGAAGCGGTGGCTATAGGTCAGGGCTGTTAGTCTGGCTCCTGGGTAATGATGAGCAGCTGGTGTCAAGGTCTACTTGTGTGGGCACCGCGTTGCTCAATCCAATCATCTCTCTTTCTCTCTCTCTGTCTCTCTCTGTCTCTCTGTCTCTCTGTCTCTCTGTCTCTCTCTCTCTCTCTCTCTCTCTCTCACACACACACACACACACACACAGTCTGGTGATGTGAGTGGAGAGTTGTGTAACTGTATCTCAGTCCGCGTGTGCGTAATTAGATTTGTATAAAAGAATCTCTAAATGCGTAATGTGTAATGCGAGATTTGTGTACAGGAATCTGTAAATGTGTATTCAGAATCTGTGTGTGCTAATCAAGAATCTGTGTGTGCGTAATCAAGAATCTGTGTGTGCGTAATCAGATTTGAAAATGTGTAAAACAGATCTGTAAATGTGTAGACCAATCTTTAAATTCATACATATATATTAATGGCTTAAGTATTTTTCTCCAAGACAAGAAATACAGACAAGCCATGCAGAGATCTGCAAATGCGTGTGGCAATATTGCCTGTGTGTGTGGAGATTTGTCCGTGTCTGTCAAGACTTGTCTGTGTGTGTGGAGATTTGTCTAGAGCTCTTCATAACTCCCTTTCCCTGGTGCCTATCCATCCATCCATCCATCTTTCTATCAATCAGAAAAACCATATCCAAAACGTCATAATTTGAAAAAAAGTACCTTCTTTCTTTCTTTCTTTTTCTGTCTACCCATCATTCCATCCATATCTCTTGTATCCGTCTATCTATTCATCTGTCCATCCATCCATCCATCTTATCTGAATTCCTGTACATACTGTACTGAACTGTATATACTGTATATCTCGTCTCTGACTGTCACGCATCAGCTGAGAGTGCCTTAATCACTCGTCAACGCTGGTGTAGGTGAACATATTGCACTGTGACTGACTGTATCTCGTATGTCCTGAATACAGAACACATATATGCCACCCAAATGCTCATGCTTAAAATGTAGGGAAGTAAATAAAAGCTGAACCTTTCTACAGTATTTGAAATAACTGTGTGATCTTGGTTTTCAACAGTAACGCTGAAATATGTGTTAGGCTGCCATTACTGCCATTAATTTCCCTCGGGATGAATAACGCTTCTTGAATCTTGAATTGAATTATTAGGCTGTACTTAAAGTTTTAAAAATGAATGAATTCAGCAAATGTAATTTTTACAATTGTCTTTCATTTACAATTACATTGTAAACAGACCATGTAGAGCGGCATGTTAGGTATGATTATGTTGAGAATGTATGAATACATATCAAATGGAGCATTCTTGATATATGCAGACATTTTCTTCTGCAAACTGTTTGTTTTTGTTTACTGCCAATGCGGGCGGTTGTCGAGTGTGTGTGTCATATCCAGGAGAAACTGGGCAGCAAGCAAAAACCTCATCAGATCACACACACACACACACACAAACACACACATACATGAACACACATGACAAACACAAAGATACAAACACAGAGACACACACACAGGTGCATACAAAAATCGCAATTACCAAAATTGACAAAACAACAAGTCCATTGAGACCTTCGGTGGCAGTAAGCAGCAAAATGTCCGAGCCTGCAAATAAACAGCTCCTAAATGCATTCATTATAAACCTGCCAGCATGCAAAGCTGGCTTCAAAGGCGAGCAGACACAGAGGTACAGGAAGCATTACGAGATATTAACAGCACCAATACCATGAAGTGGACACACACACATGCACACACACAATTGATGCAATGCCAACCAATTAATTCACCATGACTTTTATATTTTCAAAGAGAAAATATCAGTGGAGCTATTTCTTATTTCATTCATCGCGATTATTTTTAAAACCTGCATGGAACCGGTTCCATGCAGGTACATGCTAATACCTTGTAGAGAAAAAACCCATTTCTGTGTTAAGGAGCTGCCAGGGAATTAACCCTAATACCCTTTTTTTTTTGCATCTGCCTTTGTTATGTTCTTCCTACGTGCACAATCTGACAGCCCAATGTTACACTTAGATGTATGTTTTAATATTCAGATGTTCCACATACATGTACATTTTAATATGCAGATATTGCACATGCATTGTATATTTTAATAAACAGACGTCCCATAGACATGTATGTATTAATATGCAGATATTCCACCTAGATGTTAATTTTACTATTCAGACATTCCACTTAAGATGTATATCTTAATATACAGATGTCCCATATACATGTATATATTAATATTCAGACATTCCACTTAAGATGTATATCTTAATACACAGATGTCCCATATACATGTATATATTAATATTCAGACATTCCACTTAAGATGTATATCTTAATATACAGATGTCCCATATACATGTATATATGAATATTCAGACATTCCACTTAAGATGTATATCTTAATATACAGATGTCCCATATAAAGGTATATATTAATATTCAGACATTCCAGCCGTTCTCACTGACATGCAGTCACCTCAGAGCCGCAAAGGCCCTCATCACAAAACACTCCTGTAGCGTATAGTGTCTGTAGCGCTTGAAAATGTCTTATAAAAGACACACACCCCCCCCTCCCCATCCAATCCCAACCTGACTCAAAACCCCACCCCTCACTAAAGACTCATATTCTCGCCCCCCTTTCTCCTCGCTGACACCAAAACATAACCCGTTGCCAGCTAGATTTGCCGCCACAAAAGCTCTATCGCTCCAATGATAATACACAGCACTCCCCCGGGGGCCGGCAGCCCCTTACTTTTGAATTATTTATCCCGCTAGGTGTTGAGCAGATGCTCGCTCCCCGGCTCGCGCAGCCTGTAGGCCTGGCGCTTTATCTGCTGATGAGGAGAGAAGTACAAACAATGCTCAGAGGGATCACAGTAATCACACACGAGGAGAGACCCCCGGTAAACACAGTCAATCAAAGTGGTGTGGACTTGATCTATCCCGTCGGTTTGTCTGTCTTTCGGACCGTCTGTCTCTCTGCTGGTATTTCTGTTGTTAGATTGCCTCTTTTTTTTTTACACATTTTTACAATCTTTTCTCAAACACCATCTCTCTTTCATCTCTCTCTCTCTCTCTGTCTCCCTCGGGTCTATTAGTCAGTTTTTAAAGCAGATCTAAAGAGACATCCTTCTGTCTCCCAGCTTTCTAACTGGCTCTGATCCACACCACCGCATCGGTCCTGGCTCTGTGTTTACACATTTAGCGGGCGACTGATGAATAAACATGGTGGCTAATTAAGAGAGGACACTGGGATATTTTCTTCCTCGACGGCCTTTCCATTGACAAGGCGGCGGTACGCGTTGCTGGTGCCGGGGAAACCGGAGAGCGCCACAAACACAACCGGCCTGCGCTCTTTAATGATGTGGACGGAAAACGATCGGGAGGGTTTAAAGTAAACCCCGGAGAGCAACCTTGCTAACGCGGGCTTAGGTACGGCTTAGCAAGTAGACGGCGAGCGGGGACAGCATCCGTTTAAAGACGTCCCCCCCCCCCCCACCCCACCCCACCACCTCCACTAACACACTGGGAATTACGTTTCATCTAGCGCCGCGCCTGGAATGCTAATGCCCAGCGTGTATAAGCTAAGAAAAGGAAGAGCAACAAGGGGGATGGAGCTGGAGCTGGGGAATTGGATGTAATGGATTGTATAATGAAGCAACAGGGGGTTGGTAGAGAGAGAGAGAGAGAGAGAGAGAGAGAGAGAGAGAGCGGGGAGGGGGCAGGCAGACGCTCACCCGGTGGGAGATACTCGGCGTAGCCGCTGGAGTTGACCAGGACGTTGGTCTTAAAGGTGGAGTCAAAGTCATCATCTGCACTGAGGGAGAAGACAAAGAAACTTAGGAAACCTGAAGTGTGTGAGTGAGTGAGTGAGTGAGTGAGTGAGTGAGTGTGTGTGTGTGTGTGTGTGTGTGTGTGTGTGTGTGTGTGTGTGTGTGTGTGTGTGTGTGTGTGAGTGAGTGAGTGAGTGAGTGAGTGAGTGAGTGAGTGTGTGTGTGTGTGTGTGTGTGTGTGTGTTACCTGTTGTACAGCAGGATATCTGGTGTCCACACCTGGTCGGTGGTGAAGCGGAGGTTTTTCACCCCAGGGTATTCTGTTTGGTTCCACTGGAGATAGTGGTCAAACCAGCCCTGAAGCACACACACACACACGCGCACACACACGCACACACACAAGCCATTCCAACAGTACTTGTCAAAATGATAAAGCATTTGAGTTCACTGCGTTCTTGCTGTATTTTCCGCATGGTGTCAAGCGAGAACAAAACTGTAGAAAGGTCATGTAAACATTTTCCATTTGAATAAAAGCAGGGAACTATTGCCCGGACAAAGCCTGGACCGATTACCGTTAATATGCTATCATCACTGTCATAACCCTTTCCTCTCATTTATTTATTTTCACAAACAAACACACACACACACTCACACACACCGAGTCATCGAATCACACACACACACACACACGTACAGACAAGTACACACACACACACAGGCACGCATTAACACAACTACAATACAATGAAATAAGATATCCTTGCTATGGCTTACCATCCGCAGCCAGATGTTTGTCGTCAGCACTTGGTTCTTCTCATCCTAAAAGCACGGCGAACAAAAACACACAACACAACCTTTTCACATCTCTTCGGAGAATCTCTACTCCCGCTGGAGAGCAGAGAGAGTATCGCGTCGGGAGCCATAAAGGATTCATGACTGCGTAAGAGGCGATCCCCTGGGACGCTGCAGTCCCAGCACTCTCTCTATATAAAGACTATCAGCCAAACCCCTGTCACTGGACTAAGTGGCTCCTAACCTGCGGGTCTCCGGACGGTCCGCCTGTTTGACCTCTTGTTAGACGGGCAAACAGGGAATAGTAAATATACAGACGATACAAAAATACTCTTTAGTTGCCTCGCTCTCGGTATCCTGCTGAGCTGTCACTGGAATACAAGCCTCACAGCCTGTAGTGCAGAAATAATCCTCCTAGAGAGAATTTGAAACCGCTCTTGATAACACATCATCTGTTGAATTGTGCGTCTTTTGTTCAGGCTTTGTAGTCATGTTTTTAAGGTACAATTTTTCCTTTTAATTCCACCTTTCTCTTCTTCTTCTTTTTGTTTTAGCTTTTTTTTTCATTTCAACAGTTTTTAACTTTTTGTTTACCCTTATTTTTTGATCTTATCTTTCCATGTATTTTATTACCAATCGCATGTTATTTGAATCTAAGGGGCATCCCCATGTGGGGGTTTCTCTACAGACCGGAAGCGGGTCGGCAGCGTACCACGTCCATGATCTGGATCAGGCTGAGGCTGAAGATCACGGTCAGCGAGTTGGAGTCGTTGCCCACCGGCCTCTCCATGCGGTTGTAGTCCTTCAGCAGGTTCTTCAGGAGGTGCCGCTGGTGGGGGCCCTGCACCGACACTGGAGGACCAACACAAAACACAAAAGCAGGACCACCATGAAGTAGGTGTCGCTCATAATAACACGAATTATGGGTCTAGGTGCGGGAGTTAGACTCATCTTCACCAGCTTAGTCTACTGCCCGCGCCCTGGTACGTAAAAAAGGAGCAGAGCCATAATTAGTGTTTTAAGCGACACCTGTGTTTGTCCTACGATGACACCTCTGGGAAAGGGAACTATTAAGCTATCAGACAATGTTAAGATGGAGAGAGAGAGAAAGAGAGAGAGAGAGAGAGAGACAGAGAGAGAGACAGAGACAGAGAGAGAGAGAGAGAGAGAGAGAGAGAGAGAGAGAGAGAGACAGAGAGAGAGAGAGAGAGAGAGAGAGAGAGACAGACAGAGAGAGAGAGAGAGAGACAGACAGAGAGAGAGAGAGAGACAGAGCGAGAGATAGTATGGAGCTGTCAAAACACAGAAGCCCAAAAACCGGCGCCTTCAAGATGGAGTCATCATGTTTATTAGCGCCATATATGACATGGAGAAGAGAAGCTACAGGCGGCGGTGGTGGTGGTGTTGGTGGGAGGAGACATATGTGGGCTCTTAAGGACTGGATCAGGCCTGTCAATGTGACGTCTAATCGATGGCTGTACACAGACTGGGAATCTAGCAGTGATACGAACACTAGTAAAGAACGCGCAGACCGTAAAGGGTAAGAAATATCTCTGAAATGGACGTGAACTTTTACTGGGAATTGGTTTACATTGCATGTCCTAAATATAAAAGCGACAATATGAAAGTTCACATCCATTTCAGCAGTTTGCCTCTATGATCTCCCAGTGGACCCAGTAGTCTTTATGCTGTAGTCCTAAAAGGAAAACTTTGGGATTTTTCAAAAGAGATTTGTCAATGTATGTCATCTAAAAGTGCTTGTTCTGCCACTGACAGGCTCAGAGTGTTATTATAAGTGTCTGACAACCGTATGGAAAGGATCCCTACAGAGAAATAAAACCTTTGTCTTTACTTTTCACTTGATCCGGTCCGTTTGTTATTGTGTCTAACCATGTCTCGCCAAGGAGAAGTCTCACTCTGAACTCTCCTTGGCAAGTCTTGGTTAGACACAAAAACAAACAGACCGGATCAAGCGAAAGGTCAAGACAGAGGCAAAACAAACACTTTTACCCGTAAACTGACGGGGCGCTAATGCCCGACAGTTTTACATTGCTGCCCATTTCGTGGCTGAGGGCCGAAGCCCTCTCGCTCAATATTGGACCAATTGCACAATTTGTAGGACGCATTAATCCCTGAGACCCAAAATGAAAGGAAAACAGGGTCCAGGTTGGAACATCCAGACAATATCCTTTAAAGGACAAGGTCTGTGATTAAACCATCTGCTACCAGTATCATTTGGCAAAATGACTTTCTTGTACGTGAAGCCGCCAATGTAAACAATGGCAATGTAGCACTTTGGTCTTTTGGAATCGATGTGCGTTTGTAGACAACATAACAATCGCCATAGCGGTACTTCACAAAATGTCTCATCACAAAGACCAAAGTGCTACATTACCATTGTTTACATTCATGGAAGGCGCCCGCATGCTCAATGCTTTTCGGCAGAATCGGCACAAGGAAATAATGTTGCCAAATGATTTTAGCCACAGATGTTTTGGTGAAGCCAGGAGACACAGTGACGGTGAAGATAACATGACTAACATGAAGATGGAGAACAGTCCTACAGCATCAATGGTAGCCATCTCACAAATGGACACCTTCCCGAGCGCCTGGCTCAGCCTATACTAGAGATGTTGGCCATTAATATGGAGAGACTTTTTGCATCTGGTGGTTGTCGACATGAGATGAGTAAGAGTCACATAAATAAACAGCATAAAACTATGAATAAATAGATAAATAAATACATGAAAAAAGGATGACTAAATCAATAAATAAACGAACCCACGAACCAACAGATGAATGAATGAATGAATGAATGTACGGATAAATAAATAATGAAATAAACAAACAAACAAATGAATGAATGGATGAATAAAAAGATACATCAACAAACAAAACAAATAAATAAGTAGAGAGTTTTACGGAAGCCTTTCTCAGCAGCAGTGATCTGTCAAGCACCATCACCACGCAGGGCAATAAATATCCAGCCTGTCTCCCCCTCCCTCTCCCCCCTACCCCTACCCCCCCCCCCCCCCCCTTCTCTCTCTCCCCATCCCTCTCTCCCATATCACAAGCATCCCCATGGCTGGAGCTCAGCATGTGAATCTGTGGTAAACATTTCTTCAGCGCTACGCCTCTCAACAGGCGAGCAAACAGCCAGAGAGTGCACAGCCAGATCCCCATCGCCGCACAACTCTTGTGCTCCGGCGTTGATTGAAGTGCTTCCGATCCGACTCACACACAGCCTACAGCGTCTGGCTGGAAGTTGAGGGTGGAGAACTAAATACATATATACATGCAATAAATGTGTGTGTGTGTGTGTGTGTGTGTGTGTGTGTGTGTGTGTGTGTGTGTGTGTGTGTGTGTGTGTGTGTGTGCGCACTCACCGTGAATCAAAGCGAGGAGAAGTAGCAACAGCGTGGACCACATCTTGCCAACGAGGAGCAGAGAGGAGAGGACAGGAGCAGCGAGGAGAGAAGAGGAGAGGAGAGGAGCAGAGAGGAGAGGAGCAGAGAGGAGAGGAGCAGAGAGAAGGGGAGCAGAGAGGAGAGGAGAGGAGCAGAGAGGAGAGGAGAGGAGCAGAGAGGAGAGGGGAGGAGCAGAGAGGAGAGAACAGGAGAGGAGCAGAGAGGAGAGAAGAGGAGCAGAGAGGAGAGGTGCAGAGAGGGAAGGGGGGGAGAGGAGCAGAGAGGAGAGGAGCAGAGAGGGGAGGAGAGGAGCAGAGAGGAGCAGAGAGGAGAGGGACAGAGAGGGGAGGAGAGGAGCAGAGCTTAGTTGCCAACCAGCTTCTATGAAGAAAAAAAAAAAAAGGAAGAAAAGAAAAAAAAAAGGATTCCGGGTATAAGGGGAGACGACTGAGGATGAGGAGGGCGAGTTTGATGACACCAGGAGCTAATCCCACCCAGCCAGCCAGCCAGCCAGCCACCCACCACCACCACCTCAGCCCCCGATCTGTATCCACATAGCGTCAACTGGAACAAATGAACCACTCCGGAGGAGAGACGAGGGAGAACGAGGCGCAGAGAGAGAGAGAGATAGAGAGAGCAACAGAGAGCAACAGAGAGCGAGAGAGAGAGAGAGAGAGAAAGAGAGAGAGAGAGAGAGAGAGAGAGAGAGAGAGAGGGAGGGAGGGAGGGAGAGAGAGAGAGAGAGAGAGAGAGATGGGGGAGATGGTAGCTGTAAGATGCCAACTGTCCAGCTGTCTGTCTGTCTCTTTCACTCACTCTCTCAGTCTCAGTCTCTGTCTCTCTCTCTCTCGCACGAATACAAACACACGCGCCACCGTCGGCAGATTGCAGTGAGTGAGGGAAGGCAGTGAAGGGTGAGGGAGAGAGGAGGAGAGGCAGCTGATTGATTCTCGAAAGAAATGAGTTTGTGTGGTCTCTCTCTCTCTCTCTCTCTCTCTCTCTCTCTCTCTCTATATATATATATATATATATATATATATATATATATATCTTGTCACTCAGCCTGGCTCCTTGCGTGGCTGCTGGTTGAAAAGCACAGAAGAGAGAAGAGAGTGACAGATGGAGATACGGAAGACAGAGAGAGAAAAGTGAATGACAAATGAATAAATAGAATGAATATTATGTATATAATATATAATATATATTATATATATTATTATATTCCGCATTTGGACATTGCACACCAAAACAAGGTAAGTCAAAGTATAAAAGGAATACAAATATATACGTATAAATATCCTTCATTCTGATCCTAAAAAAGCTGTACATTCCATATGTGTGTGTGTGTGTGTGTGTGTGTGTGTGTGTGTGTGTGTGTGTGTGTGTGTGTGTGTGTGTGTGTGTGTGTGTGTGTGTCTTGCTTAAGTGTGGGATCAGGCTGAACCCCAATTGTCTGTAGGCTAATATCTATGACGGCTTGCGTTTCGGTGCAATTGGTCACTCCCTCAGCATGGGGGGGGGGGGGGGGGGGGGGGTTGGGGGGGGGGGGCACTTTAGCATCAGCAAGGACTCAGGTCTAATTGAGAAAGTGCTGGGCTCGGCGGGAAGGAGCTGTTTTTTAACTCTGCTCCTCATTCATTCTCACTGAACGCTGATGCGGGGCCAGAACAGCGAGAAAAAATTGATAGAGGGGGGAGTCTAAAAGAAAAATGTAAGAAAGTAAAAGAGAAAGGAAAAAAAAACAAAGCAAATAAATGAAAGGGAAGAAAGAAAGAAAGAAAGAAAGAAAGAAAGAAAGAAAGAAAGAAAGAAAGAAAGAAAGAAAACAAATTAAAGAGTAAAAATAGAAAATAAATTAAAGGGTAAAAAAAGAAAAATAAATTAATGGAAGGAAGGAAGGAAGGAAGGAAGGAAGGAAGGAAGGAAGGAAGGAAGGAAGGAAGGAAGGAAGGAAGGAAGGAAGGAAGGAAGGACGGACGGACGGACGGACGGACGGACGGGTATAATAGATTACCCTATTACTGTTGCTGCCCTTCAGCATCGCCTGCTCGCTGGGAGGCTGTCAGGCCTCCGGAGACACGGATCCACGCTGCTGAACACAGAGGCTGCAGCAGGCCCTGGGAGGATGAGGATGAGGATGAGGATGAGGACGCAGCACCGGTTCAAAGGAAAGGAAATTGCGCCGAGCACAGAACAAGGATAAATGATGTTGCCTGTTATGTATTATAAGGAACCGCATCCTGTTGCTTTGCTCTATACCGGGGAGATGCTGAGCGTCAATTGCATTTTATTTTTGCTTACCAAAGGAAACAACCCTTGCCTATTTACTTGCGCACGAAGTGGCAGTTTGAAAATGGACCTCAAAAAATAATTAAGAATCAATAAATAAATAAAGCTAATCATACTGCCTCATACAATTACAGATTAGAGATAGAAACCTGGGTCGTGGGTGACCTCTGGTGGTTGTTGTTCAAACTGCAGCCTACTTGATTAAATCCCAGGCAGGGAATAGGCTCTGTGCACAACTCGCGTGACATACTTCCGTTTTCCCCGGTTGTCGGCAGAAGAGTTTCCGGTTTTCTTCCTGCTTCACTACAACAGCGGTGAATATGAATCAAAACGAACAAATGAGAGCTGTAACTGTACGAAAGAAGAAAAAGAATAACATGAGGGATGGATATAAGTTGCAGAATGTTGTAGGGGGCTCAAATGAGCATTGTTGTGTGCCACTGTGTACTGGATCGAGTCGGTATAACACCGAACTCAGCTTCCACCGGTTTCCTAAACATACTGGCCACCGTACACAGTGGCTTCACAAGATCCGCAGAACCGGGTTTACCATTACTCCGCATACAGAGGTCTGCAGCCGTCATTTCACCAAGGACCAGATCCGCACCACTGCAAAAGGAAGACGGTTTTTAACTGCCAACGCCATACCAACCTTGTTCGAGTGGAACGCTTACAGCAACAAGACGCGGGCCGCTGTTTGGGAGCGCCGCACTCGTCCGACATCGAGTCCGGAACCTGGCCCGGCGGAGACCGAGGAGGAGATTGTGGATATGGTCCCGATGCCCATAGACCACGATTACGTGGTCTATGGATTTATGATCTATGATCTATGGTCTATATCTATGATCTATGGTCTATATCTATGATCTATGGTCTATATACATTTCTAATGAAATGTAATGCAAATGTTTATTTACTGGTATAAATTTATGATGCAACATTGAATGTAGTGAGTTGATTTTTGGGTCCATTGAATGAGAAGTAGACTCAGCAGACATCCGGGCAGTATCAACAATACATTTATTCATATTCTGGTTACCTAACATTACCTTCGCCGATCTATACACACTTGAATTACACAAATAACATAGTATGCAAAAAACACCAACAGGTTCAAATATTGGCCACAAAGTGACAGTGAAAAACTGTGTGCTTCTCACCAGTAAGTAGCACACCTGCTGAGTGATTATGACATCATAAACTAGCATCTGTCATGAGTGAATAACTGCTGAAAACATGCAGTATTTTGTTCACATATGAAGTACATTACTTTGCACAAAATAGCATTCAAAACAGAAAATGTAACTTTGACAGACCTATGGTCTATATACATTAGAAATGTATATAGACCATAGATCATAGATATAGACCATAGATCATAGATAGCATAGATCATAAATCCATAGACCACGTAATCGTGGTCTATGGGCATCGGGACCATATCCACAATCTCCTCCTCGGTCTCCGCCGGGCCAGGTTCCGGTCTCGATGTCGGACGAGTGCGGCGCTCCCAAACAGCGGCCCGCGTCTCGTTGCTGTAAGCGTTCCACCCGAACAAGGTTGGTATGGCGTTGGCAGTTAAAAACCGTCTTCCTTTTGCAGTGGTGCGGATCTGGTCCTTGGTGAAATGACGGCTGCAGACCTCTGTATGCGGAGTAATGGTAAACCCGGTTCTGTGATCTTGTGAAGCCACTGTGTACGGTGGCCAGTATGTTTAGGAAACCGGTGGAAGCTGAGTTCGGTGTTATACCGACTCGATCCAGTACACAGTGGCACACAACAATGCTCATTTGAGCCCCCTACAACATTCTGCAACTTATATCCATCCCTCATGTTATTCTTTTTCTTCTTTCGTACAGTTACAGCTCTCATTTGTTCGTTTTGATTCATATTCACCGCTGTTGTAGTGAAGCAGGAAGAAAACCGGAAACTCTTCTGCCGACAACCGGGGAAAACGGAAGTATGTCACGCGAGTTGTGCACAGAGCCTCAGAAGAGTGAGCACAGCAGGCCATCTAAAAATTAAAAATAGATTTGTATTTTTATTTTTTAAATAACAATAAAAACTATTAAACTATAAAAAATATAGGCCACATATATAAAATATAAAACTTCAACTATAAAAAATATAGGCCACTTATGAACACAAAAAGAGTAGTAGGCCTAGAGGTTTAGACGCAAAGAAATAAATGTAGGCTTAACATTGTGGACAGTGTTGAGGTAGACTGAGGTTGATTCAAAGCTGGACGTACATGTAGGCCAATATCAGCTATAATAATAACAGCTGCAACTACAATGACGAAAAACACAACACACACGACAACAATGGTCACATTGAAGTCAATGACGGTAACCAGATAAGTGTATTATATATAGCCTAGTCCCAATCATTGTAAATAATGAATGATGACTAAATTACGTTGGTAATAGAGAAGTAGAAGATAAAGGTCGAGGTTGCTAAAGGTTGCTTATCATTTTGTGATGATTGTATTTTCACAGCACACATTTTTGGACATTTGCATCATAGTTAGGTTCTTTGCTCCGACCAGGGTTTAATCAGCCCGTCTCTCTCTCTGTACTGAACGCTGAACAGGGCTTTGGACATGGTGTCTGTCAGTCCGCTGCAGCGTCGTGTGCTTTTAATTACTCTGGGATTGGATTAGGCACTCTGCCACGCTGACGTGTCCCCTCCGCCTAATAGGCTATCGACAGCCGTCCACTTATCTGGGGCCTCCAATACGCCCAAGCAGCTCGTATCTTTGTAGAGGATGAGGAATCTTTATCATATTAAAGGCTGAACTGTGAACTGTGGGAGGGTATTACAATGGCTATTGCTGGCAACGATTTAATTTGTAGTGCGTGTGTGTGTGTGTGCGCGCGCGCATGTTGGACCGTTTAGTGAGGGTTGTCACTTGGGACCGTGTGTGCATAGCCCATCCTAAATTGATCAATATTTTAATCTTTAAAAAAAAAACCCTGAGCCAAGCTCTCTGAGTATTTAGACGTATGTACTGACCAAACATTTAACATAACATAACATGTTATTTAACATAACAAAGTTGAAATTAGTGTATATTTAATTATCTGCCCATTCTAAAAGCTATGCATCCATTTACATTGTTGCCTATTATGATTAGAGCAAGGGGCTTTACTGTAGGCTCACATCACACACACACACACACACACACACGCACACGCACACGCACACGCACACACACATACACATGCACATGCATGCATACACGTGCACGCACATGTACGCATGCACATACACACACACACACACGCATAAACACACACACACACACACCATACATACATGCATACAACTGAACATACACATGCACATGCACACACACACACACACCCACACACACACCCACACACACACACACACACACACACACCTGCACCTGGAGATGTGAACTCCATGCAGCCGGGAGCCTCACCTGATTTCACACACAGGTCCCTGAGGCTGGTTGTAAGCTAGTAGTAAGGCCAGGTTGTGTACACTGCATCGCTTGGCTGATCTCTCAGCAAGCTGTTGAATTAAAACATTTAAACTATCCCTGTGAGTAGAGAGTCTTTATTCCCTCCTGTGGGAACTTAAATGTCTTTAAGATACTCAATGTGGCAACTCGGCCCCCCGCCAATCTTTTTAGTATGGACAGCAATAAAGTATATCGACTTTTGTGGTTTTCATTTCAAAACTCCTCCAGGCATTACAAGTCTGTTTCTTGGAAATACTTGTGATAGCAAGTACTGCCCAGCAAGCGAGCACATGGCTTCTTGCTAGTTAAGTAAGGTCAACATTTGCCTCCAAATGTATTAATTTTCTACTCAATGTCCATTTTCTTTGGTTTCAACTCCTCTGTAGGAATACAGTCTTATATGGATTGGTTATGTAACACGCTCCTCCTCTCCTCCCCGGGTCCCACTGTGTGGACAGTGCTCCCTCACTCCCCATCTGTCACGGGGATTTAGGCGGATGAGGGTGAATGTCATTGTTATGACTTTAAGGCCTTAATACCCCACCCACTCCATACATATTGTTAGGGGCTAAAGGCAGAGACATATTTGATATTTCATAAGCTCATAAGTATGAGATCTCTCCTCCCAGACTTGATTAATCTCGTATGATAATCGGATGAATTGATACTGAGTATCCTGTCCATTGTCTCCTGAAGATTATGTTGAATGAAGAAAAGAACAGACACTTTGAATTCTATGGTGGTAAAAGCATCAAAGGCATGAATCAAATCTTTAATTTTGTATTTTAAAATTAGCGAGAGAAACACACAGAGAGTCGGACACAGAAGCAGACACACACACACACACACACACAGAATCACACACAGATGTGATTAGACAGCCGGACATACATACACACGCAATCACATGCATGGTTAGAAACTGGGACACACATACACACACACACACACACACACACACACACACACACACACACACACACACACACACACACACACACACACACACACACACACACACACACACAGGGAGGTATAAATCAACCAATAGCTATACTGAAAAAATCAGTCAGATGACACGCACGCACACACACACACACACACACACACACACACACACACACAGTTTGCCTATTCCCCCAAACATCTGTAGCAGTGAACTTGAAGTTCACTGCTACAGATGTTAAGCTCTGGGCTTTAAAGAAGGCATTCTGGCTGTGGACGGGCGGCAGCAAGCGATAGATAGATACGTAGAAATGGCTTTAAGTGGAGCGGATGGCGGTGTACCACGGTTCGCGTGCTGTAACGTGAGGTGAGGTTCGTAACCTCTACTTCAATCCACGGGAGGTCGCTGACATTACAACGGCTAATGGATTGCTTGGGTTGAGTTTGTGCAAAAGCGAAAAGTCAGTGGACACGACACAGGGACACGGCGGTCGTCGAGGTCGGTCGCACGGTCAAATCACTGCTTTTTGTTGAGGAGTTTTTTTTTCTTTGTTGGTTTTTTTTTTTCTGGAGAGAAGATGCAAAAATAATTTTAATCTCAAGGCAAGTTCATCTTTGGTGGCGGCTCAGACAGATGTCGACAGATGACGGATGTCGTTCCGGAGCAATTAAAGCGATTTAAGGCGGGGATACTTGGGGAATTAACCAATAAGTTAAGTACTTAAGAGGACAATTCTTTGTGACGTTGGGCTGACAGAGTCCACGGGATTGGAGATTTACTTTAATGAGGTTTTCAAGAGAACAGCAAATGTGTGTTGTGCGTGATACCGCAGGCATATTCTGCAGTGGCGTTAGAATGAATGCTGACCACGTATAATGAGAGGAAGTTAGACCGTCGCTTGTGTCAGACAAGAGACCTCACAAGCAGCCGTTGTTGTTGCATATTAATGCTCTGGATTCCTCTATCGGATTTCCTCAGGGTGTGACAACAGCTGCACCAGGAGAACTTCAAGGACAAAGATTCTGAAGCCACAACCCTCGCATGTCCCTCTTTAGGGGACACTTGACGTGCAGGTTGTTGTCCCCATGCTTCGCCCATCTAACTTAACCTCGCTGGCCTAATTTCAGTACCGGGGCAACTTTCCTTGCATCCCCCCCCCCCCATCCCCTCACTCTTTCTTTCATCATTTACTCAAACAAACTCTGATTGGGCGAGGGACTCTGTGAGCTGACTGTAACCATGGAGCCGTCCCCATCCATGAACTCGTCCGTGGTGGACGGCGACGAGGCGGAGGACCAGCGGCCCCTCCTCCCGCCCAGACCTCCCCCTCCCCTCGGCTGTCCTCCCCAGTGTGGGCTCCACCCCGAGGTGCAGCACCAGGCTGGGAGGGGGGACCCCGTCGTCTGGATGGACAGGGCGCAGGCGGTGGCCACGGTGCCCGTGTACAACGGCCACCTCCATGTCTCCTCCTCCTGCTCGCCCAATCCGCACAGGAAGCGCGACAAGGGGGGAAAGAGCAAGGACAGCCGCAACAAGGGCCAGAAGAAGCAGCAGGCCGTGCAACACAAGGACGGCCAGCAGAAGAACAGAGCCAAGAAGCCAGAAGGTCCCCGACAACACCAGGAGAAGACCACCACCACCTCCTCCTCCTCCTTCTTGGGCGGCGCCCAGGACCCCCCGCCGCGGGTCCCCTTACAAGGTGACCTGCCGGTCCCACCTGGAGGCCAGGGACACCGCGGAGGGCTGGGGCGCCGCGGGGGAACGCCACCGGGGGGCAACGGATGTCGCCGTGGAGATGCGCGACCGCCGCGCAGTTCCGGAGATCATCATCACCGCCCGAGGCGACGGGGACGAGGAGGAGGAGGAGGAGTCCCGGATCTACACAGTCGAGGCGGAGGACCTGCGGGGACCGCTGCCCGGAGCCGAGCGCACCCGCCCCGGCCCCGGCACCTCCGCCGACCCGGGGCCCGAGGAGGAGCCCAAGGAGGACACTACTAAAGACGACCAGTACTGGAAGACCCACAGCATCGGCTGGCGGCTGGTGCGTCGCAGGGCTCTGTTTGAGAGGAGGCAGCGGCTGAACGACTGCGCCCTGGCCGTGGGGATCTTCGGGGTGGTGGTCATGGTGATGGAGACGGAGCTGTCCTGGAGCGTCTACAGTAAGGTCAGTGGTCGCCTAGCAACCGATAAACGAGGAGGAAGGAGTTTCCTGCTCAAAAGAGCGCCTCACTGAAAGAGAAGAGCACGTGTGTTTCTGTTTCTCAGAAAGTAGAAACTTTTTTTGCAATGTGATGACAAACAAACAAAATGAATATGTATTAATCCTGCACATCACATATCTTATTATAGTGAGCGATTACCTCTTTGTCTACGATATGTAGAGTGATTAACAAATAGAGAAAGCTACTTTTAGAAATCACGTGCAGCAAAACAAAATCCCTTTTGTACTAGTCTTGGATTGTGTTTGGCGTGAGAGGCAGTAGGCACGTAAGCCTTTCCGTCTAAACGGGTTTAAAGCGTAAATATTTGACCACAAACAAGTACGATTTCTAAATAATTTCACGTGGAATTATGTCTACATCATGTTCATTAAATCAACCAACTGGATTATTTTAATGCAATGTATGTAATGGGGATTAGGAGATTATGCTGGCTCACCAGTACCCTTTCCTACATTCCAGCTTTATTATGGTAAACGTCCAGTAGCTTAATGTGCGTGCATGTGTGTGTGTGTGTGCATGCATGTGTGGGTACGTGCATGTGTGTGTGTGTGTGTGTGTGTGCATGCATGTGCATGTGAATGCATGCACATGTGTGGGTACGTGTACGTGTGTGTGTCCCCCTCAGAGTTCCATCTACTCTCTAGCGCTGAAGTCTGTGATCAGTGTGTCCACTGTCCTGCTGGTGGGTCTGATCGTGGCCTATCACTGCTGTGAGGTGCAGGTACTGAAAAACTCTATTAACTTTACTTTATCATCCTGTGACGTCTTCAACGTTTCCAACGATCTGCTCTGGTAGTCACCTCTTCAACACACTGCATCAGTCATCTAAGGCTCAATACGTACATGGAAATTGCAAAATTAATGTCTCAGGAGCAGTCATTTTTTTTAAATGAAAACCTGAAATGAGGTTATGGTCGGTAGGCATGAAATTGAAGGAGAGATCACACAGTGCCAAACATAGCCAGAATCACACATTTCTGCTATATTTCTTATCTGGAAAGCCCTATATGGCTTTACAAGTCAATGTTTGACTTGCTGGTAACCATTTTATTCATCAGAGCATTTCCAAAATGTTTTTAATAATAATGCGGGGCTATAGCACATACACAATCCCATCTTCCTGCTGCGCCACTAGAGTGCACCGACAACTCTGGAAAGCCCCCTCCCCCCCACACACCTGACCACTAAAAAACACCATCCCATACTTTACAGCTCTACGTGCACGACAACAGCGCCGAGGACTGGCGCATCGCCATGACGATGGAGCGCGTCACCCTGATGGCGTTGGAGCTGGTGGCCGTGGCCATCCACCCGTACCCCGTGGGCCTGCTGGCCTATGTGCAGAGGGTCCCGGCCAGCTCGGAGACCGAGCTGGAGATCATGCTGGCGCTGCCCATGTTCCTCAGACTCTACCTGCTGGGCCGAGCCATGATGCTCCACAGCCGCCTCTTCACAGACACCGCATCGCGCAGCATCGGCGCTCTCAACAAGGTCAGAGGTCGCCAGCGTCTCAAAAAAAAAAAAAAGTCCCTCCTGCCCCCCGGAATTAAGTTAACCCATCTGGATTGGTCAGTTGGTCAGTTAACACCAACTAGTTGGCTCCAACCCAGAACTGCAAATGATCAAACTAGAATCAGCTCAATGTATGGGCAGAGAAGAAAAAACATATGTAGGACTTTTACTTTGTCCTTTAACACATCTGCACGTCAGCCCTCTGTCACATGAAGGTCAAATTGTTGTGATAACAATTTTAGGAGATTTCAAAAATATATTTGTGCTGTATCATGTCATGGGTTTTTAAAAAGCTAGGATAGCGCATATATGTGGTTTACTCAACTCTATTTAAGCCAGGGGGTTAATTAATCTCTTTACTAAGAGGCTTTTATCCAGCTGTTTATATCTTATGTCTTGTTGGTTCGACGCGGGTATCAAACTGCAACCTTAAAATATACCAACACAAACCAGCTCCAAAGTGTCTCAGTGCTTTGACTTTGTTGCTAAGTAGCACGTCTTTGCCATTCTCGCTTCTTCTTCATGGTTCAATTTCCCATTTTAATAACCTCCCTGCTAATCTGCTCCCTTAGTGGCTATTTTAGAGACGGATGAAAATGACCTTTTCTCTGCCTCTCCACAACACCAAACCGCCATGGATCAGGGAACTGGCTTCCGGATCCCTAATGCCCTCTCTATCTCTATATGTGTGTAGTTATTGAGCTGCACGGTTTTTTAAAAACTTTTTTGCTGATACAATATGGCCTCCCCAGATACACTTCAACACGCGCTTCGTGGGCAAGACGCTGATGACCACCTACCCTGGCACCGTGCTCATGATGTTTAGCGTGTCCCTGTGGGTCGTGGCGGCGTGGGGTTTGCACGTTTGCGAAAGGTAAACGGAATGGGCGTCAAAAAGGCCTGCGAATTGCATCCATGCATATAGTAATACGATGTATGTATTCACCAAGGTTTGTTCGGTGTTTTTTTTACTTGGCAAGTCACGATGAGGTAAGATTAATTCGAAGATGTTAATAGGCACTTAAGGGGATCGTAATATTTATAATACCCCATAATAACACTACCGTACCTGCCTACCATAGCACCTTTTTGTTCATTTCCATACTCGCTCTTCCCTTAAATATCTTAATTGGATGCTGACTGCGTGACTGTACTTGTACTGTGCCATGACAATACAGTTGGATGATCTAATCTGAGAGACACCACGTCCATCTCCCCTGCAGACACCACAACTACAGGGACCTGAGTAGCAACTACATGGAGGCCCTGTGGATGGTCTCTGTCACCTTCCTGTCCATCGGATACGGAGACGTGGTGCCCCACACCTACTGCGGTCGCAGCATCTGTCTGCTCACAGGGATCATGGTATAGGAGGGAACACATAATGTCGTCCTGTCTTAAGTTTCTCAGCTCAATTTTCAATTTACTGTTGGTACGGAAAACGTATATGTATTTACGTTGCCGAAGCAGTAAAATAAGATATGAAAATGTATACACATTAGATTAGTGCAAACATTTCGCTCTTTCTCCTTGTTTGCAACAACTTGAATTAAAGGTTCACATGGTTAACAAGGTTGAGAACTAATATGTGACTAATATGTGAAGTATTAAAACACATACGACAAATGAGAAGGAATGATGTCTTGTTGATGTTCAGTTACCTCTCATCTCCCTGTGTGTTGGTTCTTCCTGTGTGTGTGTGTGTGTGATGCTGCAGGGGGCTGGCTGCACAGTGCTGGTGGTTGCCGTGGTTGCCAGGAAGCTGGAGCTTACAAGAGCAGAAAAGCACGTCCACAATTTTATGATGGATTCCCACATCTCCAAAGAGGTCCCAGTACATATAATAAATGCTCCATTCCAACTTGATGTACACAGTTTAAGTACAACATTTGCACTGTAAAGTAAATTACAGTCTGAAGCCAAGACCAATGCCAACACAGTAATTCATCTTTGCTCCTTCAATGCATACAGATAAAAACTGCAGCGGCAAACGTGTTGAGGGAGACCTGGCTCATCTACAAACACACAAGGGTGTCCAGGGAGAAGGACCACACCAGTGTTCGCATGCACCAGAGGAAGCTACTGCTGGCCATCTACCGGTAAGGTGTCTGCCGTTTCTCATTTTTATAATTAAAGAAATGACGCTTTCTCAAATTGCACTATAGATTCTGGTGATCTAGAGTGCGGTGTAAAGATGAAATGTGTGGAAAAGATGAACGCCTCTTGAGACAAAAGAACAGAATGCTTCCATTGAGGCATCTTCTTTAAGTGTTGCCCAGTATTTGTCCGAGATATTTCCCTCGTGTTTGTACGCAGGCTGCGCAGCGTTAAGATGGAGAAGAGAAAGCTGGCTGACCAAGCCAACACACTTGTGGACTTCAGCAAGGTGGGGGAGGCGAGTGAAAAACCTCACACAACACCCTTGCTACGCCCCTCACATTCAGAATCTAATCCAGTTGCTCTTTTTCTTAACGCGCGCCATCTCTCAACTCCTGGTCCAAAACACCGGCGGCGCCGTTACCATGACAACCCCAACGCGGCGGCCGCGCAGATGCAGAGCCTCATGTACGACGTGCTGTCGGAGGTGCAGAGCTGCAGGGGGGAGCTGGACACGCACGTCAACAGCCTGGAGAAGCACGTGGAGGAGCTGAGAGAGGGCTTCCGGAGCCTCATGCCGCTCCTCTCCAGCACGCTGTCCACGCAGAACTCCTCCATCCGCCACCTGCTGCGGGAGAGGGAGACCCAGGCGGAGACCCAGGCGGAGACCGCGTAGAGACGGTGGGACGCGAGGACGGACGCGTTGCCATGACACCGTCAAACTCCCTCAGTCGTTGACACAGAAACGGAGGACACGCACAATGTTTTTCCCCAGAGATAATCCTTGTTTGGGCTGCAATATATTAGGTCAGGAGGTTTTTAACTGCTAAAGGTTTTCTAGAAAAACAAAGCGATGTTTTAAAACAGCTATTTTGCCGTAGAACTAAAATTAACTCATTACTTGGCCGTCCTCCTGCAAAGGCCATGAGAAACTACCGCAGCGTCATCAATTAAACTTCTGACCCATTAGACAGCCCATCACAAGTTTGCTCTCAAGCAACAATTGATTACCCTTGAAGTGAATAAGAATGCTTGATATGTACACCATTCAAATAAATATTGCATTTCTTTCATCAAGTAGATTATACACATGACCTTGTACAGTTACCCAATAGCAATAGCATAAACGCCTATGGTTTTAAAATTGGAAGAAACCGACAATATGTAGAAGTAATGACCAACAGCATTTTCTTTAGCCAAAACATTTTTTTATTAAGAGAGACAGAGTTGGAGGTTCATGTTCCAGCATAAACTGAGCATTGAGCATACAGAAATCATGTGTTGCCCACTCAGTTCAGTCAATCTGATCCTGACGATCGATTGGTTTGGTCTTGAAATAGAGAACCGCCTGCCATGTTGGGGCAGAACACGCTGACATTAACCGCTCCAACGCCACCTCTCCCATTCCACGCCAGGGAAAGCACCTAGTGCTGCTTCCTCCTGAATGAGCATCCTGACAGAAAAAAAGCACAAAGACAGTTAGGTCACTATTGGAAGCGCAGCATTAGTAGACAAAAGAATACTGCATGTACAGCAATCTGTACTGCATGACATTTGAACTACAGTAGACGGGACAGCAGCACAGCACTCCGAGACAATGGCATTTACCGAGTGAGAGTTCATCTCGTCAGTAAAAGACTAGCAGCACAGTGCTACTGCACAACAAATAAAACAGTGTGCCAACATTACACACAACATAACGTTTAAGCACTGCAGGCACAATTTTATTATGAACCCAAATATAAAATCCACTATATTGCTAAGTACAGCACATCCTGGCACCATAGCAACAACAGAAAGCGGTTTGTTCTCCGCCTTCGAAAGGGAGACGCCAGTGATCGAGCGCCACCCTTCTGCAAACGGAGGTCCATCTCGCACCACAATGAGCCTGGAAGACCACGGTAAGGGCAGTCCAGATAGTTAGCAGCGATGCTTCACACCTCCACAACACACACTTAACATGTAATCTGATGTTGTGGGTGGCCTTTGACGGAGTGGCATGCTGAATAGCAGCCAAGAATAGCGAGGGGGAAAGTAGGAATAAAGCAAGCCCGGCGAGGCGCACACTTACCCTCTGTGAGACGTGCTTTGCCTCCAGTGGGTTGACATAGGACTGTGGAGCAGCCTACACACAACACAACTGTCTGAGCGTGACTGAAGACAGTTGTGATCTTATAGCATCCTGGAAAGACAGGCAGACCAACCGTTAGGAGCAGTCAACTCAGACCATAATATGGGTGATGATACGAAATGTACTTTACATACACACACACTTCCCCAGATGTTGACTTATAGTTACCTGGACATTTCACGTCCATGAAGTAGGAGTTGGGACTCTGTACGAGACGCTTCTTCTTGTGCCTCCTCTTTTCCTCCTCGGGAGTCGGGTGCAGCAAGTCTTTTGCGAGCTGTTGGATAAAAAACAACAACATTTAATGGTAACGTATTTACAGTTTCAATAACTAAGCAGAAACCGTGTAACAACACGGACCGGATAGTTGGTAAACCGTTATAAAATGACCCGTAAAATAAGACCATTATTGTTTTATAGCGCACCTCGGACCATAATATCAGTAACTGCACCCCATCGACCCAACATCATGTACTGAAAACCAACACGTTGAACACATGGCTGTAGTTTGGCCTATAGTTGAAGAATTAAACACTGCGTGGATCCGATCAGTAAAATACCGTTAAGGGCTGGCGGTGGATTATGTTACAAACATGTCGTGTGCATCTTAACATATAAAATGTTATGTTAGCGCCATACGATGAGGGATATCGGTCGAAATATACCGATTACTCCTCAATCCTACTGTCTCCATGTTTGCGTTATGTACGCCGCCATCTTGTATCACAACGCGCTCTCCGTGTGCTCCGAAGTGATACACTACTTGCTTAATACTTGGGACAGTATGTGACCGCACTCGTCTAAAAGTGCTAGTACCCGAATCGCACGTTTCTTATGTAAAAATGGATGTGTGTATCGGGTTTAATACTTATGTATATATCGCTAAATCGTCTTTTCTCGGTCCCTCGCATACTCACTGGCATGTTGGCGAGGAAATAGCCGCTGCCGAAAAGGAGGCTTCACCGGAAGCCAGGGCTTCATATCCGCGGTTCCTTTCGAGCAGACAGGAAGTGAGTACATTTTAACACGGTGGCAGCCATGTTTGTAAGGTCGAAATGTGACTTGTGAAAGTCCAGTCGCGGCACCTGTGAGGTATATATATATATTGTGTATTGGTAGTCCCAGCCACACGTTTAATGTCTGGATTAAAACTATCCGTCAGGAGAGTTACTTTGGAAACCACGACGCTACGAGTCCTGCTCGGGTCTACACATAAAAATAAATAATATATATATACGGCATAATGACTGTTGTGTACACTAAATAATCTACCAAAATGAGTATTTAAAAAAGCAGTGCGTTGAGTGTCTTGGGGGGGGGGGGGGGGGAGTATCTCGCGTTGGTAGGCTACGGTGCCTCTCGCGAGAGCATGAAACATCCTTGCTCCATCTGTCGTAGGCCTTTACTTTATTTAAACTTGGACGTTGTCTTATTAAAACACAGCCCACATACATTCTTAAAATAAAAACAAATTGTATTCATTTTATTTAATGTTTTCTTCTGTGATTAAAGAATACAAAAATATGCATATCGTGTATACATTTAATAAAAAACGTAAAAACATTATTCACAAAAACACATTCCTGTTTACTCTATGGAGTAAGCCATGGCATATTGTGTCCTATGAGTCTAATCCCCCTGGTCCTCCTGCTCCAGCTGAGAAGCAGTGGTTTTGTTGAGTGGATCTCGCAGTGCCATTAGCTCCTGGATCTTCAAAAGGTCTTCACAGTCTGCACTAAAACGGTTTCTCTGGGGGGGGGGGGGGGGGGGGGGTAGGTTGATTATACTTCTTTTATTCTGTCACTATATACACACTTTTGGATATAACTACATAACTACTTACACACAAACAGAACATGTGCTCTATGTGATTATCCATGGTGAATGGTAAAAACAACATGAGTGAGGTGTGTGTCTGAGTCACACCTGAAGACAAAGTCGTAGGAGCCCCCCACCCTCTGTCTGCATCCGCAGAGATGACATGAACAAAGGCAGCGACTGCGCCGATATCTGGTTCCCTGCAGAGAGAACATAATAAAATGTGTTTAGATGTATCTCGTCAGCTAACATCATTTAAAGATCCAAATAACATACATAACAAAAGTTAACCTTTAATCTACCACTCCTATTTCACAGGAATGAAGATGGAGAAGAGAGCCCTCTGGTACTCAGTGACAGTAGGCCTACCTGACAGGTTGAGGGAGGAGAGAGCAGTGTTGCCAGAGAGCAGGACTTGGCCGTCCCTGTGCTGCACTGATGTCTCCAGCAGGGGGCTCTCTGGTGGCTCCACCTGGTGGTCAAGCAGAGGAAATGCACAACGTAAAGGAGCAACTCAACCACTACGTTTGTGAATGTGCTGCCATCTAAAGATGGAAAACGATCTGACGACAGAATACACGCACTGTTTACTATTCAGTGCTTTAGGAGACACTGAAGTTCATCTATGAAAAGTACAGAAACCGTCAAGATAGAACAAGATACATAATACTATGGGTCAGCTTAAAACCGTTTTGTTCCACAATGCAACAAGTTCACGTGATTCTGAGGACACATACATTGTATTCATATATTATAAGTATATCAATATATTTAAATTAGCAATAAATAAGCAGCCAACTATAAAAATGGCCATATTTATTTCTATATCCTACAATGATTGAGGAATATCAACCTTACAACAACCTTACAACAACCTACAAATACTTGGTAAAATACTTAGAATGTACATTAAATGATTCTCTGGTAACAAACCTCATTTAGTGCACCACTTGGCTTATCCTGCAGAAAGAAAACAGGTCATTTTAATGTAATAGGAAAACGTCAATAGTACAAACTGATGTTGGTATGAGAGTGGATGTTGAGGATAAACAGATGTATAAATGGTTAAGCCTACCTCTGGATCACAAACCGATGAGTTTTTGTCTTTTGTTCCAGGCTTGCCTGCTTTCCCACGATGCACCTTGGGTTCAGAGGCTGGGAAAGATTAAAGCAGTTTAATCTTTCCCAGCCTATTAAACAGTTCACCAGTTACTGCTGCTGTTACAAAATGACTGCATTAGCAGGAGAATATAAGAGAAATGTTTACATTTCTTGGTAGATTTGGGGTCGTCTTTCTTGGTCACGGCTGGTTTTTCATCTTTTTTAGATGTTTCCTTTGAACGTGGAGTGAGAGTTGTTATAAACCTTCCCTGAGAAAGGCCCTTAAGAACTAATTAGCATCATTAGTTGATCTGCAGAAAATTAATCGATTATCTTTTTCTCAAACCATTTATCTTCCGTCATTTACCAAATAAAATGACTGTTTCAGTGTTGCTCATCAAACAGAGCAACAACATCACTTTGGACTCTGGTAACTTGTGATGGGCATTTACTTGTAATAGCTTAAATAAATAATGACAATGACTAGTTGCAGTCCCAGGAGGAATTGAACAATACTCATGACATAGCATGGTAAGATTGAAACACACGGAAGAAGATAATTAAAAACCCAGCAAAAATACATCTAAACAAACTGTAAACAAAACGTTTAATGTCTTACCCTTCTCCTTACACTGCCTCTGCTGGACGCTTTGTTGGTGTTGGTGTTCAGGGAGGAGCTGCTGGGGGCCGCCAGAGACCTCTCTATAGGAGACGGCTCTGATGACTGCACACACACACACACACACACACAACTTTTTTAGGATCAGAATTCAAAATCAATTATCAATTAATTATCTTTTTTTCTGTGATGTATGCCTTTCAGATGAATGCATCATAATGCACTGTAATTTGTGTAATGTGTGTAACTATGCTATAGTTACACACATGCACGCACACACACACAAACACACACACATGCACAGCCATCTTACTCTTGTAAGAATGTGTTTGTGTGTGTAAATATAGCATAGTTAAAATGAATTACAGTGCATTGTGGTGCATTCATCTGAAAGGCATATCACAGAAAAAAAGGTCATGAATTGAGCAATGAATGAGCTCATTGTATGTGCACAGGCATAAAATGGCAAGGCATGAGACACAATAATTGTCTCTCTATTACACCCGACGCACATGTACATATTGTAATTCAGAGAGAGTTGGAGTCTTCAAAGTTAAGAGTTAAACTCCTCCTGCTCACTTACAGACTGTTCTCTGTCCAGCAGCAGGCGTCTCCTCTCCACAATCTCCTCGTGGGTGAGAGCAAAGGGACCAAGCACCTGACCAGTGACCACAATACAAAGGATTCACAAGCTCGGACACCATCGCCCTCATGTCAAACATTACAAGCCACACAACAATCACCAATTTTTACATCTGTGCTATCTGTTCCAGTATTTCGAATTTCGAATTGGTCATACAGGCCATGAAGGAGGACTTACTTTGGCCAGGTGAGCAGCCCCGGTGTCCCCTATCTTGTTGTTGCACAGGGAGAGACAGAGTAGGACCCGATTCAAACGCAAGCCCTAAGAGATCAAACAGGAGGACCATGACTGTCCCAGACACAGGTCGTAGTCACGCAGGGAAACAGAGATGTTCTCTGCTTTGTACCTGGGCTATGTGTGCGGCGCCTGCATCACCGATAGAGTTGAATGCCAGGTTGAGAGATACAAGGTTCCTATTGGCCGATGTGGCCATGGAGAGAGCCAAGCCAATCAGGCGAGCTCCCTCCTCTCCGATGCGGTTGTTTCTCAGTGACAGATGAGTGAGGCTTGAATAAGAGAAAAAGAGGTGTTTAAGACTCACAAATATACAGTCCAAGCTGGTGTGTGTATGTGTGTGTCTGTGTGACATGTATATGACATGAAAGCAGATTCATCATAAGTAAGTCTATTAGTTGTTGAAATATCAACTCACGTGCTGTCTTTAGACATTAGCAGGTGGTAACTTTGTTCTGGAAGAGGATTGCCCTCCAGTACGACAGTCCTAATACAGATGATGAAGAATATATTGATGAAATACTACAACATGGAGCTCATTTAGATCTTTATATCTAGAACAGACATAAAACCCACAAGATAAATCAAACTTCTGCAAACCTAATAATCAGTTTGCAAACCATTACATGAAATGTCTTTGTCATAAGATAGGTATGAGAATCATGGTTCCTTCACCTCAGGTTGGAACACAGAGGAAACGTGTTGTTGAGAGAAATGACCATTTGATCCGACAGTCGGGCTTGCCACAAGCTGAAACACAATGATTTAAACGTTTACATGCAAAGATAAGCCTCCACCTTACCCATAAGAACGATAATAGACTCCATGGACTCTATAACACTTACTGGAGACTCTGCAGGTTGCTCAAGGAAGGAAGAATCTTGCAAAGCACTCGTGCAACCAACACATCTACCTTCCAACCTGGATATTTAATCATTAGTTAGAATATTCCATTTGTATTCATGTAAATCCATAGTTTGGTCCATGGTCCAAGCATAAATAATAATACATCTTAGCTTAATTATCGTTTTTTTTTAAGTACGTGTGTATATATCAATAGCATAACAGTATAGTATACTATAGTATAGTACAGTGATTCTCAACTGGTGGGTCACGACCCAGAAGTGGGTCGCGAAGGCATTTTGAGTTGGTTGCAGAGCATATGCTGAACCTTAGTCTTTAGAAAGAAGCCCATGAATTCACTAATGTTTTGGCTGAATTCACTAATGTTGGCTGACTTTTTCATGGAGTTCAGCCCCAATTGTTGCAGCAGCGAACAAAAGCAATATTGGTAAATAAATATTATAAAATATTATATTATTTTTGGGTCGTGACTTAATGACTAATGATGCAGTTCCTGATGCTAGACCAGTTGAGAACCACTGGTATACATTACTATTACCACAGGTCCTAATGCTCTTGAGGGTAAGGGGGTCTTCATTGTCTAACACCACTAGGATGCCTGGCTTGGCATACAGCAGTTGGCTTTCAGCCTCGGTGTGGTCGTGCTCTGACAATGCAAGAATGTGAACATAAAATAAATCAACAAATATTGTCAAATGTATACGTATCACTTACACACAGTGATGGCAACATACAGCTCAAAAAGGGAATTCATTGTCTTCTTCAGGATTGCAAAAAAATGTCAATGTGGTTACCGGTGTCTTCATCCATAGCTGGGCTTAAAGCTGCAGGGCGTCTTGCAGTGACTACTGGGATCTCCCTCATGCCCACCAGGAGGCCCAGCTCCTGCAGGTCAGTGTGCAGGTTGCCAGAGCACTGGTAGTCCTCTGTAGTGAACACAAGTGTAGTAAATACAAGTGGACACATGTAGGCGACAACTCATCTTCAGAGGAATCTCATGGACGGCAGCTATACTTACCAATAGTCTGATTGGGACATTTTCCATTCAATCCTATTAGAAGAATACAAAGCAAACAGTGAAGCTGTTATGTAGATGAAGCCTATGGATAGGACTGTATTGCCTACCTGTAGTAGACGGATGGTCTTCGGCTGCTACAGCGTTCGCCTTTTCGGATCTGTCTTTGGTTTTCTCTGGACGTTTTTTGGACATGGCTGCGTCTCTAAGTGCTAAATAATACGGTGGGAGAGTTTACCTCACAGAAATACTGTTTACGGTAGAGTTGCTATAGAAACCGCAACGCTACACAGGAGACCGTTCGCGTCGCCCCGAAAAATAATTAATAAATAAATGTTGTATACGCTATATCCGGATAATTTGTAAGACTGTTTAAAAATGTTTCCCTCAAAAGCAGCTGCTTTACCCAAAGTCACTAACAGTGGATGGAGAATTGAAAAGCAAAAGGTGTCGAGAACTGTTGGCCCCAGCTCTCGCGAGAGTGAGAATAAAGCTTCTGAATTTCCGTTGTATTCTATTTGTTGGTTTATATTTTTAGTCTCTTAAAATACATAATATAGAAAACAATGCAATACTAACACAATCTTGCAGGATCTTGCACATTGATGATGAGGATAGCATGAGGATGAGGACGATGACGAGGTTATTTTCACTGTATGTGTATGTGACAAATAAAGTTTCTGAATGATGATGAAGATGGTGAGGTTAGGAGGATGACGAAGAACCACCAGAGGAGTGCAAGAGGAGTGCAAGAGGAGTGTGCCTCCCCACATACAACAGCCCTCACCTTCTCTCCCCCAAAGACAGGAAGGACGCCAGTGCCGTCAAATAGGTTTGATTTCTAAATCCTCCAAAAGTTTGGATTTAGTTTGTCCTTCTATCCACCTATACCCATTCTTAAAGCAAAGCCAAACAACATAATACATCTATTCACAATAATGTAGTGCTTTTTATTAAAAAACAAACAAAAAACAAAAAACAAATAGAATATAAAACAAAAAAGTAAAAACCAACAGCATTTTCCATGACTTTATAATCATAATTACAAACTTTTAACGAGTGGAAGAAGTTTTTGACAAACTGTACACATCACAAAATGTCTGCCAGTCTGCCATTTACAATGCTTGCATCTTATTTTGTGATTGTCTAAAAATAACTAAACAAATCACACAAAATACACAAATACAAGTACAAGCATCATACAATGACTGTTATCACAAAACGGAACCGTTTCTTTTTTTTTTTAAAGGAAAAAGAAAATAACATGATATCTAGCTGACAGCGTATTCTTTATCTCCGTCACCTTTCTTAAAAAATATCATAACATTTTTATGTTGGTTTGTTTTTTTAGTGTTCAACACTTTGCAGCAAAAAATTAAGGAGCGCATTTTGCTCCTCAAAAGTAATATTATTAACAATATTCCTTACAGTGACCGAGATGCCATTGCAAAGACCATCATGTCCCGGTGCCTCTCTATGTTCATTTGACAGTCTTCTCGTTCATGCAAGTACATAGATGGAATTTATATGCAGCAAAAAACGTTTATACGTTGCTCGGATAGGACCGCTAAGGGTGGGATTTTTTTGACAAAACTCTCCTTTTCCTTTAAGCTTAACTGTCTTCATTGTAGTAATACAAATGGAAGAAATTATCATATTATCATTAGAATAATCATAATACATTTTAGGGCTGAGTCCTGTACAGTACAATACACCAAAAAAAAATCCATAATCAAGATATTGCTTTTGGAGACGTTCCTTGTGTAAAAGTTTGTATATATATACATTAAGTTGGCACTGTACAGCTTCCCACTACCTCTCTCTATCTCCCGCTCTCTCTTTTTCCTAGCCAGTTGTATGTCTCATTTCTCTGTCAGTTTAACACATAGGGACCTGCGGTCCAATTTTAGCAGAGGCATTCCAGGGGGAAAAAATCTCATTGGATATCACACGTTTTAAACATTCACCATGGCAACCAGGATCGTATTCTGAAGAAGAGGAAAACTGAACTGGAATCCATTCCCTTTCAATATGCAGTACTAACCCCCCCGCCCATCCCCACCCCCCCCCCCCACCGCCATCTAACAGAATATAAGAAAATATGACTGCCACGATACATTTCATGTTAAGTATTGTTTTTCATAGTTTTCTTAAAACTGTTAATTGCCATCAAGCCCTTAATTTTTTTCTCTTAAAAAAAAAAAAATCTATATCTTCAAGGAATCTAGCGTACATACACTAAATAAGTGTGTATGCACACACGCACACACACACTCACGCACGCACGCAAGCCAGTCGGGGGAGCATGGCGTTCCTAAGGCGTTACAACGAAGGCCAGTGTTCCACCGCCTGATATAATTTAGCTGGTGAATCAGGTTACTTCCACATAAGAAAGGGCAAAGCTGACTGCCTCGCCTTAATAATAACTTTAAAAAATGAACAAGACACGAAAACAAAAACAAAAAAAAGCGCACTGTCATTCCTCCGAGACACCGCCGTCTGTCTGCACATCTTAAAAAGAAGAGAGCAAGATATACTTTCCCCTCCGCTGAATTCCCCCAGAATGCATCAGCCGACTCTCAAGAGCGTTAGTGTGTGTTTTCCGTCCCAGATACACCCGAGCTTCACCATGTCCACGGTACCAAAAGTGCAGTTGAGCCGACCTCGTTCCCGCCTCATCGACTGTGTGTCTCTCGCCCAAGCTCTGCAGCAGCGTTTATCATTTTCATTCTCTCCGAAGCGCACTCGCTTCTCCTATGCTTTCTAATCTTTAAGTCCTGACACTTTCTGGCATTAGCTTACTTGTGTGTTTGTTTTGAATCATTGCAGCTCTTCCCCACAAGGGGGAGTCGGTCTCCAGCGTTCCCAGTCACAGGAAGCCATCCTACCGGGGGCCATTGTTCGTTCGGTACCTCTTCTCGTTTTTCAGAATGTCGCTCATTCAATCTAATGGCCGCCATTTTCTTGTTTACCCTTGTTGGTATGGGTAACGCCTATGTCTTCAGCCTGCAGTCTGTCGCAAACTGATAGGCCGTTTGTTCGATGCATTGTAAGTGCATGGTGTTTCTGTTCTCTTCCTATGTCCATAAAAACGTTTTGCATCATACTATTTAAATAAGCCAAAAAAAAACAAAAAACAAAAAAACAAAGATTGGGTCCTTTCTCCCCCTGAGTAGTCCTGAACCCTTTAGAAAACGCCAACCATATTGACAACCTTCCCATCCTGCAATGTGTTTCTTTGTTCGTTTCTCCGCCTCGTATCTCTGAGTCTGAGATGGCAGGTTTGGAGAGAGCTACACCTGAAGTTTTTCCGGATGACGCGAGGTCGTCGCTACTCCTTGCTCGCTCCTACTCCTTCCTCCCCGAGCGGAGCCGTCCCCTTTTCCTGCGTCTCTCCATTTTTATCTCCGTCTCTCGCTCACCAAGAGTGACAGGCTTGTGTGTCTTCCAGGCAGGCAGGGGACCCCGTTACTTCCTGCACACGAAGTCGCCGAAGGCGAGCGTTCGCCGCCGTAGCCGCCGGCCGGCCCCCTCCTCCAGGAGATAGGTGACATCGATGGCTGTTGGGAGGAGATCGAAGCGGGTTAGCAGAGCAGGGCAGCCTCAGTAAGAGGAAGATGAGGAAGCTCTATAAGACGGAACAGTGTGTGTGAGACGAAGCACAGTGACTAAGCATGGGCTTTAGCCAGATAAGAAGAAGCCATTTATCCCAATTTAAGAAAATGGTTCAATCTTGCCTAACGATAAACTTTACATTTAAGAATTGCAAAGTTAGGACTTTCAAATACTTTTAAAATCTTGTATGCACACGGTTTCCAGCCTTGGGATCGAAACCCATTTGGGGGTCGCACTAGGTCCTCAGAAGAAGCCACTGTTTTAGACACCATGCTTCTGCCACTGTTAGACTAGGGATGCACGATATAAGAAAAAAATGACAATCATATTCATATTGCAAACATATACTGTATATTCCAATATGAAAAAATACAGGAATTCTGTAAAAGGTGAATAATGTGCCTACTTTTCAGTGGCTGGCAACTAACTTGTACTGTCAATCAAGACACTTTTTTTTCCAGAAAAACATTAGGCTATAGAACATTAAAGAAATATATAATTTGACACTATTGTGTTGCCGTCAAACATTGTCCGTGTAGCTCACTTAGATTATTCTCTAGTTGACCACTTACTGCTCTCCTAACTGTGGCGACAATGCTAATGCAGCGATGCAAATGTAGTGAGTCTGTTGTGTTGACTCATGTGAGGAAGCAAGAACACTCCATGTATTAATTGTCAATCTAGTGTGTCGTTCATGAGTGCACTGTGCAGATAGTTTTTAAAGCAACATGTGATGTATTGTGTAAAATTTAATCAAATAAACAATTATTTTTACTTGCGAGTGAAATGCTTGCACTGTAGAGCCCTGTTTAAAAGAAAGGCCTTTCTTCCGGATAAGTCATGGAAAATTAGAAACGTGTTAGTTTTCCTTTTGTATCAAGCAGCAAAAAAGTTGCGAGATGTGACTATTGCGCATGCACACATCGCGATGGCGATGCTGAAACGATATATCATGCAGCCCTATGTTAGACACCATGCTTCTGCCACACTACACAACCCCTAGCCCCCAAAGCGGACCCAGCGTGTTGCCTCAATACCTGCTCCCTCACCGTTCTTGCTGGGCGTTCGCTGCAGCAGGTCCAGCAGGATCTTGTTGAGTCTGTCACGCTGTGCCTCCCGCCTGCCCAGCCCCGTGTGGTGGTGGTGGTGGAGATGCAGGTGGTGGTGGTGGAGCGGCGACGAAGCCGACGACGAGGGAAGCTCCGCCATCTCCCCGCCTCTCTCTGCCAGGACGTCCTCCTCTGGCTTCCCTCGGCCCTCTGCCTCTCGTCCTTCCTCCTCCTCCTCCTCCTCCTCGTCCTCTTCCTCATCCTCATCCTCCTCCTCACCATTCACCCCCGCCTCACCCCGTCGCTCGGGTCTTGGGGGCTTGCCACCGGGGGCGGCAGGTTCCCCAGCAGGCGTGTCCGCCACCTCCTTGGCTCCGCCTCCCTCTCCCCGCCCGTCTTCGTCACCCTCCGGAGGGAAGTCGTCACCGCCGCGGTCACACGGCGAGCCGCCATCCCCGCAGCCGGGGGCTCCTTTGTCACGCTCGCTCTTCCATGCCGACCGCCCGCCGTTCCTCTTGTAGCTGTCGGGCACGTAGTGGGGCTGAAACATAATGGACAAGATGCTAGCTTAGCCACTGTAGCTATAGGTAGTGGTAATGTAAATAATATGATAGCTTAGCCACTGTAGCTATAGGTACTGAAAGTAAGATGCTAGCTTAGCTACTGTAGCTGTAGGTACTGTAAGTAAGATGCTAGTTTAGCCACAGTAGCTATAGGGCTGTCTCACCGAGAAGTCCCGCTTGGGCGCCAGCCGTTTGGGGAAGTGGTTGAAGGCGTAGGGCTTGGTGCAGACTGGATAGCGGTTGCGGTGGATCTTGTAGAAAAGATGGGCTGACTTGTCCAGCCGGTAGTCGCAGATGTAGACATCCTGTTCCTTCACGCCCTTCGGCCGCCCTGCAGGAGGGACAACGCTGTTTAACACTTCCTGTTTACACAAACATCCCAGATCACAAGTGTGGGATTGTGAAATGCGGTGTGTGTTTGCTCATAGTCATTAACATACTGTTTGGCTGGTGAATGCAATACAAAGCCTTTCATGACACATGCGTTGTTTTGTTATCAAAGGCTTTGCTGTAGAAGACCTCAGAGTACACTTGGAGGTCTAAATGCATTGCTTATGGGCAGGGCAGTACGTCACTGCAGTTTTCAGTGGAGTGAGGCGGGCAAACCAAATCTGTTCCCTGACTGCACAGATGACTTAAGGATTTCAAATAACTCTCCACAGACTCGGGATCTGCTTCAGTGTATGTGTACATGAATGGGTATGTGTGTGTGTGTGTGTGGTTGTGTGTGTGTGTGTGTGTCCCTGTGTCCGTGTGTGTGAGCCAGTGCTCTCACCCTTGCAGTAGGTGTACAGGTCGAGGACGCAGCAGTTGCCCACCACCGCCTCCAGGGGGATTATCTCGTACAGGGGCATGCGGAACAGCTCGTCCTGGTAGAAGCGCCGTGACGGAGAGTGGTGCGTCTCGTGGGGCCGGAAGTAGTGGTGACCAAAGGCAAACCGCTCACCCCTGCACACACACACACACACACACACACACACACACACACAAATAAGACAGCATCTTGGTGCTTAGTGGTGCTTAGTGGTACAGAGTGAACATGGATTGAGCTACCTACAGTACAGACCAAATAATTGCTAAACTGTGTTGGGAGTAGAAGTGAAAGCAGAAACTCTGGTGTCAGTTTCAGAAGTAAGGAGACCCATTCATAGCCCTGTAGCGGTTTCCAATAACACTAATTATGTTTACAGGAACACAACCATGCTCAACATGTCAGTTAGCTTCCCTTTGACAAAACTGCTATCATTGACCCAGCGCAAGGGCTTTGTGACTGAATGTATTTCAGCAGCCCTGACAATACCTAGCTATCTAGAAACAAGAAAACAAGACAGAAAGAAAGAAAACAGAAAGCAAAAAGAATGAAACAAAGGACTCACTTCTCATTCTTCCAGAGCTTCTCGATGCGGAAGATGTCCAGTTTGTCTCTGTTGACGTGAGACAAGAGCCGGTACGACTGTCTGATCGGCTGGCCCTCGGGGGTGCGTCTGCTGTCCCTCATCAGGTACACACAATCACCTGCGCACAACACACAACACACACATTGGTACTGCTGTCAAACTTGTATAATCCTATAAATGTGATACCGCCATAAACAAAATATGTTCTCACACTTAAAGACCATGTAAAGCAAATTGTGAGATTTGTTTCTAAACACATTACACAAGTCATTGCTGAAAACATGTGAAAAGACTGCTTTTCCATTGAATGTTGAATTGTGGAGTTATTTTTCTATTTTTCACAATTTTCGCATTCAGGATTTTATAGGCAGGGCCTAAAGGGTACATACCGCCCCTAACAACCACAGCGCATCATTGCTTGTCACGCTCAATCGCAATTATTCTCAGCGTCTCAGAGCTGAGAATAATGCTTATTTTTTCACGATTTTGAATCCTAATTTTATATACTTGCCAACGTTTTTCATTCAAATTTGGCTGGGTGGTTAATAACACATTTTTCTATAGTGTGAAAAACACATATTTCCCTTTGGTTTACACAGACTTTAAATAAAAGTAAATATTGCCTTTCAATTAACAGCACTACCAGACAGAGATGAGCAGACAGGACCTCCTGTGCCAACCCACATTAAGGTCAGGATAGTCTAGTCGTCGTTAGGGCCTTGGACTCAGGGTTCAGAGTTCAACCCCCAATGTCCACATTCTAGCTGTCTAGACTAGCTGGACCTCTTTGAGCAAGAACCCTAAGACCTACCAGCTCTGAAGCGTCTGCTAAATGACAGTAACAGTAACAGTAAATTAATGCCTGAGTCTCCTATGTGTGGGCCTCCATACCTTGGTGTAGCAGCAGCTCGTCTCGGAGGAGGCAGATGAAGTATACAGAGCCAGACTGGGCGTAGCTGGGCTGGGGCAGCATGGGTACTTCCTGCCAACCAATAAGCGCATTAGAACAAGGGCCAGTGGGTCAAAATGATGAATTTGGAGGAAAGAATAATCATGAAGTAATATGCAATGGAAAATATAATAATAATAATAATAATAATAATAATAATAATAATAATAATAATAATAATAATGTAGTGGATACAACCAGGTTTCAACCAGCTCATTTTAAGACTTTTGAACACCTTTTTAATACCACTTAGAACACCATTTAATACCGATTACAGGGCCCAACTGCATATAGGTAAATGACCATCCTCAACCTGGATTTGTATGAAAAAAGTATTGACATAGCAATATATATATATATATTAGTGATGGGCCGATAACGGCGTTATCGGCTGTGATAACGCAAGATTTTTATTGGCGATAATATTTTTATCGCTGATATTATCGCGAACCGAAATCCTCCGGTAGCCCCCCCCCCCGCTCAACAATTCGGCAACTGAAGGCTCCGGTAGCACCTGCCGTCCAACAAAAAGCTCCAGTAGCACCCCCCCCCCCCCCCCCCCCCCCCCCCCTGTATGTATCCTGCATGCTCCAGTGCAGTAGTCAACACAGCTCACTCATGCATGCCGCGGGAGGCAAATAAATATCTACACATAAACGTTTGCGGTTTTTATTATTTTTCCTCTCCCGACAGTCACAAAAAATATTTACGACATATGCAAATAATGATATATGAGACTTTTTAATACTTCTATACCTCCATAGAAGTAATGTAATGCAACCTACCCGGTCCACAGGTCGGGGGTCACACTGCTCACACGAGTAGTGCTCCACCTCTGTCTCCAGCCGCATGCAGTCGAAGTGCTGCCAAACCTTTCGGGACAGCAGACACACAATTACAATACATATAGATACTATAACCTTATGCTCATCAATAGCACACCAATACCAAATCAATTGAATCAGTTCGTCAATATACTGCGAATGTTCCAACACAAATATTTGTAATGATCCACATTGAATTGAGCTTCGGATCCCCTATGTGGGAAAGCATGTTGGGAAATTGCTGTTTTGATTGCCCCCCCCCCCCCCCCCCCCCCCCAAAGTACATTTCCAGCTCGTCAGCGTAGTAAGCAGTCCAATTGGACACTTGGAAGTGAAATGCTGCCCACAGACTCAGTTTATGGACATGAAAACAAGTCGCTGTGTGTGTGGTTCTGTGAAACTGGCAAACCGCCTCAGCCGACAACCACAAACTAGCAGTGGTTTGGTGCTAATTTCTCATTCTGAAAACAAATGTAAACCAGACCCGTGTTTTGAACCGCTTGGTCGGACAGTTGTTCTTTCATTTAGGCTACATGGTGATCAAAAAGAAGACCTTGCATCTGTTCTTGGTGTAAAAACAACACCCAAAAAATGCTTTAAGAAACAGCAAAACAGAAGAGGACGACGTCTGAATTTGAATCAGACCACATCCATTTACTTTCATAAAAAAACATGTGATTAGAAAGGGAAAATTGCCATGTGGAGTAGGCTGAAGCTATAGCTATCAGTGATGAAGTAAGCCGTTATTCAGCCCAGGTCTCGGCTAACCACTGGATTCAATAAGTATGCTCTGACCCCACACGTTCTAGCTCTGAGGCACTTTGTCTTGCCGCTTTATTCAATCATCTCTAGACAGAAAACACACACACACACGCACAACAAAAATGTGATTGCAACCACCTAGTGTTGTTGGGTAAGACCATGGTTCTGTGGCCTGGGTGGGCAGCAAGGGTGCAGGGGCCAATACCATTTGTATATTAAACTATGCCTGTGTGCTGCTGGGGTTTTGATTTCAAATCGAGCACACTCGCTATACTTGACTCGCTACCCGTCTCTGTTTTCACTGCGGCTAAAAATAACTAATAATGTGCCAGCCAACTATCCACTGCCATCTGAAGGAGAAAAAACTACCTCTGTCCGTCCGCACATTAATAGACCACCTTGTTTTAATGATGTATTACTGACTTCTTCTAACTTCTAACTAACTCACTTCTAACTAACTAACTCACTAACCAACCGTTTACAAGCTACACATCAACTTAACATTTTCTGTCAGCTCAAACTTGTTTATCATCGGTTGTTGTGACACCCAGATAAGCATTTGGTGAACATTTTTGGGGTAAGACGCAGGAAGTGGTTTCCATAACTAGAAGGAAGTGCTGCTCTTTGTTGAAAACTCTTACGTACCATGCACGTTTCACACTGGATCATGAGGCCCTCGTCCTTGTACATCCCGCAGATGCAGCGGATGACGTCGTCGTCCTTGTCGTGCGAGCCGGTGTGGTGGGTGTGGTCTCGCTCCAGCGAATCAGAGCTGTCCGCCTCGCTGGCCGTCTCGCCCACGATCTCGTCGATTTGCACGGCAGCCTCGTGGCGGGCGCTGTAGTATGCCTTCTTCAGCCGGCCCACGTCCCGGCCCACCGACGACTTCCTGCCGTAGTACCTCTGTGGAGCAGCAGGGGGATCAGTGCGGGACTTTTTTCACGTAACACAAAGAGCAATAGGCTGCGCGTACTACAGTGTGTGTACTGTATTCATACTATTAGTATAAGAGCTACAAGTATGCTTTTTTTTTTGGACATACTACAGTGTCGTGGAAATCAAGCTGACGCCCTTACGAGCTACAAACCCACCAAGTTATATTTATTCAAACGGTGCGATATATGTTGCATATGATTGCAATAATAATAATAATAATAATAATAATAATAATAATAAAAATAAAAACATCGCTATTTACATATAAAAGTTTGGTTAAGACAGTCGTGTTGAAATGTATTGTGGGTTATCTAAACAAATAGCGTTCATAGTTTGCTACGAATTTCGCCAGATATAGTACGGCATCTGGGTACTGTTTAATGCCAACTATGTGTAAATATGATTTAGGACATACTACTACTTTATACAGGCCTACTATGCAGTATGCTATTGTGGAGATTCGGACAGAGCCATACATCAGCAAGCGGCTACACCCTATAAGGCTAAGCCTTACGTTAACAATAAACTACCTGCTTGACTTCAAATGTGCACTTGGTGAAAGGGGAAGGAGGGGGCTAATTTAAGAGACCCACTTCAGCTTGTGTTACTCTAAGACGTGGCGGTCCTGAGAGCTCTCAAGTAGCACTTGTTTAAACTGGCAAACTATACAGATGTAAATCAAAAGGCTTTGAGCCCTGTGCTGTTAAAACACCAAGAGGACAGGAAGCTATACAACATTTGAGTAGAACATTGGGCTGGTGTGTGTGCGTGTGTGTGTGTGTGTTTAAGACAAAATTAAACCAAAGAAAAACCCTCATTTGTTTCTCTACTACTGTTCTTAAATAAGTACACTTTGGATTCATTTTTTCAAATTAAGATCAAATATTTACACATGGAAGTTTATATTCATTCAATTTATTTTTCATTCGTCTTAGTTTGATCCTTCTAGCAACATTTGGAGCCATCCGTTGCTGACTTGGCTTTGGGATACATCCCAAAACCACAAGTCCTTCTCTAACCACAAGTCATTCTCTACCTTCTTGTCACAATGCTTGAGGTTTGCATACTTGGCCATGCGTTAAATCCATATGCAGCCCGCACAGCTGGCACAGTTCTGCCTTGTTAGAGCATGACTGCAGGGAACTGGTTGATGTAAACAATATACTACACTCTACTAAACACTTTTGCCCCAGGAGATTGCTAATACACTGGTCCCTCAGTCTGGGGACAAACCATGGCTTTTCAAAGCAAAAGATAACCATTATAGTTAATACCGTTATCGTGACGCATTATACATTATACGTGCCGGTATATAGAATGAATGATGCTCAATTCAAAAACAAAGAATACAACGTCTATGCAAAGTTAAGTGTACGTTTTGTAATACTCTATTGTAAAAGCACTCGTAACAAAAAAAAAAAAAAAAAGTCCTGTCTGTGTGTGTGTGTCTATATATGTGTACGGTCCCATACCTCCGCATTGCGAAACACTTTGAGCATGTCCGAGTCGAAGCCCTCCACCGTCTTATAGTGGCCTGTGAGGATCTGCTTCTCGATGGTGCTGAGGTCCAGCGGGTCCGACACCTTCTCGTAGTACTGGCTGTTCCTGGGGTCACAGGCAAACACAGAGGCCTATCAGCACGGCTACAATCCACTCAGTTGAAACACTTGACTGTGGTTGCTTGAAGACCTCCGCACTCGTCACGATCATGTGTTTCCCTCACTCCCCCGGAGGCATGACTACGACCACGACACCTTCTTCACGTTCACAATCTTCACCATATGAGCACAATGTGTGACATCGAGCAAACATAGATTGACGCCAGGAGAACTATTTCGGCCAGTTCCTAAGTACACATAGTGGTGTGGTGATCAAGAGCAAGAGGGCTTGCTTTCTCCAATCACGTTTGTTGAAAAGATATTATTGCGTTTTCTTTGCATACACAATAGGATAACCATGCCTTAAGAAATGAGAAATGAGCACCAAGTAATTTGTTAGCCCATGGATGCTGCCTTCCACTCTTTATAAAACACACGCTCACCTCTTCCTGGATGGAAGGTTGACGAGGGGAGCTGCGAGGGTCTGACCAGACGAATCTGAGAGAAGGGAGGAAAAGGGTTACGTTCCATGCCACAATGTGTGTGTGTGTGTGTGTAAGATGTGTGAGATGTTCTTTCAATGAAACATCCCCATTAGAGTCAATATTCAGTGTATAGAGGAGCCAGTATGTCGTCGTATGTACCCCAGGGGTGCTACTATGCATACAATACCCTGACTTATGGTTTGTGTGATGGTTCAATTCAATTGTGCTCCCCTGAAGAAGACTTGCTGTTGTTATTTACATTTTGGGGCGTCTATATTAATGTTGAATAGCTTTCAGAAGCATAGCATTACAATACAAATACAATATAGGTTTTTAATTAAATTCATTATTTGAAATGTGCAAGTCTCATAAGCAACCTAAATCAGATTCTTTAACATGGGAGTTTTGAATTCCTAAACAGATAGTTGTAATTGGTAGATAGATAGATAGATAGATAGATAGATAGATAGATAGATAGATAGATAGATAGATAGATAGATAGATAGATACATACATAGATAGATACATAGATAGATGGATAGATGGATAGATGGATACTTTATGAATCCCAGAGGGGAAAGGATGGCGTTTTACACACATATATACACACCAGGGATGGAAATTAACACCCGATTTGTATGGTGGCGGGTGAATTGTGTCACTTCACCCGCCACTGTGTCGGGTAATACTTTCCAGTCAGGTCCGATCAAATTTGCATATTTAATACATTCGTCATACGGCCCCCTTCTTCTTCTACGCCTCTTTTGCTGAACTGCGACTGTCAACAACCGGGATAATATACCGGTAACCATAGGGAGGTTCGGGAGATTTCCCGAACGGCCGGACGATTTCAGGCCGAGCCGGCCGGCCGTAATTTTTTCGGCCGGCCGGCGGTCGTAGGTCCGGGGTGCGCTACGACCCCCCGTCAACTATCGCGCAACACCCCCCCCCCCCGTCAACAATCGCGTCCCCTCCCCCCCCCCCGTCGGTCGAAGTCCCTGTTGTGGGCCGGTCCAGGAGAAAATTTCTCGGGCCGAATTATTTTCCCAGCCCACCCCTGATAGAGATAATATGCCGGTATCAACATTCGGTATAGTATGCTAGTCTAATTATTGACATATAAAGAAAGAACCAATGTTGCTTTCTCTAGTTGTATTCTGACGTTTTTCAATGTGTCTTGCACTTATTGGGCCCTATTTTGCCGGTCTGAAACGCAAGTATGAAACGCAAAGCGCAAGTGGCTTTGTGGGCGGATCTTGGGCGCTGTTGCTATTATGCCGGCGGGATAAATGACGCTTGCGCCCAGCGCAAATCTAAAATGGGTTGGTCTGAAGTAGCTTCATTAGTCATAGGTGTGGTTTGGGCGTAACGTGCAATAAACCAATCAGAGCGTCGGCTCACATTCCCTTTAAATGCAGGCGCGCTTGTTCCATGGCGAGCACATCGCGCATCGCCACTACTGGACCCAGACGTGTCCAATCCCGCCGTAGCGCGCGCATGCCCATCAGAGGGAAAAATAATTAGTTATTCTGTTTAAATCTTTTCAGCTTTTCATTTTCCGTTGACAAAATGTAAATAAAGAAATGTCACAAAGACATACTTTCCGATGTTTTGGCCTCACTCTCACTGAATCACGAGGTTATGAATGCATGGTGATATAGTTGCAATGTGGTCTAACATTAGACCGAGATTACTTTGCTTAGTGCTTGAAGTGGAAAAAAATAAGTGCCGGTACTGCGTAAGGCGGGGGGGGGGGGGGGCGATTGTCGACGGGGGGGGGGGGGGGGGGGGGGGGGGCGATCATAACCCACCCCGGACCTACGATCGACGAGGGGGTGGGGGGGCAGCCTGTGACAAGTGCCGGTACGCAAGAAAAAGTGCCGGTGCGTACCGGCCCACTTCAAGCACTGCTTACAGATGATGCAGCTCTTCTGTCAAATAAGCTGAAGCGCATTTTCAGTATGCCGAATATTCTTTCAGTTACACCGCTTCGTGTTTCTGTGTGTTTTCGATTACATCCTGGTGTCCTTATATGTGTCTTGCGACTATTGGTCAAACAGGTTAATTTGATCCATCATTACTATTAGCCTGAATATTTTGGGTAACTGTGTACGCTAGATTTATGTCTATTTTTTCACATAGGCCTATGTGGTAATATTTTTGCTTGTATGTATGGTTTGCAAAAATGGGAACTGCTTCCTTTTAGATGAGAGAAGCAAAGTGTATGCACGTTGTACACACACTACACTATGGCCAGGGACGGCTGGCCATCGGGAGGTTCGGGAGATTTCCCCAACGGCCGGACGATTTCAGGCCGAGCCGGCCGGCCGTAATTATTTTTTTATTTTATTTTGTATTTTGTGTAGTATTATTATTTTTGCGCCGGTCCAGAAAAAAATATAGCGTATAAAAAGTGGCTGGTAAAAAAGATGAGTGGCTGGTGGGCAAAAAAGTTAATTTCCATCTCTGATACACACATGCCAATATCCTGTGGAGTTCCTTTTGATTTTCATGATAATAAATTATTGCATAATACTACATACATAATCCACCTGTCATATGCAGTAATCCTACAATACCTGAGCTGGCAGAAAATCCTAGTTATAATCTAAGGCGATGGAGTTTGGTTAATGTGCTGCAACAGCTGCGGCTAAGCTACTGGTCTCCTCCATGGGGGGCTTAAATATGCAGCTGTTGTCAGTGTTTACATTACGTCGTCACACCTGCTGGCTCTTAGCGGCGAGCTGACTTAGAGACGGGCAACGTGGGAACCATAGAAATACCGCAGGAAGAACAAGTACTGCTGTTAGAAGCTGGGCACAGAGCATGGTTGAATCATGTTTGACTATTTGGACACACTTTAGAACTAACCCTGAACACATTAGGTATGACAAAAAAGTGTCCTAATAGCGTGTGCTGTAGTTTACAATGCCTTTTTGTCATGTCTCAACAGTCGTCGCAAGAATGCTAAATAATAATAATAATAATAATAATAATATTACATTCAATTTATATAGCGTTTTTCAAGGTGCTCAAAGACACTTTACACAGGGGACACAGGGCAAATGTAAGGTACATGCAGAAGACTCAGTCACCCAAATGCTAATGTTGATGTAGTTTGAGTGTACTTATGGAAGCACATGTCATGTGATGTCATTCCCCGTCCCTAGTGCCCATGTGCATGTGTGAATGTCCCGGCAGAGGCCAACCTTTGTAGCTGGTGATCATGTCGCAGATCTCCTTGAAGATGTGCGCCAGGCGGGCGGTGCGTGTCACCTCCGTGTTCTCCTCGGCCGCTGCCAGCCGCCGCGTGCGCACCGAGCGCGCCGTCTGCAGCGCCGAGAACTGAGTCAGGAAGACGTCTAAAATAAAACAAACATTAATAACTTAATACATGGGCTCACGGTTTGCATAGTATGTTATTTAAATACATACAGTCGGTATGGAAAATTGCAATATTTTTTTCATAGTAGACTACTATGGACCTGCTACTCCACCCCGACCACGCTACGCTACACTAAGCTAAACATACACCACTGCCCGACACGCACCAGACTTGATGTTACCGTCGTCGCGGATCACACCTCCCCAGCGGGCGTAGATGGAGAGGTTGCTGGCGTCCCGGTCTCGCTCACCCTCCCTCTTCAGCAGCTCCTGCTTCTCACGCATCTTCTCCCAGTTCCTCAGCAGGAACACCCGGTGCTTCAGCACAAAGTTCCTGCAAAGGGTGCACAGAGAGAGAGAGAGAAAGAGAAGGTGGCGTCAACAGTCAATAGGAGGTCTATTGGATCCTCCACCTGTGCTGTCTGTCATGTGACAGTGTGTTGTAGGACTCGTGTAATGCTTTTTTGCAAAGCAATTTTGTGCGCAAAGAAGCCAACCACCCAAAACAAGCTTCTGCCTTTGTCTTTTTCGATTATTATCTATTATCTAGTCTTTTTTAACTTGTATGAATGTTGTGTTTGTGTGTGTGTGTGTGTGTGTGTGTGTGTCTGTGCGCATGCATGTGTGACAGTACCTTTCTCTGTTAGACATGGGCTTCATGAGGTGGGGGTACAGTTTGCTGCTGTCACCCGACTCCTCCTCCTGCAGATGGGGACAGATACGTTCACGACTTCTCAAGGAACTGCATGAGACACTGGAGCAGGGGGCTTTTTTTTAAATACACATGCATACGCATACTGTACATAGAGGTCTGATGCAACAGAAAAGGTTTATATGTTTTTAATTTAAACTCTCCGGAAATACTCATCGGCGTGACTTAAGCAGAGGACAGATATTGTCTCTCTTGTCTCGAGACGTTATCTGGTTAGAGAAACACAGGTGGAGCTCTCTGCACGTCATTCAAAGTCGCCATTTTAGAAAGCTTGCGGTGCACTCAGAGCTCCTGTGGGACGAGGAGGCGTGCATGGCCTAGATACACAGCACACCTGAAATTCAACTGAGATGAGCAGGAAGCAGCTCCACATTGTCCCGGTATCAATTACATGGAAGATTGGCGGCGTACGTGGGGCCATTAATTATACAGCATACACACTAAAACTGTTGTTGTTATTGTTGTTTTAATCTGGGATGAACTTTATAACTTTTTCCATGTCATCAAGTCCACAGTTTTGTTTAGTTTTTTTGGGGGGATAACTACACATTTTTAAACATTTTTTTTTTTTGTCACCTGCAAGGTTTTGAACCAGCAGCAAACTTGCTTCTCTTAATTTCTCTGTGGCTCCAACTTTGTTCGACTTACTCGTTTTTTAAGCTGGTGTTTGGACTTGCGTTTCTCCTTCAGTCGACCCAGACGACGGGTCCCACCTGCTTTCCCAGGGAGGCCGTTGATTCGCTGGCTCTTCCCACCAATGATTCCTCGGCAGCTCTCTGAGCCACATTTACACACTTGCTGCCAGGGCAACGTGGAAAGGTAAACAACAAAATTAAAAAGTTTGTTAAAAAATTCAAAAAGTTAAACGATAGACTCAAAGGTTCTAATCGGGACAATTCACTGGTTTGAGTGTAATTACTTTTTGGATTCTCTTTTGGATCAATATAAAACATTGAACAAAAATGTTGGCTGCTCGACAGACAAAGAAAGCAAATAGAACTTGATTTAATTTGAATTTGGGCTCTAGTAACGATGATGGGCATTTTCTATCATTTATTATTTTACTATTTATATATTTATCTAAATATATAATACTAATAAATACACTAATAATATAATAATTATATAAATATGTACATTATATTTATAGACTTAATGATAAATGAAAAGATGAATAAAAAGAACAAAAAGAAACGATATCCTCATTGATAATAAAAAAACAGCTGCACCACGAGACAACCTGAGAAAGAGAGTGAGTGAGGGTGTCGCCGTGGGTGGGCTGTGGTCCTAGTACCTGTTCTTCTGTGTTGAAGGAGTGGAAGTTGTAGTCGTAGGTGAGCTCCGTGCCGCTGCCCATGTCCTTGAGAGCGAAGAGGCCGATCCTGTACACGCCGTTCACCGACCTGAAATGAATTGAGTAGCATCAGAATAATAATAACAAAACAGCCGCCTTTCTGCTTATGCGTGTGTCAGGGTACCTACAGGTTTTAATCAGTTACATTTAAGACTTTTTAATACCTTTTTACAACCACTAAGAACATCATTTAATACCAATTTCATTGCACCGCGGCGTATAGGTAAACGACAGTCCTCAACCTGGAATTGTATTAGAAGTATACACATGTATTGACATAGTGCAATATAGCAGTGCTGCTTGTCTGACAACAAAAGTATCCTGCACACGCATAGAGTTATCGCGCCAGTGCAGTGGTCAACACAGCTTGTGCATGCCACTGGAGGCAAATAAATATCTATTTCAAATAAAATACCAGGGGTGTCAGGACTCCGAAATGAGCTTTCGATTTTGATCATCAAAATCAAAAGCAGGATCGACGGGATCGGAACAACTTTTTTTTAAAAGCTGGGTTTGTGGGGCCGTCACCTAGTGGCTATTCTTTTTGTTTTTGTGTTAAACAGTTATTTCACCAATTTGGTGAAATAGGTTTTTGTTATATTTTAAATAAAGTATTACAATTTTACCATATGGCCTTAGTGTGGTACATTCCTAAAGAAATACAGTGGTTGTATCACACATACCATGTAGCCTATCATTTTAAAGAAGAATTTTAATTTGTCAAGGCATAAAACCAATGATCTGTTGATCTTTACCAATCAAGACTCAATAGTCTAACAATGGCATAGCTGTCACTGCTGACATTTTTTAAATGTATTATAATTTTTTAATCGTCTTTTAATCGTTTGTTAAATCGAAACTCAAATCGAATCGTGACCTTAAAATCGAAAGTCAAATCCAATCGTGGATTTGGAGAATCGTGACACCCCTATAAAATACATAAAAGTTTTACATTTATTGGTTTGGCATTTATTGGTTTGACATTTATTATTTTTCCTTTCCAGACAGTCGCAAAACATATTTAAGACCTATGCAAATTATATGTGGCCTTTTTGAGGCCTTAGATTAACATTTTTGAATTTAAGACTTTTTAATACTTTTAATACCTCTGCGGGTACCCTGGTGTGTGTGTGTGTATGTGTGTGTGTGTGTGTGTGTGTGTGTGTGTGTGTGTGTGTGTGTGTGTGTGTGTGTGTGTGTGTGTGTGTGTGTGTGTGTGTGTGTGAGGGGTAGAGGGGGGTGTTAATGCACGTGTAGTAGCAGTAGTAAGAGTACCACCTCACACTACACCTCACACTACACATTGATTTGAATACTCAATACAACCCATCAGTGTGTGCCAAAAAGCTTGGCTTGCATTCCTCTCTGAACGGTAGCCATATTCAAATGACACAAAATACATTTTTCCATTTCCTCTATGAAAGAAATTGCTGGCACGGCAACCTCCAAACAACAGTCCCACTCCTCCCCGAGACTGAGGTTCCATCGTTCCCTTCAAGAACACAGAACCAGAACCCTGTGTTGTATTCGCCTTGATAATGTATTCCTTCTACAGGAGTAATAAAAGGAAGAAAGACAAAACAGCTGCTTCAGCACTTTCTCTGTGGGAGCAACACAGCTGTATGTAAGACCCCCCGCTTACCTGCAGTCTATTTCTTTCTTTCTCCTTCACAAGACGAACGAGTCGTCACGCATTGTGCTGAAAAGCTTCAAACCATGTGCAATTTATTTTTGTTTGAACCAGCCGCCCCGACATGAATGTGAACCTACTAGGGGATTTTCGATTCTAGTTCCTAAATCGAAAATGATTAGGTTTGTTTGATTTTCGAACTGCGAAATTTAAACAGAGTTTGTGATTCTGTGAGTGACTTCACCATCATACCAGAGCTCCACTAAAAATACATCGTTGTCCACGTCAAGTCAACACAGCATGTCAGAAAACAAGGAACGTACAAAGAATGGCATCATCATTTAAGAGTGAAAGTGACTAGTTGACATGTTCGCCATTGAGAATTGAAGCGCAACGCTTTTTTTTTAGCTTGGATGGAGTCAATCGGACAAACTGCAACACGGACAGTGGACCACCTTCCATGGATTGTTAGGCGTTTAGCGTTTCCCAGCCTAATGTAAAAGCTGAGCAGGCATACGTTGCACGCCAACCAACGCAGACATTCATAATGCATTTGCACCAATGTACTTGGGATTGGACAAAACTATGAGTGATTTTGAGTATTTGGATGCACAACAATCGGCTAACACCATGGCTAACACCGGTATGCTAGCTTCAATGACAACAAAAACAATACTGTACAGCATACACTACTGTGATACTTCCTGTTACACAGGTCCATGTATAGTCCAATATACACAGACCTATACCTATCCAACACCCTTTTGGTTAGAGGCTAAAGGGCTAAACAGGACGTGGACAAATCGAACTCGAAAAGCATTCTTCTTTATAATCAGCAGTATGGCGGCAGCTCTGAAGCCTCCTCAAACCAGTTATCCCAGCTAAACTCTGAAAGAGAGTGGATTGCCTTATCTCATTAGGGTCCCACTGCACAACCAAACTTGATCTGGCCTACGAAGGCCAACAGAGTTGATGTTCTGTTAAAAGGGAGCCATTTAACTACATAGTTGTTTTAACCATGGATCTTGTTGTTTTGCTCCATGTACTGTAGTGTATGTAGGGCTGAACGATATATCGTTATCGTATCGATATCTCGATATGAACATTCACGATATTAATATCGAAAAAGCAACGATATAAACGATATATCGCCCTGCATGTACAGCTCTGGCAGTCACAACAAACTAGGGATGGGCATTATCGGCGGCGGCGCTCGCGCTCGGAACCGGCGAGTGCGGAACCGTCCTCCCTCGCCGGTTCCGACTACCACAACGACCACTACCACCCCCACCCCCCAGCGGGGACGGACACCACAACCCAGTCAAACTCAATCTTTTGCGCCGTCTACACGGTGGACCCGGGTCACCCTCCCAGGACCCGGAGTCCCCCCCCGGATCGATCAAAAGGACGTTGTGTTGCTGTGAGTCTTGAAGCGGTGCCCGGTGATCGCGGCATTAGTTCCCCGTGTCTGATCGCTGTAATTCGGAGCGTGAATATCGGTGGAATATCTAATATCTTTCTAACTTTAAAAAACACTTTAGTATTTTTTAAAACGATAGTCGCACATCCCTCGTAACTACGCCGTGAAGGTGAACCCTCCCGGACTCCTAACATGAACCGCTCCGCCGGAGGAGCCGGACACCAGAATACAAACATGTGTTCCATTTGCTTGCTTTTAAATAAAGTTGTGTGCAGTTATACGGGTAAATACGATTATTGATTAATGACCGATCGCGTACTGCGGTCAAGACAGCCGTCTCTCGGTTTCGTGTGGTCAAGTCAGCCGCTCCAACATTTTCAATATTTCCATAACTGACATTTTAGCAAAACGTTCAGCCTCAGATATGTTTTCTGACTAAGGTATTGCTTTTAGACAGTTCATGCAATTGTTTCTAAATGTGTGGCTCATCTTTTTTTTGCGAGCCTTTTCCGAGCGCCGGCTGCATATTGTATGGGCACATGTCGGCCTTTTTCCCCTTTTTTTCAAAACAGTTATACAGTTCAATGCCCACTTTTACTGCCTTGTTTGATTATTGTTGGCCGATAAGTAGGCTACTTATTGTAATTGGAATACAGATTTAGTCTTGTTGAATCGTTTCCAAACCTTTAAGAGCGCATGTAGGCGCATTGTTCGGCTTTTACGAGTGCCGCATAGTCCTATAAGTTAACCTATAATGCCTGTAGGCCTATTTATTATTTTAAAACTGTTAAACAGTTGTAGGTCTTCAAGTTAACTGTCTTGTATTATTGTTGGCCTATACATTATTGTTGGAATAAAGATTTCATTGATAAAAACATGCTGCATTTTATATTTTCTACCAACGGGAATTTTAATATAGCCTATAGAAAAATAACGGCTCATGCCAGTCATGAGCCGTTCAGTGAGTTTTTATAAATAAAACTGCACTTTCCACATTCTTTTGCATTATGTTTTTATTTTTCTGAAAAATGCTTGGTTTTCACCGAACCCATATTCATATCATATCGATATCGAGATATCTGGCATGAATATCGAGATATGAAATTTTGTCCATATCGTTCAGCCCTAAGTGTATGTACTGTATTATAGTGCACAATCAATCCAAGAGGGACAGGCTTGTGAAGTTCCCAAACTGAACAAAGCAAAAGACAAAACATTTTTACTTACAACAAGGTAACAATGTACCACAGCAACTGTTTCTAAGAGCCATCAAGAAAAAAAAAAGCTGCAGGCATTGAGATGCTATTTAAAGATGCTGTCAGAACCGTCACCACACTTCATAATAATAATCTCATCTCTATTTTCACTGAGCCCAACTTCTACCACCTCAGTGCTAATTCAGGATGAAGACTTAAGACCTACATAGATCTGAAACGACTGCGGTAGGCTAGTAGTAGTAGAAGTAGTCCTCCATTAATCAAATTAGTTGTTCAGTAATAACACCAAACATTTTCTGTGTATAGCTTCCGTAATGCTTTTCTTTATTTTAACTTTACTAACAAACATTGAGCTTTGGTAAATTCAGAAAGTTGTACTCTAAATGACCATTGGTGTATGGTGTATGTGTATTTGTGTATTGTGGTATGTGTATTTTATTGTATTTTCATATCTGTAGTGTATTGTGGTTTTATGATACTGAAAGCTGTATATTTGAATTACAATGAACATGTAAAAGCCCAACTAGGGACCAGAGTTGAAAAATAGCAATAGCTTTAAACTCTCTGTGCAGCACATCTGTTTCATGCTGTATTGGAACTATGTTAAAATTGCATTGTCCCTATCAAATGAAATGACATTCAATTGGTAGCTTGTAATATGTATTTGCTTTGTATTTTCTCTTGACATTTATGAATGTGTGTGTGTGTGTGTGTGTGTGTGTGTGTTTTTGTGTGTGCATGCACGCACGTGCGTGCGTGTGTGCCAGTGTACAACAGTAAGACCCATGATGTCATTGGCATGACACTCACCACTTCTGCATCTCACAGTTGGGCTCGCAGCTATGGTTGATGAAGCGGGCCTCGTTGCCCATGCGGTAGCTGTCGATCACCATGCCGCTGTCCAGGTTGAGACAGTAATGGCCACTGTGTGCAAAGTACTGCTCCATCATGCGGCTCCTAAAACCCCCCCCACGAGGAGAAGAACAGAGATGTTACACTGGGTCTCCTGGGATGGAAGCTATTTCTACCATATTTAATAGCTTAAAAATATGTGGGATGCTACAAAACCTGTACCTTCCTTTCATAGTCGCATATTCTATATTTATAGGTTCTATATTTGCACTGTCCATGCAAGATTCTCATGTTTTCAAATGTTTTGCATATAGGCCGAGGCACGTTAAAATGAATATGTGCGCTAGTACCAATGTAAGCTAAGCCTTAGGGCTGGGCGAGATGCTCATGGTCGGAATCGTCTATCCCAATATAGGTAATTTAATATCTTGATAACGATATATATATCACGATGTAGCATGTTTTCTGGTAATTCAATAAATAAATGGTAAATATAAAATAACCACATGGTTAAGCCTATTTTTGTATACTCCTGTGTGAATTAAATACTTAGACAAATAAAAAGTACTGAGTATTTCCTAATTTTTTTCATCACTTTACTTTAATGCAGTCTTAAAACCCAGAAAAAGACAACACTTATGCAATATCACGATATTATGATATCCAAAATCTAAGACGATATTTAGTCTCATATCACGATATCGATATAATATCAATATATTTTCCGCCCCCCTCACCTGAACTCGTGTTCGCTGACCACCTCTCCCAGGTACTCGATGATAAACTGGCCCGAGCGGAGGGCCTCCTTGGTGCGGATGCCCCAGCCCTTGCCCTCGGCACGGAAGCGCTCCAGACACTGGGCCCACTCGTGCCTCTGGATGTGCTGGTTGTCACACTGCTCCCGGCACGGGCAGATGCTGGGGGAGCACTCAGCAAAGCTCATTCTGGGGAAAATGGGGAACAGGACTCAGTGTTACACTCAAGGGGTACTATATGATGTTCCACCACTAGGGGGTGGAAGAAAAGACTTAGCGTTACACTCAAGGGGCACTATATGATGTTCCACCACTAGGGGGGCAGAAGAAAAGACTTAGCGTTACACTCAAGGGGTACTATATGATGTTCCACCACTAGGGGGCAGAAGAAAAGACTTAGCGTTACACTCAAGGGGTACTATATGATGTTCCACCACTAGGGGGCAGAAGAAAAGACTTAGCGTTACACTCAAGGGGTACTATATGATGTTCCACCACTAGGGGGCAGAAGAAAAGACTTAGCGTTACACTCAAGGGGTACTATATGAGGTTCCACCACTAGGGGGCGGAAGAAAAGACTTAGCGTTACACTCAAGGGGTACTATATGAGGTTCCACCACTAGGGGGCGGAAGAAAAGGGCTCCAATGTGCTCCAAAGGACTGTAGTAAACTAGCATATGTTTCAGCGTCCTCCGTTATCCTGTTTCTGCAGTGCTTGTTGTTCTAATAACAACAGCAGTCAGCAAGCTATTGCCCAACAGAGTTGGAATCAGCACATATTAAATGTGCTCTATGACATGTTATAAATATAACAACATAACATGACATATGGGTCTGGGGAGTTAGAAGAGAATATTTAAACAGAAGAAAAGATTAGACTGTCGTATCCTTGTGGCTGTGGTTTGTGTGAGCAGTACACAGTGATAAGAAGAGATGAAGCTGGGGGGGGTGGGTGGTCTGGTATCACTAATATTAGGGTTGAGCGATGTCCCTTAAATTGGCAGTTGACGATGTTTACAGTAAAACATCGTCGGGGGGGGGGGGGGGGGGGGGGAAGGAGACATGAACACTTTTAATAATCGTATTTACCGTATAACTGCACACAACTTTATTTAAAAGCAATCAAATGGAAAACATGTTTGTTTGTATTTTGGTGTCCGGTGCGTGTGGATGTGCGGCTCCTTCGGCGGAGCGGTTCATGTTAATAGCGGAGTCCGGGAGGGTTCACCTTCACGGCGTAGTTACTAGGGATGTGCGACTATCGTTTTAAAAAATACTAAAGTGTTTTTTAAAGTTAGAAAGATATTATATATTCAACCGATATTCACTCTCCGAATTACAGCGATCAGACACGGGGAACTAAAGCCGCGATCACCGGTATGAGTCCCGTGTGTCTAGCGGTGTCTACCTTAGGTGTCTACCTGCCCAGGTGTATTGGTCAGTATGCCTGCAGCGATGAGTTAAATCAGGGCTTGTTGCGACCACGGATGTATTCGGTTTGCGATGCTCATGCCTTCTTATTTTGATGTTTTACTTTTTGCTCGACTAATGAAAACGTATTCGACTAAGCCTCCGTCGATCGACTAAGCCGACTATTAGGGGGCAGCCCTAGTTAACTTACAGCACTTTATATGGACCATTAGTTATATTTTCAATTTATTTACAGAGCAATCCCTGCAAAGTTTTTAGGTAATAACTATAGAAGAGACTATAGGATTAGTGTATGTCGAACGAGGGGGGCGTGGCATCACGATGGTGGCTCTCCATCGTGATGTCAGTCAGCCATCACGATGGACGAGGACATCGTCCATCGGCACAACCCTAACTAATATGGCTAGTCGGTATTTGGGCTGTTTTTTTGTAATCAAGGAAATCAAAGATTTTCACAGCATAAAAAGTACAAACCATACCAATCCCTGAATGAAATAAAGCTAGTCACATTCCAAAATTATGAATAAAACGACGGAGACACAAAATAATAATAAACTGCCTGTCCCGACCGGCCCCTGACCAAGTCCCCCCCCCCGGATTGTTGGGAGGGGCCAAAGCGTGTCTAAATCATGCTTCGCCCCGATTATCCTGTAGTGTGTACACAGCATAACAGAGTGCAAAAGGCTGCACTTGTAGTAATTTAGTTGGACATCCGCCGGTGCAACACCAAATAATGCAATATAAGAGGAGTGGTCTATTGGTTCCTCTAGAATAAAAAAAAAAAGTTGCGGTATTTGGGCTTTTTCAGCCTTTTTATTCAGACAGCTTTAACAGGCAATCTGACCCAATGGTGAGCATTCTGAACATGATGATGATATAGAAATTGCCACTATTTTCGCTGATATCAGTGACATAGACGAATCTCAATTCAGTTCACACGTCACACGTCAGCAATAATAACCTACCCCTTCACTTGCCCATGTGGCAAAAGATAAAATAAAAAACATAAGCACGCGACTCATTTCACAAGTGCGATGTTCACCTCCAGCGCTTCGAGTCTCTGGTTGCACCTGGCACTCGATACCTTCTCAAAGGCACTGATTTTGTACTGTAGTCCAGAGCAACATAGTTGTACGGTACCCGTCTCGTAGCCTGGGTAGTATATGAACCCCTGTAATACCTGTTTAAGCAGTCGTCAAGACAGGCCTTTTCCGTGGGGTCGTCTGGAGATCTGCAGTTGCAGGTGGTCACTTCATATCCAGAGAGGGGCTTCACATCCACGTAGACATCTAGAACGCATAGCAATGAAAAAGGTTTGCCAACGCTCTCGGTTACGATTGTCAAACCTGATGCTTACATTCTTTTGTTGGGGTAGACTGAATAAACAGTATGAGATGGAGGAGAAAGTGTAATCAATGACAAGGAATGAAAGACAAAACACACCATTGTCGGAATCACAAGGTGTCATTTGAAACGCTGGCTACTCACTTGATCTGATCTTTTTATAAAGGGGGACATCAGGCCTCTTGTAAAGCTGGAATAAAAGTTACCAAACATGTGGTGAGCACAGAGGAAAAACAGGAAAGCAACATGTCCAGAAACACACTTGAATGGCTTGAGAAGGCTGGTCACCTGGTCGTGTTTCCACAGCCACAAGATGTCGTAAGGCAACTGGAAATCAATGCGCTTCTGTCTTAGGTACTTGCCTAAAGAAAAGCAAACAAGAAGAGGTGAAATGAGAGTCATGTACGGAAAAAATATAAAGATATTGGCCAAAGACGTTTTGGAATACAACTTCTGTAGTGTGCATGCATATTTGTTATTCTCTACTGCATATATAGTTTTTAATTCATCTTTATTTTTCATGTTATAGTGTTTTGCAATAACAAGCAGAGTCTGTATTCCTTAAATGTAACCGCATGCCATCAGATTGATGCATTTCTCTTCATACTGCAGTAATAGCCTTATTTGGTCAAGTAAAACAAATAATCCATAACAGGGTAACGTAATGCATTTCTACATACCAACGTGAATTGGAGCGGGGAACAAGCCATGCTCATGTTCCCCGGGAATATACTCAAGCTTTTCTTTTTTCAGCTGCAGAAGCTGGCTCCGGGGGCTATTGCACAAAAATACAAACATTACAACAATGACATGTCCACACAAGATTACATTTGATAGGATGTCTAACATTCAATAATATTCATGTGTGGGTACGGTTTCATTGACACTCACTCGTCAGACTTATAAACATCAGAGTAAAGCCCCGCCTTCTGGAACTTTTTCTTTGGGGGTCTGGCAGGCCTCTTCTCCCGTTGGCTGGTTATAGGCATGGGCGGAGCCTGTTCCCTGGAGACGGCGCCTGGGCGTTCCGGGGAGCAGTTGCCATCTGGTTTGCTTTCCAGTGAGCTAAAATTAGAACCATGACTTGGTCTCTAATATTCTCGTGATTACTCACTTTGATAAATATGCTATGTATATATATAAACACGTTTTTTGAGTTATCTTTCAGTGGCGTAACATTGGGGATCTTACATGACAAAGATATTGCCCTAGCAATAAGCGGTGAGCTTACCCCCGAAAAAGGTGGAGGTCTTCCGGTGTGATCCAGCCTCTTCCTCCCCCGGCTGCAGGCCTTGTAACCAGGCCGCCCACGTTCTCCTCTCTGCCTTCCGAACACTCCCCAGTCTCTTCTGCTTCCACGTCCTCTTCCCCCTCTCCCTCCTCCTCTTCTACGTCGTCGTCGTCGTCGTCCTCCTCCTCCTCGTCCTCCTCCTCCTCGTCCTCCTCCTCCACCTCCTCCTCCTCACCCCAGTGTTTCCTCTTCGGCCCCTTCCTGCGTACGCCCTGGACCACCAACTCGATGGCGTCCGTCACCGTGTCTCCCTCCCACCCTCTGGACAGGGGCACTACCCTGTCCCTCTCCCCCGCCCGCTGCCGGCTCTGGGTCGCCTCGGCCAGCAGCGCCGCCGGCGGTGGCGGCGTGGGCGGCGACGGGGGCGAGGGTGGCGGGGAGGGCAGCGGGTGCTTCCTGGGGCGCCCGGGGCCGCGCTTCTTCACCACGTTGTTCCCCGTGCGTGCCTGCCTCTGCAGCTTCTTGGCGCGCAGGATCTTGTTGACGTGGTGGAGGCTGTGTTTGGGGCCGTTGCCGGCGGGGTGACTGTGGCTGTGGTGGTGGTGGTGGTGGTGGTGTGCGGGGTGGGACTGCGGCCCGTCCATGCAGTAGTCCCGGCAGGGCGAGAGGCGGGCTGAGGCGGCGGTGGCGGTGGTGGCGTGCGGATGGAACAGAGGGGGCTGATGGGCCTGACCAGTGGAGGAGCCTTGATAAGAGAGACACAGAGGAGACAGATGGAGGCTCTCATAATTAGTGACAAAGGAAGTAACTAAGAATGAATCAGCATGTAGTATTTTTTAAATTTATTTAGTTTATTTGTCAGGGACGATGCAAAAAACCATTGAAACAGGTTACGATAACATGATACAGATGTGTTGCATATAGGATTTCTAGCCGAGGCTAATTTGCGACCACTGTCCCTGGTTAGGCTATTCTACTTAAAAATGGTCATATCATATCATCATTACCAAAAGAGCATTAGTTATATTCAGCACATAATAAATAGTGATACTCTCATACATGATCATACAAAAATGACAACATTTACATTTGAAGAGTGACTGTGGTTGTCCCTCATAATGTCTCTTTTTTTCAATGAAAACCACTGCATTGTCGCAATGTGTGTCAGACACCGACCATCTGCTCTTCAAAGCAGGATCCCCCCCAAAAATTATGAATGAAGAGAATTAGTCGTTGTAAAAACAAAGCGCAGCCATGCTCATGTGTGTTCGTGTGACCACAGGTAGTCCGATCTGCCGGACACGCTGCGATGCAGATAGCAGCTGTCACGCCGTCGCGTGGGCAACGTTCCAGCACTGCACACTTTGTGTCCTCCTGCTTGGCGTAATTGCACAATGCAGTACGAGCAGGGACCATTCCCCACCTATTAGGTGTATCGGCTTCTAATAATAGGGCCGCATGGTACGAGGTCTTCCACTGTGACGGACTACCACGCCGCAAGTTGTTCTTGCTTGATTAATCGCCAAGTCCTCTATGCAACTCTTATCTCCCTCTCCCTCTCTCTTTCTCTCACGCTCTCGTGCCTGCACTCTATCGCTCTTTGTATCCCTCGTCCTGGCTTTTCCCTTCTCATTCTTGTCAGGTCATTCATTAATCGCCACCTTGCCGATAATCAGCTTTAATAACTCAACGTTGGGTTCCTTACAAGACGCTGGGTCTATGTGCAACCTCTCTATTTCTCCCTCTCTCTCCATCTTTCTCTTCCCCACCCCGTCTCCTTTATTCACAGCATGTCTTTACAAGCCCTGCTACAGCGGTCGGCCTGCATGCACTCCTTTGCCATTATACCCTGTGACTTTACAAGACTCCCAATCGCACACTCGTTCCATTCCCTCCCACGCACTTCCCTGTCCCCTTTGGCGATTACTTCTCATTTGCCTAAATTGTCATTTTTCCCCACGCCATTCTTTACCTGCCACTTGCTGCGGTCGCTCGCTTGATGATACACCTGTCCTTCATGTCTCAAGACTCAACCGCCCCTCACTTCACTGGTTAAGCTTTAGTGTGCCTCGTTAACCATTTCACTGCTTCTCGTCCAGTGTACAGCCAAAGCTCAACCCCCACCCTGTCAGCCATTAGCCTTTTGTGGTCTCACTTCTATCATGCCCCCAATGTGCCACCTTTTGCACCTTTTCCACATGCCTTCGTGTTTAATAATTTGCTTGTTGAACACCGCCCACTTAAAGTGAGCTTCCTTGATACTTTGTCTTTCTGTCGTTTCCCTTTTTCTTTACACTGAGCTGTTCTCCTGTGCTCTATCCTCGGCCACATCCTTCTCTCATCATTTATCCCTTCTCCCCCTTTCTCCAACACCATCTCCATCACGTCTTCCTGCTCCCCCTAATTCGGTCCACAATGTGTCCCTCCCGCCGCTAATCTTTCATCTAGGATTTACTCTGCCAGAGTCTGAGCTGCTGTCTCACACCGAAACAAAAAGTCTATCTTAATAACCAGCCAACATCAACATCCCACATATAGTCCCACACACACACACACACACGCACACACACACACACATGCACACGCACACACAATGCCTTAGTGCTCCCCAGCAGGGTAGATTAGGCCCGGCGGCGACGACGTTGCTGGCCGAGACATGAGACTAAGCCCCTTACCGGGTGCTTCTGATCTAAAGGTCTACCAAATATAGCCCCGGCACAACACACTCCTCCCATGGCCTCGCAGGCAAAACTACAGCCCTTGTGGAAATGCAATATCCACTGTGGCCGGCGGAACACACTGCAGCGGCAACCGCACCAACTTGCATAGACTAGTTTAAGCTCTTACGAAGCTCTTTCCCTGCCAAGCCCTTAATCACTACTAAGGGCTACCAAATGTCGAGGCCAGTAAATGCACAGTTAATGTTGTTCTAGTCCTCCATCGTTTTGTTTGGCTGATTTTACTTGAGGCGTACTTCCTGTGGTATTTTTCACTCTGCCCAGACTGTAGAGATGGTTATTAAGGCTTGAGAGACAAATGAGGGAACTTGATTGAAACAAATTGATTCCACAGTCGACCATAGTACACGCAGCCCTCCCCTCCTCTCGTCTGGCCACTCCAGACAGTTTCAAGGGGACCGACTGACCTGAGCGACAGCAAGCAAACAAGGCCAGAGTGCTCACTTTGGTCTGCCATTCAGGAGATTCTCAGAGGGTTTTTCGAACTGTTATGCAACAGTTCTCGCAGTGAAATCACTGCTGCCATAAATGATTAGCACTGAGTGTCTATCCACCTCATTCTTGCTAATGTCCTGCCATTAAGCTTTACATTGATTAGGACATCCCATAACCATATTCATCCACAGTGAGTTTTTTTAATGTAAAAAATAATTTACACAAACACAATACCCTTGCTTCAACTAATGTCCTTCATAAATTTAGGCCAAAAAAAAGATTTCTGTGCAAATTGGTTAATCAAAAGCGATAGGACTACAGTATTCACAGAGGATTTAGTGGTTCTACCACTAAGCCTCCAAGAACAAATTAATGCAAAAGGAAATGCCTTCCAGCTTCATACTGCACTTATTTCTGCTTGCTAAAAATAAAGAGGTTTTTTCTCTCTCCACAAACCAAGCAGACACAGCTGTATCTCATCTATCAGCTTCTCCGTAGACACTGTACTGTGGCAGGCGTATTTCAAACCGCTACCCTTTTGTAACTCAAAACCCAGGTGTGGCTGACTCACCCATTTCTCTCCTCTCTGCGGAGGTCGAGCAGTCCTTCCTCTGCGGCCGCTCCATGCGGGTGAAGCCGGGGCTCTCGGCCGCCCCTCCCTCAGGTCTCCTGTTCCGGCCAGCAGCCTTCAGGCTGTTGCGCGTCAGGGCCGACGCAAAGAGGTTGGTGTGGCCCGGGGGGTCCGGACACCCCGCGTCCGCCTCCTCGGTGGGCGTGAGGGGCTCATCTTCCTCCTCGCTGTCCGAACAGCCTGCCGGGTCTTCTGGCCGCCCGTCCGAGAAGGGCCCTCGGCCGGAAGCTGCTGTGGCCGCCTGGTCCCGCGAGAGCTGCCCGTAGTCGGCCTCGCCGCCGCCCACCCTGAACCAGGAGTCCACTGTGCGGCGGGGCTGTCCCCGCGGGCCGCCGCCCAGCGCCAGCCTGGAGGGCCCCAGGCAGGACGCAGTGCTCTCCTTGCGCTTGTACTTGTCGGCCGAAGACGCAGACGACGTGGACGAGGGCGAGTTGGCGGAAGTGGCCGCCGTCGTTTGTTTGCTCGTGCCGCTCCCCGCCACTCCCGACTCTCGTCCAAAGCGGCACCGCTGCAGGGGTTCTGCTAGTCCCGTGCCACCGCCGGCTCTCAGCTCTCCTCTCGCCGAGGCGCCGCCCTCCGGTAGCCCCGTGCCGACCCGGCTCGCCGCAGTGCCTCTAGCCCCCGCATCGTCGCCCTCGTCCTGGGCTCCACGCTCCCGGTGCTTGTGGCGGTGCTTGTGTTTGTGGTGCCAGTTGAAAGAGAGCTCGGAGGACATGGGTGGGTACAGCACTGGGGAGCGCCCCCCGCCCAGGAACTCCTGCCTTAGCAGCTTGTGTTTCTTCTTGTGGAACTTGGAGGGGTTGAGCAGCAGGTGAGACGGGTGGTGGTGGTGCATGTAGGAAGCGGGAGGCGGGGGAGGGGGGAACGACGAGGAGTGGTGAGAGTGGTGGGACGGCCCTGCGTGGGAGGACTGGTGGTGGGGGTGTGGGTACAGGGCGCTGGCCGGCGAGTAGCCCCGGTAATAGCCGAGGCCCAGGGGCCCAGAGGAGTAGGGCATGCCGTAGGAGGGGTGGTAGAACCCCCCGCTGGAGAGTGGGAAGCCCAGGCCGGGCACGTAGGGGACATCCGACATGGCCTCCCTGAGCTTGGGAGGGCGCCCGCGCTTCTTCTTCATGTCCGGCTTACGGACGTAGTGCAGCGGGTCGCAGTTGTACGCGGGGTGCGGTGAGTAGTAGCCGCTAAAGTTGATCCTGAAAATGGTGGGCAGGAGGTCCCGGGAGAGATAGTGATGTGGCGGAGGGCCACTGGCGCCTCCCAGGCCCCCGGGGGCCCTGGCTCCCGCCGCCCCGGGCACCCTGCCTGCCCCGGCATGTGTGCCCATCCCGGCGCCCGGACGGTGGCCCACACCGCGGTGTGCTATGCGGATCTCACCCAGCCGCACCACAATCTCATCCAGCTCTGCCAGGAAGTCCGGGTCCTGGCGCCGTGAGCGCAGCTGCAGGTACTTCTTCTTGCGTTTCCTCTTCTGCCTCTTCAGCTTGTCGTAACCCGGGCAGCCGTGGCTCCGCCGCTTACACTTGTGCTTGTGCTTCTCCTTGTGTCCCAGCAGGGAGGAGGCGGAGGCGGGGGCCGCCGGGTGGGGGCGCCGCGGGTCAGGGGACGACCTGGCCCCGAGCGGGGAGGGGGTGGGGGAGGGGTGCTCCAGCATCACCGTGGAGGAATGTCGCCGTCGGCCCCTGGCACCGAGTCCAAGGCCCCCTGGTGCCATCGCCGAGCTCATCACCCCGGGCATCAGCAGGCCGGCACCGCCACCCACCCCGTGGGGGATCCCTGCGGCCACACCCACCAGACCGCCTGCCTTCTCTCCCCGGTCGGAGGTGCTGTTGTTGTCAGTCCCTATCCCGCTGTCACTAGGCACCGTCTCCTCGCTGTGCGACTCGCTCACCGGCGAGGGCGTGGCCTCCTTCAGCTCGCTGAGTGGGGCTGGTGAGGTGGGGTGCAGCGGCCGGGGTGGGGACAGCTTGTGGTAGTTGTAGTGCTGCCGGTAATGGTGGTGGTGGTGCTGCTGCTGCTGCTGCTGCTGCTGGTGGAACCCGCGGCACAACGACTTCTTCTGGGACGCCGCTAAGGACGCTGCCGTAGAGGAGCTGTGGATGCGGGGGTTGGGCGCCGAGAAGGTCGGTGGGGCGAAGGGGAACGAGTGGTGGCTGTGGTGGTGGCCGTGATGAGATTGGTAGTGCGGGTGGGCGGCAAAGTGCACCGAGCCCGGCTCCACGAAGCCACCGCCATCGCTGGCCGGACTGTGGCCTCCGCTTGACTGGGAGAGCGAGGGGGAGGGGAACACCTCTGACGAGGTGAGCTGGTGGTGCTGCTGGGACTGGTGGTGGTGGTGGTGGTGGAGAGGGGAGGTGATGCTGGGAGACTCGGGGGGCGGCGTGGAGTCCTTGGAGCCGGCGGATAATTTGGGTTTCCGGCCACGCCTCTTGCCCATGTATATCGTCCCCTTTTTGCTGACGTTGATTTGCGGTGCCAGCTTGCCCCCAAAGGAAGCGGCTAGGGTGGTCAGTGACTGTTTGGCAGCGACTGCGGAACCTGCCGCCATGCTGCCGGGGCCTCTGGAGGTCTCCTCCGGCCCGGGGCCCAACAGAATCTGGCTGAGGATGCGCTTCCTCTTCACGCTCTTCATCTTGTTGATTTTGCCTATAATTGTCCTCATGATGAGCTGCCCATTGCCTTTGGTGTGGAACAGTTTCTCCCCTCCATCCCCAGCCTCTGGAGCTAGCGTTGGGGGTTGACCTTCGGGGGGTAAGGTAGGGGGCAGGCGCTTGGGACGCCCTCGTTTCCTGGGCATGGGTTTCGGAGGGTTGAGGTCGACCTCTGGGTGAAGAACCGGAGGATCCTGCTCTTCTTTGGACTTGAGCAACGATGAGTAGACCTTGGAGGGGGCAAGCTTGTTTGGAGGGCGCCCGCGCGCAGGAGCGTCCAGACGTGGCATTTTGGACTTGGGCCTACCCCTTTTCCGGGGTTGGGGTGGGAATAGCTGCGACATTGAAGTTTGTGGCACGGGATTTGGTCTGATCTTATTCGGGTTAGGAGGCCTGCCGACGGGCCTTTTCACCGGCGGGGGTGTATTCACGTTCATAGACAGAGGCATTTCCTGGCCCTCCCTCAAAGCTTGGGCCTTGTTGATAATGCGGGTCCAACGGGGTTTCCTACCCCTTCGTTTTTTTAGGGGCTTGCTGTCCTGCTCGGCGGGGGAATCGGGGGAGGAGTCACGTGACTCATCCCTGAGCGGCAGCGGGGAACCATCTCGTTCGTTGGACTCTGGAGCCGGAGCCCCTCTGTGTCTCGTGGGCTCTGCAGGGCTGCCCGTGTGGACGGGCCGGCCGGTGTCCCGGTTGGGACTGCGCTTACTGGGGCTGACGCTCCTCCCCTGGTCCAGCCGCAGTGACTGACTCCCGGAGCCCCGGTCCTTCCCCTCGGCCTTCCCCGGTCCTAACAGAGGTGGGCACTTGGTTAGGTCTCTGGGGCTGTCCTGCCTGTCGTGCTCCCTCTCCCGGTTGCTGCTCTCCTCTTGCCGGATGGGGCTTTCCCGTCGATGGTGTCCCTGTGTGGCGCCACCGGGGGAGCCATGCTGACCTGACGCGTCCCCTGTCCGCTCCTCCGCAGAGGCGGCGCGGGGGGAGGAGGACGACAAGGAGAGAAGTCGCGACGGCGAAGGCGCGCTGTGAGGCAAGTGGGTTAGGCGGGACTGTTGTGGTTTCACCGGGTTTCCGCCGGCCGCTTCTTTTGCGCTGCTCGGGCGACCGTTAGCATGGGAGAGTGCGGGGCTGCTGCTGCGGCTACTGTTGCTGCTGTTGCCGCTGCTGCTGCTGCTGCTGCTGCTGCTGCTTGCACCGCCGGTGCCGCTGGACTTCCCATTGCCATCCTCTGTGTCCTCCTTCCGGGGGGGAGCTGAGGTGGAGGACTTGCCCTCGCCAAGGCTGTCTTTGTTCCGAGAGCCGTAGGGTCGGCCGGGTGGTCGCGACACGGGTGGGGGCGGCGCCAGGTGGACCACCCGGGAATACGTGTTCCTGTTGGCCATGGCCCGGTCCCGTTGTTTGGCGGTTGGGGCCATGAAGCCCGACGTCGGCAGCGCCGGCGAGGGGGCGATCTTCATAGGCTTGGCAGGTTTGGGGGTCTTTGACGGGGGGCAGGTGGCTATGAGTTGGGCTAACTTCTCAGTGACGGTGGGCGCTCCCCAACATGGAAGCCCCCTGTCCTTGTCCCTCGGATTCTCAGTGCTGTAAGTGTACTGAGCCGGTTTGACACCTTGGAAGCTGGTGTCTTTCGATGCCGGTGCAGACATAGACGGTGAGGAGGAGGAGGAGGATGAGGAGGAGGAGGAAGAGGAGGAGGAGGAGGAGGAGGAGGACGTGAGTGAGTTGGTTTGTGGAGTAGGGGTCCTCTTTCCAGAGTGTGACGGGTGATGTGTTTTGCTGTCTGATGAAGAGCGATGCAGATTGAGGGGTCTCTCAGGCATGGGGCTGGCGGCTTTGCCGTCTGGCTTTGCGTTTGACTTGCAGGTCATCTTTGGTGGACCCTGTTAAAAGAGAAAAAAAAAAAAACATATACATTTATATATATATATATATATATTATTGAAACTTTTTTTAAACATGTATTAGCTGATTGTTTACTAAAATAAAAATAATAATTGTATTCTGTGAATAATGTTAATGACAGAATTCATCTATTTTTTTCTTTAAATCATTTGATCAATGATCAGTATTTGAAATTGTATCGATAAAAGCACGTTTTAATTCAAGCGGTATTACCACTAAATTCAAACAGAATTACAACTTAACTCCAACAGTATTACAAAAGACAAATCTGGCCATCAGACAGGGACTAGACTATCTGTCGTAAACACCAATCCGACGAGGACTTTTGTCTGCCCCCAGAAGACACTAACTGCCAGTTCATTGACAGGACTTTCTGTCCACTGTTGCTTCCCGGTCATACCCGGGGGGGGGGGGGCTTGTCTCTAGACTCAATAACACTTATCAGGGTCAAATTGGGGACAGAGAGAGAGAGCTGTACAGAGGGGTCACGTAGGAGAGAAAGGGGAGTAGGTGGGGGTGAGTAGATGACACAGTCGCTCGGGGACAGAGGACACGACACACACACAGGCGACACACACACACACACACACACACACACACACACACACACACACACACACACACACAGGAGGGGGAGGAGCGAGCGGATGATGGATTGAGTCAGGCCCGGGAACAAGACAAAGAAATCAAAAGAGCAATTTAGGCTGTGCTTTCTACCCGTGCAATAACCCGCTAGTTACTGAGGAAGAACAATGTTGGGGATGGCAGCCTTGGAGAATGCCAATAGCATCTCAGGTTAGCTGTCCCCATTAGTTTTGAACGACAGGGTTAGTGGAAGTACACTTCCATCAGAGAGCAAGAGAATGGATTTGTGTTTCTGTGCCAGCAAAGAAAAAAGCATTAGGAGGAGCAAGGAACATTTTGTAAACATGTGGGCTCCCTAAGTAATAGAAAATCCCCTTACTTTTTGTTTTTGCCAAAGAGTGCTGCAGACACCTCTTGTGCAATCGCCAATGTTCTCCACAGTTTGGGAAACACTTTATGAAAGCACCATACATATTTGAAATCCCAAGCTTTTTTTGTGCTCTTGTTGAAGCTTACCTTTTTGGCCTGATTATTCCCGTTGGTCGGGGAGGGTGACGCTGCATTGGAGCTCGCAGGAGGGACCGCAGAGGGTGGTGGCGTGGCAGCGGCAGCGCCCAAGGCCGGGGCTGGAGGTGATTGGTTGGGCCTGCTGTTGAGGCACTGGGGGCTGGGCTCCCGCTCTCTCTCTCTACTATGCAGCGGAGGAGGAGGAAGAGGAGGAGGGGGGCTGGGAGCGACATGTGTGGTGGCCGCAGGACCCTCGGGCGGCGCCCCAGCGCGGCCCCCTCGCCCACTCCCAGAGCCACTGCTGGCGCTGCGTGGCGTGGTGTGCCTGACGGTGGCCCTGAAGGCCGGCCGGCACTCGTAGCTCTCGAGGATCTTAGGGGGCTTCTTCATGCGCTTAGCCTGCAGGCCGATCTTGAGCTTGACGTTGCCCTCAGAGAGGCTGCTCTCCTTGATGGAGAAGTGGGACTGGTCGACACCACCGCCGCCAGGGGCCCCGGTAGCTCCTCCTCCCCCGTCGCTACCTCCGGCTGGATTAGAGGAGTCAGACGGGGTGCCCTCCTTCTCCCGTTCCCTCTTTTTCTTCTCCTCCTCCTCGTCCTTCTTCCCACCCCCGCCATCCTTGTCTCGCTCCCCAGCGGGCAGTGCAGTGGGGAGGGGGGGTGGAGTGGCGGTGCCCCCCTGAATCTTCTGATCCATCAGAGATTTAGGGGGTGAGCGGGGTGTCTGGGAGTTGGGGGGCCAATGTTTGTGGCGTTACCAACGAGAGGTATCTGATAAAAGAGGGGGGGGTGGACAGTGGTCTAAAAGAAGAGGGACGGGGTGATGGGGGGGGAAGAGAAAGTGGGGGAAGGGGGGGGTGTAGATGTGGGAGAAGAAAAACAATTCTGTTTTGTGGCGAATCTTCTGTCTTTCTTGATGGCTGTGGTGTCCCGCCCTCTCTGGCTCTCTCTGGCTCTCTCCTTTCTCTAACTGTGTTGGTAGAGACAGGTTCAAGAGGAACAGAGAGAGAGAGAGAGAGAGAGAGAGGGGGGTGTGAACGGGGGAAAAACAAAGGCGTATAATTAGTCACCCGAACAGAAAACATGAAGGAACATCAATGAGTCCGTGACAGTTAAGATGACAGAGCGAGCGTTGCAGATCACAACACAACAAGCACAGTGTGCGTGCCCAGCATCTCATAATGAATGATGGAGGAGAGGGGCGGGCTGGCGGGCTGGCGGAAGGACGGGAAACAGTTTTTATCGTCTAGGCTATTCTGCGCGAGGTCGTCCTTCATCGTCCCGGCTGGGTTACTTTTTTTTTTCTATTTTTTTATGCGTTTGTCCTCGCGGCCTTCAGCGATCCGTGACCTATTTACACAGCTGCGGTGTCTCTACCTGAATGTGAGGCAAGGTGTAACTCTACGCCCAAAGACGAATGAGAACCGTCCACTCGAGAACCACGCATATCCTTAAGGCTGCACGGCCCAGAGCCTTGCTGGGCTGACACGGCCTCCCCAGGTCCTATAGGTGACAGCCCACCCAAATGACCCATCCCTAATGTTCCCTCATTAGCCGTGGTGAAAATGAGTACGCTAGAAGTGGTGGCCGACTGTGCACGCTGGCTAGCCCAGCACAATGGCGCCATCAGCGGTCACTGAGTGATTTAATGGCGATTCGCCCCCAAGCAGGTGCTCTCTTCTGGGTGAAGTCATTTGGAGGCAATTCAGAACCGTGACCTCAGCGCATTGGGCCCTCTGGGACCAAGCAGCAGATCTGCCTTTCCCAGCAGTGATCCCAGAAGCCTCTGAGCGTGGGCGAGTGATAGAGCAGCAGCGTTCCGGTGGTGTGTATGTGTGTGTGTGTGTGTGTGTACCCTGCATTACCGGAAAGCACTAAAAGGAGCCACTTAATGGAGCCCCGAGGAAAGTCGGCACAACTCTGCAGGTCTTGTGAAAGTGCAAGCGGCGCGAGGAGAATGAAGAAGAAGGCTTACAGCACATGTTTGCGTTGGGTTATGGACGTAGGAGACGGCATTCGAGAGAAAAGGGGGTTGTGTTGGGGGAGTTTGGGGTGTTTTTTGGGGGGGGGGTTTTACGACACACAGCAGCTACGTTCTTGGAGAACAGCGCCGCCGTTACCCACGCCCACTGTGCTCTGTGTTTACTTCAATTACTCACTCCATTTCGCCTCTAAACTCCACCCTGCCCCCTCCACCCCAACGCCAACCCCTTGCTCCACATACCACACAGCACAAATCACACCTCCCTCTTTTCTCCGGCACTCCATCAATCTCACCACTCTGCCGAACCTTCCCTTTAAGCCTTTTCTCTTCTCCTTCTTCTTCTATTTCGCAAAAAACCTGGAAGGCAAGCAGGAGCACAGCGGACAAACTAAAGTCACTGTGTTCCCCTACTTTAATCGAAAACACATTTTTTTCACCCCCACCGCAACCCACCGACGCTCCTCCGTTCGCCCGGCTGTGTCCTTCCCTCTCTCTCTCTCCCTCTCTCTCCCTACCCCTCTCTCTCTCTCCCTCTCCCCCCTCTCTCTCTCTCCCTCTCTCCCCCTCCCTCTCTCTCCCTTGCTCTCTCTCTTCCTCCCTCCCTTTCTACGAGTGACAAATGTTCGCCCGTTTCTTTTATACCGCTTGGAGCGAACCGAGCTGCATCCGCTGGTCTGACAGCAGCTAGGCCAAAAATAAGCCCACTCCAAACCTGGCTAGTGAGAAGGCAACTGACAGGAGACTCAGTAGCTCGAAGCCACTTGCACCAAGTCAAAACACCCCTCGCACGTCTATCGTCTACATCTATTCACCGGTGTTTGTTCTCCTGTATGCAGTCCAATATCAAGCCCCATTTCCGTTCTGAGACTGCTTAACAACCTTGATAAGCATTTGGTATTACAGCGTCTTGTTTATACAGTTGGTATGTTTTCTTTTCACTCCCAAAAGAGTGTGCTGGCCTAACTGCTAGACAGATCAGCGGTGACACAGATATAAACATCAGCACACAAGAATTGCACCAAAGGCCTATTTACGTATAATATCAATAACCTGTACCCGCACAATATAAAATGGGTCAAGGAAAACAGGCCAGGAGCAAGACGGCATGAGGATGAACAGCGAATGAAAGATGGGAGCAGCCAGGAACGTAGTAAACAACTTCCCGCCGTGCCCCCTCCCATCACTCCCCTCCCCTTACTCCCTCCCTCCGTCCGCCGCCTCTTTCACTTTTGCACACGTTGTTCATAACTGCTGGTTTCCTCTGGGCAGGAGGAGTTGCACCTCCCACCCCCCTCACATCATCCACAGGAGGGCTGGAGCCCAGCAACAGAGCACCTTGTCATTTCCACATGGCCGTTCTTGCATGTGTCTAATGCAAAACAACAAGACAACAAGATCTTCTCCACTATAAACTATGTCTAGACAGGGACAAGATGGGGGAGGAAGGCAAAGGGTGAAAGGTACCACATGGAGGATGCAGCCCAGTGCACCCGAAACTGACAAGACGTCAATCAAAGCAGAAGATGCATGACCATCACCACAGACACCGTGACGCTTCTCGGCTATTTGTAGTTTGCTCACTTGTTTTGGCAATTCAAGTGCATGTTGAATTTGTAATAACACATACGTATAGTGGCATTAAAGCAGTATATATATATACCCCCCCCCCCCCCCCCCCCCCTGATCAATGTGCAGGTGGTCCAGGCAGTTGAGCTTAAGCGGGGCTATGTAGTTTCACGTTTGCCTTACGAGAGCCAACAACAGTAACATAGTTATACACACACTTATAACGTGAGGAGGTTGTGTTTTTAATGTAGAATAGACGACAAACAGTCAGCCATGGACGCCACTCACCTCTGTGATCGCCGAGGCGAGGCGCTCACATTATTCTGGTATGGTTTCCTCTCTCGTCGTGGCCACATAGTTCACTTTCCCCCTCAAGTACTGATCCGTCACAAAAAAATCAAAAGATAAAAAGCATCAGAAAATGTCCAGCTGCCTATAAATAGCTCCCGATATTATCTGAAAAGCGACTATTATTATTATTATTATTATTATTATTATTATCATCGCCCACGTATGCAAGCTTGAACCGTCCCGCTGTCCTCTGAAGACGTGCGCCAAAATAGGTTATAACACGCCGATGCACGGGAACCGCCATTTAAAACTGGGATTGCTTAAACGGTACGTTTAAAGATGGAGACGCAGAAATAACACGGTACTACCACAACGACCCCGTGTTGTGTTAGCCTGTCACCCCCAAATCCGAAAGTTGTGATGGAGTAGGGGGGGCATGTCAACACGCTGCATCTCCCCTCCTCACCCGCCCGCCCCATGTATTCTCCCACCGACACATCCACATGTCAGGACTACGGGATAATCGAGGATGGCGACCACCATTCCCCTTCGTTATAACCGCCGTGTTTAAAGGGGTCCGTGTCAGTAGCTACCGTTGAGTCCAATAATAGACCGCTTGCTACATCACTGAGTATCCATGGCATTCGCGCTGGCTAGCAACCCATGACTATGCTAACATCGTTACGATACACACACACACACACCGGGATCCGTCTATGTGTTGTACGCACATTGCAGGGACGGGGAGGAAGGACGTGTAAGTTAAACGTAGATCCACGTAAATAAATCCGGCATTAACGACCACATCCGACACGGCTAACAGCCTCACCTCTCCGTCACGTTAGGGACCGGGACTCGTGCTACCGGAGCGCAGCTAGGAGGGCTAACGATGCAATATTGTCAAGCCAACCCCTCCACTAACGGCCACATACAGCAAGACGTGTGAAACAACAAAAAGGGACAATTGTCCCGTCTAAATACATAATAATACCAAACGCCGTATTTCTTTACCGCCAGCGAATTAATAAGCCGCGGCGCTGTGTCATTATTATTATTATTAAAAAAAAAAAAAAAAAAAAAAAAAAACACGAACTGTCAACAAAATGGCGGCGTCGTTGAATCAACAGAGACCCTGAAATGGATCGCCTCCTATTCCTTCAAACCCCTTCGCGACGGGGAAAAAAACACATCCTGTCGTTCCTTACAGCAGCGGCTCTCTCCGTAGTAACTGCTGGGGGGGATTTTATCCACAGCCGTCTCCTCCGACACCGGGGGTTAGCTGGGCGCGGATGTAGTCAGTATGGGCCTTGGGCCTCCATAGTCTGCTCAGCCCGTATCGTTACTGTCAGTACCACACGGGCATTCTCAGTGAGGAGGGAGGGAGGGAGGAGGAGAGGAGGGAGGGAGGAGAGGAGAGGGAGCACAGGGAGAGGGAGGGGGGGAGGCAGACAGACGTCGGTCGTGTGGGACAAATTGGAAACTGCGCTGGTGTTAGAAAGTGTGACAATATCTCATTACGTGGTTATTACACACGCGGTCCCTGGGAAGTCGTGTTTGTTTGGATGCGGTACGCGAGGCTCTTCCGTGCGATATTACTCACCTTTGGTGTATATTGAATGTGTAATTAAACACATTCAATATACACCCCCCCCCCCCCCCCCCCCCCAAAAAAAAAAAAAAAAAAAGGTTAGGGAGGAGAGGTGGGCCTAACCGGGTTAGGGTTAGGTTGGGGAGAGGTGGGCCTACCCGGGTTAGGGAGAGGTGGGCCTACCCGGGTTAGGGTTAGGGAGGAGAGGTGGGCCTAACTGGGTTAGGGTTAGGTTAGGGAGAGGTGGGCCTACCCGGGTTAGGGAGGAGAGGTGGGCCTAACTGGGTTAGGGTTAGGTTAGGGAGAGGTGGGCCTAACCGGGTTAGGGAGGAGAGGTGGGCCTAACTGGGTTAGGGTTAGGTTAGGGAGGAGAGGTGGGCCTAACCGGGTTAGGGTTAGGGAGAAGTGGGCCTAACCGGGTTAGGGTTAGGTTAGGGAGAAGAGGTGGGCATAACCGGGTTAGGGAGGAGAGGTGGGCCTAACCGGGTTAGGGTTAGGTTAGGGAGAAGAGGTGGGCCTACCCGGGTTAGGATTAGGTTAGGGAGAAGAGGTGGGCATAACCGGATTAGGGAGGAGAGGTGGGCCTAACCGGGTTAGGGTTAGGTTAGGGAGAAGAGGTGGGCCTAACCGGGTTAGGGTTAGGTTAGGGAGAACTGGGCCTAACTGGGTTAGGGAGGAGGTGGGCCTAACCGGGTTAGGGTTAGGGGGGAAGACGTGGGCCTAACCTACCACATTTAACTCATTCAATAACGCATTCCAGTTTGTTTTCAGAGATCTCCAACATAGCAGTAAAATAATATCAAACCGGATCTGAATCACTGTGCATGGGATGCACACATCTTCAGTCTAATAGAGTTTACACGCCACAAAGCACAAGATATGTATATCAAATCAAATTGTATCAGAAATATTCCTGTTAAGGGGACAGAGAGTAGGAGAGAGCAATGATCACAGAGTTAGGCTTTAATGGCAGCTTTAAGTAAAGGAGACAACACTGACCCCAAGGCAGGTCAAAGGAGTTTTACGACTCAACTGCTGGGAAAATACTCTTGCCCACAGCCTTGGTACAAATGGCTACTTCATAACTCTGTAAATTCCCCATCACTCTCGGCAGTCACTGGTGATGTAGTGGTGCTTAGTTTCTGGCGTCTGAGCATCTGAATCATCCATATTTGCAAAACAGTACACCCCAGTGAAACAAGGACACATCCACAACATCTTGTCACCAAGATGGTGTGTGTGGGTGTGTGGGTGTGGGGGGGAGCAGCGTGGCATTCATAAAAAGAAAAGACGGAGCTTCTTGTAAACATGAATACGCGAGTCAAATGTCTCCGAGAGTTGATGAGAGAGATGCTCGTTCTTATAGCAACACAGGTTGATCTATGTTAATACTTCAGTGAAAACGTGAGCAGAGGGGTTGTGACCAACGACCGTGTCTCTTGAAAAACCGTGAAGTGTGCATGGAATTCCTCGTAGGCCGAGCGGTTCAGATGGCCTGCCGCTCAGGGCGCTCTGGTCTGATGGAGGGGGGATCCGGGGGCTCGGACGTCGGCGGCAAGCTGTTGTCCACTCCGTCCAGACTCTTACGGCACACCGGACAGGTGTCGTGCTGCGGGGACGGGAACCCTCATGAAGAGCATAACAATCTACGTATCAATAGTAACAGCAATACTACAATGATGATGATGATGATGATGATGATAATAATAATAATAATAATAATAATAATAATAATAATAATAATAATAATAATAATGATAATAATAATAATAATAATAATAATAATACCTGTGACAATAAATCAATTAACTACAACACCATCATTAGTGTGGACAATTAAGTGGAGGCAGTTTTTAAGTCCCAAGTGTATGTAAAGCTGTTTGTGTTACGCTACAGTTATGCTATACGATACGTACCAGTTCCAGCCAAGGTACTATACAGTCACTATGGAAATAATGTAAACAGGGGAGTTGCCTGACATATTCTCCTAAAGAATAGCGCTCACAACACACTGGACACTCCAACCGGCACTCTGCAAGAGAAGGGGAATAAAATCCTTGTAAAAGATGTATGTTAAGAAAAGGTGAGAAGATGGATGGATGGATGATCCATGATGTGTGTGTGTGTGTGTGTGTGTGTGTGTGTGTGTGTGTGTGTGTGTTTGTGTGTCATTACCATGTTATATCCAAATTAAAAATGCTTGAATCACGGTTCAACACATTGTACCCCAAAGTTACAACATATTCTGTATTAAAACACCCCCCCCCCACCCCGCCCCACCTGTTTGTTCCTGAGAGACGCTAACTGTTGGCAACGATGAGATCATGTCCTTCTCTGCGGGGGGGGGACCAGTGCCCTCCAACTGACCCAACAACTGAGGAAGCAGGGGGGGGGGGGGGGGGGGGGGGATAATTGCAAGAGACCGAGAAATAGTTAAAGAGTGAAAAAGAGAGTGCAACAGGAGAGAGATAAAGAAAGAAAGATGTATGTTCTATGAACACAGAAATCATTATAAATGAAAAATAAAGCTATTGTATTGTATGTATTGAATATATAGTCCAATAGCTATTCAATAGGTTCAGCAAAGAAACAATCCATTGCTAGTGACAATAGTTTAGCTACCTTCAATGTCCTTAATTAAATGGACACAAATGCATTCAAGAAGTCACGACATGATAAGATGAAAACCTGAGTTCAAGACATAAGGCAAGATAAAATATGTAAATAGACAAGGGGAACAGTGAAAATGACTCAAGGGGCTGTTCTTGTGGTGGTGGTGGTGCTGGTGGTGGTGGTGCTGGTGGTGCTGGTGGGTGTGAGGGGCGTAGTTGATTTGTCCTGCTTCTCTGACTCATCAGAGACATCGAGCAACTGCAGGATGTTACTAGGCAGCGATGACGTCACTCACCTCTGTGATAACAGAATCTAGACCGCCCTGACCCCAAGCATAGTCCCCTGGGTTAGAGTGCAATTGGAGCATGGAGGAGCTGAACAGAAACACAGACAGACAAGTTGTTGTTATAAGGTATATCATATGCATCAGGTTATGAAAGGTAAAGGTTGGGGTGGGAATTGGGGTGTAACAATACTACTTTTTTTTTTTTTTTCCAATTGGTCATTTTCAGGTTAGGATTCAGTTCAAATAGCACACATATAAACGGAAATGCTGATGTGGTTTAAAAGGTAATGTGATGAAAGGCGATGGAAAGTAGACGCCGATGCCGGTCCAATAGTAAGGACGAGAGAAAGACCTTCGCTATACACTACTTTGCCAACTTACAGTGACGCCGGAGTGGAACCTGGGTTTCCATTGTTAGCGAACAAATTAGCCAAAAACTGCTGCACAATCCTACAGAGTTGAAAGAAAGAAAGAATTAAATCAGTTTCAAACAAAACACTTTTGAAAGGTGAATTTAGCAGTTGGTTGCCAAACAAACACATCATCTTGGGTTATCCCCTCTATTCAGAACAATAATACAACTTATGCAACTGACATACATGTATGACTAGGCAAAAATGACCGAAAGCCATAAACTGAAGCAAAGTGAGTCATTCTCTGAAAAAACAGTTTGACCAAGTCATTATGTAACTTCAGAATGAGACCAAGAAGACATACATACAAACATTGATTTGAGGTTACTTACTTCTTTCAGGAAACTAATGATTTTGACTAATAGCACTATTTGATTATGTAGTTGTTATAGCTTTTGGGGGGCCTATGGGGACAAGTGACCAAGTAAAACCCACCTCCCGATGATATATTTAAGGCAGTGTTTCCCAACCTTGGGGTCTCCTGACCAACTTCTTGGGTTCACCTGAAATGCCGACGGGGTCGCAGGAGATGACTTCAACTTAAAACCCATATACTTTATGGTTGTTTTTTTTACTTAAAATAATTTAAACGGTAAACGCCCTATTATATGAACAGACTAATGTTTAATTGTCTAATTTGCAGCCACGAGCAAAGTACTTGACTGGGCTACTGACATAAGGATCAGATGTTGACAGGCTTAAAACAATGTGTGGGGATGCGCTAAAAGGTAAAAGATGTGGTCACAAGAATTTTCTGACCTAGAAATGGGGTGGCACCTCTTTAAAGTTTATATGTCCCTTCTCCACCCACCACTCAACTGCAGGCATGTGGTCTGGGCGAGATGACCTCCTCTCCAGCCCGGGTTGGTGGGAGGTCGGCTCTGAGTGCCCGCTATCTGTTGCTGCTGTAGACGCCTCCTGGGGGAGGGAGGTGACCTCTGACGCCCCTACTCGCTCACCAGCGGCGACGCCGCGGTCGGGGTCTGGGCTGGTGTCGGCGACAACAGGATCTGCCAGGAGCGAAATATGCTGCCTGAACAGCAGCTGTCATAACATGAACCGGGACCAGAAAATGTAGTTTTTTTGTTTATTTGTAGGGATTTCCAAATGTGTTATAGGTTTGTTTTGTGTTGCTAATGATGAACCTTTGTGTCGACCTACTTCTGTCAAGAGGGGGTTAGTATCTTCACTGCCGGCCTCTGACGTACTCTGCGTGAGGAGGCTGGAGAGCAAGATCAAATGGAGTTAGCTGTGAGAGAAATGCAGAGTACAGGCAGCATTGGAGAGAGAGGAGCAGACATGTTCATTGTACCTCGAGTCTTCTGCCACCTCCTCCACAAAGCCGGATTCACACCGGGGGCATGTCAAATCCTTGACACAAAATACAAATTTTGAAATCAATTGAAACCAATCCAAAAATCCCCTAGGCTGGTGTATATCCTCTCTCTCTTTTTCTCCCGCCCACCCACACACACACACACACACACCCACACACACACACACACCCACACACACACATACATACATACATACATATATACATACATACACACACAGACACACATACATACATACATACATACATACATACATACATACATACATACATACATACATACACACAGACACACACACACACATACATACATACATACATACATACATACATACATACACACACACACACACACACACGCACGCACGCACACAAACACACACACCCACCCACCCACCCCCCCCCCCCCACACACACACACACACACACTTCACGTGTACCTACGGCCTATAACACCATGTCACAGTCATGTAGTTTAAAAGTGTCGTTAAGACAGCTTGGAGGTCCGCTAGTATGCAGAGCATGCGGCGTGCGCCTCCTCCCCCCCCCCCCCCCCCCCCCCCACACACTCCACACTCCCCCCTCCCCCCCCCCCCCCCCCACACTCCCCCCTCCCCCCCCCCGGTTCTCACATGCGTCTGGTCTGACAGTGCGGACCAGCGTCTAAATATGGCAGCGGACACGGAATCAAACTTGGATCCCACAGGCTAATTCCCCCCCCACCACCACCACCAAAATGTCCACACCGTGCGACGCACACTTGCCGCCATATATCCACAGCCAATACAACGTGGTGTTCAAAGTAGGATAGGTAGTTTTAATAAACGGGTCCAAGTCCAAACCCCACAGAGCCGCTACTACTTCATGTGAAATGTGTGTGTGTGTGTGTGTGTGTGTCGGACCCAAAACTCTCCTAACGTAGGGCCAGGGCTATAGGATATACAACGTGGGTTGAAGCGACGTTGTCATGTGTTATTCATTCACTCACCGGGAGTTGGGGGTCCGTTTCACGCTTGCAGCAGTGGCAGAAGAACCGGTGTTGTTGTGGTGCCGCCGCCGCCGCCGCCTCCGCCATCTTCACAGTATCGCCCTGGTGATACTGACGTCTGCTCGCCGCTCAGCTCCAGCCACACGGTGTCTGTTGGATGGACAATGTATGGTACACACGCATGACTTCAAAAAAATAAAAAATAAACCTTGACCAATGGCTTGGAAATGTGTTACAACCCCGCTATTATAAGTGCCGGGGAAATGTATGGAGTCGTGAAATGTTATTTATTTAGGCTGCATGTGTTTTATGAGGAGTTATAGAAACTTACGACGTGGTCGAAAGTTGATATTTCGTTTAAAGCGTTTTTTTTTAGTATTTTTTTTAATTTTATTTGGTCAGCTATTACCTTCTATAAATGTGCCCTAATATGAGAAAGTAACAAGATGACATGTAGTTATTGTATGTTGGGGCATACTGTACATAGGGGTCGCCACTAACCCAAAATGGAGACCCTTGTTGAGATCATATGATCACTGCAAACTTTTTTTTTTTTAATTTAAATTCTCCAGGTCAAAAGATGACACCCACAACGATATTCAACGGTGTTCATCAGGCCATCTCTTTATTAAAACAAAATATTCATTGTTAGCAATCTTTAACAACCATAATACATACAAACAGCATCAACAGAAAGAAAATACAGATATCACAACAAAAGCGACACATACACATTAATATGTAGTTAGACTAAAACACATTTTGGCAATATGGTACACAGGCATTCTCTTTTGGAATAACAATAATAATAATAATAATAAAGCAAAGTGTTAGTCTGTACACGGGCAGCAACATACTGTTAATAGCCAAACAAAGATAAACGATCCAGTTATGAATTAAACATAATTACATCACAATTTAAATTATTCAGCTTCAGCCAACCTTTGGTTCCTTATAAACACAGCTTGCAATACCAGACATTGTGTTACAAGTTCATCTTATAAAGGAAAACACCAAGGCTTTATAGTGCCTCGTTTTACTTGGCACCCAGTAAACCCTGCATCCAAAAACATTTGTCAAAAAACGATGTCTGACAATACTATACAACAGTCTTTTACTCCAACCTTAAAAGCGTTTGGCTTTCAAAATAAATATTTCCTTTCAAAACCATTAAACACCACTTTTCTAACATTGTTCTTGTGATTCCCGTTTTTAAATGAATGGCTTGATCACATGACAACCTTGTCCTGTACACGGTTACAAAACACACACGACTCCAGCAATGATCTCTCACTGCCCCCAAAGGGGATCAGTTTTCTCTACACAGAAATGCCAAGGACCTGTAGGATGGGAAATACAAGGGGAAAACTAGATCCCACAGGCAGCACATCAAGGGCCCATCCTCTAATCTAGACCCTCCCACTCACTCTCTCTCTTTGTCTCTTGTCACCCTCTCTCTCTCCTGCTCTTTTTCCTCTATGTGGCTCTATCGAGGGCCAGTGAAGGCCCCTTGGGCAGCATTTGTAGCGGCCTGGCGCACAGCCTGATTGGCCATCACTCCGGTGGCGAACTCGGCCTGGGCCTTCTGGAAGCTGGCGTCCGTCTGCCTGTACATAGAGTGTACCTGTGGGAAGGAGAGGAGAGAGGAGAGGGAGTTGATACACAGAGCAGTTGTTCACGGTGCCAGGCCCATTGTGTGTTGAGGGGAGAGGAGGATGAAACTGATATGTGGAACATGAGTCAGGAGGCCATTCTCGGGACTGTTTAACTGTTGATAGCTTTACGGGGGGGGGGCTGCTAGGGCACAGTAGGGTTCAATTATTAGGATGGAGCATGTGGAAAACGTACCCACAGGTAGATGTTGTTTTTGTCCCTTTTTTTGTTGTTCTGACCCCGGGAGCATGGCTTCATGCCCACATATTGAGACTTGTAATGTCAGAAGTGGACATAAATCCAACCTTAAAACGATTTCTGAAAAATAGGTGTTGATCGCAGGGAATATTCATACATGTCATTATGTCATTAAGGAGGAGGTAGGGGATAGGCACCTTGCTCAAGGATGTCTACAGGGAGGCAGTGGACATGGGGTATCGCACCCCCATACAGGGTGGCAGTGGACATCGGGGATGTCCCATTTCGGCTGGGAGTTGATCACTCTAGTCACTACACTGCCGTGATCATGGTTTGAGTAAACCACTTAAAGCTCGACGGAAAGGTAAATGGAACTCCATTATTCAGAAATCATGACAATAAGGTCTGTGTGACACTGGTTTATGCAACACAATGTCTTGATTCAAATTGAAAATGGGCTGAATGGGTTACAAAATAAACTATATAATTGGGCATAAAATGTCCATGTCTTCTACTTCAGTACCTTCTTAAGCATGACGATGCTCATGGCTGTTTGAGCAGTAAAGAAGATGGCATTGATCATCATGATCACGCCAACTGGAACGCTAGTCTTCAGAGCTGCCAGACTCACAATCCAGCCGCTACCAACGAGAGGGAGAGACAGATTGGACAACATGTTTACATGGACACAAATAACCCAACAGTTGTTTACATGGACCAAAATAATCTGGTCATATGAACTAATCAGTTTCTGGCATTACATCATAAGGGACACATTTACACACTTTGGTAATGGCAAAGCACTTGTATATGCAGTAGTGAAGATTTCTTCAGATCACTTCACTTCACACAGCAAATGAAGGACTACTACCCTTACATTAAACAGTATCAGAAGCTCCAAAACAGGGAATGTTATAGCAAGCACCCACCTTTTGCATACATTACAAAGGTAGAAAGAAGTTAAGAGAACATACAAGTGTCTGCTAAATGGGCTACATGTAACTTGGGTTTGCAAGAATTTGATTTGCCAATTTTGGCAATTTTTTCTATATTTGAATAATTGCATTATTTCTTCAAGCCACAGACTATAATCAGGTTATTTGTGGCTATGTAAACACTTCAAGAAAGTGTGTTGTGGTGTATGTATATATCAGGCATCACAGTGGAGAAGATGGAGATCACACATACCTGAACCCCCATCCTGGTATCCCGATGGTCATGATTACAAAGACCCCCACTTGGGCAAAGAATATGAAGAAGAACGAAAAGAAGTTGAAGGAGCTGTCACTCCTAAAAGGTGAAGCACAGAGAAAAAGGTAGGTAAAGATAGCAAAGAGAAAACACTTTGGATCAAACACTGTGAAGGCCCTAATATACTCACAACAAAATCTAAATTGGTGTGTTCACATAGGCTGTCAAACTGCTGTCCAATATGGCAATTTCGACAGGCTAGTACAATATAGCCACTGCGATGTGTGGGTGGTTAGTTTAATGAAGCCAGGAATGTACTACCATCACCATGTCCTTGTAGTCCCTGCTTGAGTGGTCATAGAAATGTGCATAATCCCTCAGTCTTGCTTATGACCCATTTCATCTTGATGTGTATTGGGGGTGACAGAACCCAATGTGTAGCCATATTGTCTGTGCCACCACACCACTTTCGATTTCACTTTAAGTACATCGGGGCCTTAAGGGATCGCGATGGCCCGCACCTGAAGGCTTTGTACAAAGGCCTGTACCAACAGACAAAGGAGCAAGGGGTGAAGAGAAGAGCCCACAGGATTGCTAGTCCCAGGCCGATGCCGCCGGACGGGTCCATGATGAACATGGCCAGCGAGGAGACCAGGTTGAAGAGCAGAGTGGCAGCACTAACTGGAGGGAGACGTGCAAGTTGTGCTTCAAAGGTAAATAAACATATTAATGCATGCCATTACATTGGCATTTCATTATCAAAATACCATTGGTAGAGGAAAAATGGATACAAAAAGTTGTTGAGGCGAGATTCTCTGTCTATAATTTCTAACTACCTTTTTGGTTGCAGTCTGTATAAAAAATGAAATTGATAATAAGTTTGTCTGGCTGCTTTACATTTTCTGATTCACATTTCCTAACTATATCTGTTTAACCAACACAATGAAATGATTCAATTCACAGAAACGCATAAAAATGCATCAATGAACATTCCTACAGCAGCTTTCAATAAGGTTTGATTTGACACCTTTCGCTGCTACCTGTACTCGTCATGGCCTACAAAATAAGGTGCTTGAGGTGTGACTGCAAATGTACATAGAAAGCACTCGGTACACAAATGTCTGGTGACTGATCTCGACCTTCACTATATCAATATATCACTATATGTTGGGTATGTGTAGCCAAGCTGAGGTATGTGTAGCCTAGATGTGACGAGCAAAAAAAATCGCTGATCACCCCCGACACATGATGGTGGAATATGATAGTGAGCATAAAAAATACAGAACGTGGGAAAAGTTACAATGGAGCACCTGCCAAAAGAAGAAAAGAATTTCTCCACGACAGGATTAGGTGCTTTGAACAACAAAGTATATATACAGTAGTAAGTACATAAGGTAAAATTCAACAGTTTTACTTTCTAAAATCATTTAATATCAGATATGCGCACAAGGGATCCAAACCACAGTTGTGCTACAGCCAGCCAAGCTCACTACAGAGAACAGAGGCTGCCAATTGGTGGAACTCTGATGATGGGACTTTTTGTCGAGTCATCGTCCTCATCGTCCATTTTCACCACTGCTGATCCAAAACACGATGCTGGCTTTTAAATTGTAAAATGGTGGAAGTGCACCAGAAACACAAATTCCTCATATGCCACCATAACAAGAGGATGATAAAGAAATGTACAAGAATCAAATTGGATATTATAGATTTTTCAAATAATTGTCTAACTATTTATGCACTATTACATACTGTAGGGCTTTTTTGTGCCTTTTGAGGACATGACAGTGAAGAGAGAGAGAGAGAGAGAGAGAGAGAGAGAGAGAGAGAAAGAAAGAAAGAAAGAAAGAAAGAAAGAAAGAAAGAAAGAAAGAAAGAAAGAAAGAAAGAAAGAAAGAAAGAAAGAAAGAAAGAAAGAAAGAAAGAAAGAAAGAAAGACAGAGACAGAGACAGAGACAGAGACAGAGAAAGAGAAAGTGAATGACATGTGGCACAGGTGGGAACCAAACCCGGTTTGCTACAAGGCTTGTCGCCTACATGGTTCGCACACCAGTGGCTTGAGTCACCAAGCTCCCCCATAAATGTAATAGCTGACGAAGAACTCACACATCCAGAAGTAGTACATGATGGTGACTGTTCGCTGGAAGCTCTGGCTGATGTCCAGGCTGATGTCCTGGTAGAAACACGGACCCACTGGGCAGAACGACGGCAGCGGCGGCCAGTTGTTCTGACGAGCTATGGTATGGAAAGAGAGAGAGAGCGCGAGAGAGAGAAAAGGTTAAAGGGCGCACAGTAAAAAAATGTTTTCTATTATTCCAATTAAACAATTCAATAGGGTGAGATCCACTGTTTTCATTTGATATTTTCAACAATTTATTCCACACCTTTCAAATGGTTAAACTTTATAAAAAGTGCAAACTAAGAAGACAAAAAGTCTCACCATAATTAAATATAAACAAACTATTTTACTAAACCTAGTAGAGAGGATAAGTACCAAGTAATTTATTAATCCCAGACAGGAAATTTGGGATTGACCAAATAATCCCACTGACCAAATATAATCCCATAGAGACACAATAAAGTGAGCAAAAACATTACAAATAGTTAAAGGCATATGGAATCCAATCACCATCATTCATTCTACATTGTACTATCTGTTACCCCTGTCCCAACCAAGCTGCCCCTGGCTTACAGGCTCCAGGTCCGAGGCTGTGGGATTCCAGCTCGCGCTCCCTCTTCTCCAGCTCGCGGGCCTTCTTCTCCAGCTCCTCCTGCTTCCTCAGCAGCTCAGCTGTGGTGGCATTGACCGCCGCCTGCTACACACCACACACCATGCTGCTCCATCAGCGGCCATGCAGCCTAACCAAGGGCTGCTGTGTAATGAAGCTCTGTCTTCTTTTTTTTTTGATCCAAGCAGGATTCTAAAGATGAGGTATCTAGTAGTGAGATCAACTTGTGTGTGTGTGTGTGTGTGTGTGTGTGTGTGTGTGTGTGTGTGTGTGTGTGTGTGTGTGTGTGTGTGTGTGTGTGTGTGTGTGTGTGTGTGTGTGTGTGTGTGTGTGTGCATTTTGCCTGAAAACATTTTAGGATATGTGTGAATGTTTAAGCCCGGCTGTGTTTGGGGACCATAGTATGACTAAGGCCAACAAAGGCCATGGGTTTGAATGCAGTAACTGCAACATCAGAATTGTTTTTGGATGTTTCCTGTGTGCCAAAAGGAGTAGAGTTGCGCTCACAAAAGATTGCCAGGTGCCAATTGGGCTCAAAAGCACCGGGCATGCTGCTATGCTCTGAACGCCATTTTACTACTACTACTACTACTACTACTACTACTACTACTACTACTACTACTACTACTACTACTGAATTTTCATAATAATACATTGTGATTTATATAGATTTATATATCTATATCTATATCTACTGTATATACACACACATTATTATTTTTTTCATACAACTAAAAAGGATGATAATTCCTTGTGTCACTTTGTATTGAAATTGGAGGTTATGTGAAAAGGGACAACTTACATCTGTACATGACACCTTTTTATTTTAGTCGCCTGGCGACCATCTTTGTGAAGCACACAGGTAAACACAGCGCTGTTGCCTACTTATGACATGCTAGTCTCCAGTCTCTACCCGTTCTCTACGTACCTGGGAGGTGTAGGAGCCATAGTTGCGCGGCTCGGTGGGCGTGGTGCGGCTGGGGGGGGTCTGTGCAGGTACAGAGGGGACGCTGGGGGACGTGGCCTCATATGGCGGTGGAGGGGGCTGGAAAATGAGTTCAGTGATTAGGAATTAGGATTTATTGGCATTTATTGTTTTTTTTGTCGAATGTCTGGTTGTATGGAAGTCTAAGCTTATGGACAGATGGATGATGGATGGATGGGAAAATGGCTGGATGGCCCATCCCATGGGGTAAAGTGGCCGTCTGGTGATGTACACCATTAAGATGTCATGATGGCGAAAAAGTGGTTCTTGATCCTAATGAATGACAATATTCCCAAGGAAAGGACTGTGTTGTCTTACCCCAGTTTTATTGTCAAAAGGGTTGTACAGGTCCAGTGTGGCATATCCTGTGTTGCTGCTATGTTGTGTTACTGCAGGATCCTAAGTAAGAAACCAGACAGTGCAAGAAATATAGGCTACCGCATGTTTTACAAAGCTTGAAAAGGCATGTACCATAACGTATGAGGCGTAGCTCGCTTCCTTTATTGGCAGGCCTACGTAGTTGGGATAACATAAGGGCGGATCAACCACATCACATGAGCAACAGCATGCTGGCCATTACATAACGATATATGCAAACACCAGAATCAATGCCTTCCCTCCATCAAGCAGAGCAACACTTATAGCAAATACAATCAGATACCGGTAGTATTTTAGTATTGATCACCTGGAAAGGGTTGTGGTCGTCGGATGGTTCCGGAAAACTTGTGTACTTCGACATCTTGGTTGCAGTCAGCGGAAATGAATCTCAGTCGGACGCACGTACACACCTCAAAAATAATACTACTTGATTGCTTACCGTTAGACAGCCACCACAAGACACAATCCCTGTCCTGGTCTAGTTATTCAGTAGTGATCGTCTATTGCGAATGGCATCTCTCCAATACACAACATCTACACGAGCTACTGTTAGCATACAGTGGCTTTTTTCGCGTAGACAATTTTTTCTCTGGCACAAGCTTATCAAATATGACAAGCCAAAAGCCACAGCAAATCCTGCTTATTGACTGAAAGGTAGACCCTAGAACCTGTATTTTCCCCTATATAGGGCGTTAACCCTCAAATGTAAGGATGTATTTTAGCCAGAACCAGTACGGTGAGTTTCAAATCCAAAACCAAGTGATCCAGGAAGTAAACCATCGCTGTCACGTGATCTATGCGGCAAAGAAAGAAACACGTGAGTCCTGAAGGGGCGTGGCTGGACATATTTGTACCAAAGAGATCACAACAAGTCATTGATATGGGGTCAGATGGTCTCCATTTGATTGTTTGACTGTTTTCCGGATGAAAATTGACAGTGGTGTTGGCAGTTATTTCCTTACTGAGCAGTGGTGGTTCAAAGACGATGGCCATACAAAATGTAATGTCATACGTATTGAACTAGTACACTGTAACCGCACCGAAGATAGCCATATAATAGACTGAGCCCTCTTGGTGTGTACTTGTACAAGAGTTTAGACATGAGCTTTGCTAAGATACAGCACATAGTTCCCTTTAGTTCTTCATTCGGCTAACAGGTGAGGTAGTGGTAGAGGTGCTGAAACTGCCAGGCGCAGCTTGGCTCCAGAGGGCCCTGTATCTGTGCATTGGTAACGGTGTGTCCCTGCATGCCTGTTACACATGGCACATTATTTGCAGGTGTACACGCAAAGAGCGAATTTAATAGATTTGTTTTAGGGGAAATAAACAGTGCTATTATTTAAACCTTTTTGGAAAGCCTTTTCGACTCATAAGTAGGCTATAATTGGCCTTTAGGCCTACTTGTATGGTGGTCCGACAGGTTTTCTCTTAATCTCCTTCCGTCAGATCATGTGGTGTCACACGGGAGATTAAGGGGTCTTATGACAGAGTGATAAATGTGTGGGTGTCCATAAGGATCAGTTGTTCTACATGCCTTTTTGGGTTGGGTGCGTAGCCTAGGCCTAACCCATCCCATCATTCTCCCGCCAACTAAATGATGCTAGGCATGTGAAATGTTGACCCAATGTTATGTGTGGAAAATGAGGTGATAAAAGGAATGGGATGAAGTTGAGGAATCAAGGCTGCTCCAAGGAAATCTGCAAGAATAGAAAGGGGCAATTCAATCTCAATTAGGCCTATGTCAGGCAGGTTTAAGCATCATTAACATGCGTGTGTGTTGAACTTGTCCAACCACGTGTGTGTGTGTGTGTGTGTGTGTGTTTGTCTAGGCCTAGCAGGCAAGATTGCATTTTTGTGTCAACACAGACATATCGGCCTACACATAGGCCCGCTAATTTAAATGTAGAACACTAAATGTTCTGTGGAAGTACTGTGGTTTCACACACACACACACACGCACGCACACACACACACACACACACACACACACACACACACACACACACACACACACACACACACACACACACACACACACACACACACACACACAATGAGTTCAACATGACCTGAGACCACATCATTTAACCACTGAGAAATAAAAGAATGCACATAGCTGTAGACAACGTTTAACCCACAAATGTGTGCTCAGTTAACTTTGCTTGCTATTCTCCTCCCAACTCTCCCTGAGCAGTGCACACACACACACACACACACACACACACACACACAAACACACAAAATCACGTATCATTCTCCCATGTATTTACTAGTGAGCTTGCTGCTAGCTGAGAGAACACAGAGTCTGGAAGAGGAGCAGGGGCCCTGCTGCTGGCTCAGCACAGACTGTGTAAACTGTGGTGGGGTGGGGTGGGGGGGTTTCTTTCTCACTGTTAAGAAAACCTGGAAAAACCATCATTGCATATGACCCGTAGACGCATGTGGCCCCTGCAGGAAGTGTGTCCAAGACCCTTAAGGACTGTACTTCAAAATGAACTAAAGCTCCAGGGAGGGGGTGAGCAGACTTCATTATAGGTTAGTGTGATTGGAGCACTCAAATATTAGGTTTTTGGGAATAAATTAAAGAAAATAAGTAGAAGCATAGATGACAGTGTATTTGTGTATTTTGCATGCAAGAGAGAGAGAGAGAGAGAGAGAGAGAGAGAGAGAGAGAGAGAGAGGGGCTGAGAGAGAGAGAAAGAAGAAGAGTCCCTGGCCCAGCCGGCGAGGTAGCTCCCTGACACATTAGTAACTGGGTGCAAAGCCAGGGGAAAAAGGGGGTGGGGGATTTTTTAGTTAGCTCATTCTCTAAGTAGGTACAGCTGGGACAGATAGCAGCCAGAACGCCAATCCTCTCCTTACTGTATGAAATAATTTTCTCCTGGTAGTTGATCGTCTTTTCGCTCTATAGTTTTTCCCCTCTGGTTTTCCATCCACTCATCAGAAAAAGTGCCTTAGTTGGAATGAATGCTGAAATGGCTTTGGGAATGTATTGTATATATATATATATATATATATATATATATATATATATACACACACAAATATATATTATTGTACATGTATTTTATTTTTTTACATGTTTTTAGGGGATGAAAACTAAGCAGGCTGATGAAAGCGTGAATATACAATTAATATGGACACATTTTGATATGTATGGAGATATATCTTGGATATGGCTAAGAAGAAGGAGGCCACATAAACTTTTGAAAACCTCCCATACCTTTATTAACATTTTGAAAGAGAGGAGTCTAGCGTCTCGCATGAAAGGCTCTTCTTTTTTAAAACAAAGAATGTATGACATTTTCATTTTGTGGTACATCAGGAGCACATTCCTCTTTGGCAATGTAGCAACCAAATCAACAGTACAAGAAGCAACTACACATACCAACACGGCTTGGTGTAATCCGATGCCTTGCTTGAAAGTGCACTACACAGTTTACCACAGTCCAATTAGCTGGCAGAATAGCGAAAAAGAAAAAAGAAAAAAAGAAAGAAGAAATCATGCATCAAGCCCCAAAATGGACGTACTACTGGAGTCATGAAGGAATTCCTTATGCCCTTTCATAGACCCTGGTGCACACCACATCGCCTGCACGCATTGTCTGCAAAGAAAACGGAGACAGAGAGAGAGAGCAACAGATGAAGCCTCTTGTCTTATGGAACATACAACAGCACATGTGCTGCTGACTTCTGAGTATACTGGGACGAATGGAACTGATGCTTTACCAGTATGAGCTCCCCGGGTCCGGTCAGTTCACGAGTCCAGGCTGTCTTGGGCCCCTCCCCTTTCTGTAAGGTCTGCTCACAGCTGATCTTGTTGTCAGACTCCCACTTGGGAAAACTCTGCAGAGATGCAGACGACATGAGTGGCGGTCAATAGACACACAAACACACTGCGATGCACCGATGATTTTGGTTGTGCGCAACGGTGCGATGGCTATATATATATATATATATATATATATACACAATATGCAGAGCGCTGTATGGTAGCCTAGTCTTGTGTTACACAGATGCTCAGAAAGGCATGTCCTTTTAGCCCCTGAAGCTGCTGCCAAGAAATGAAGTCAGGACCCTGTAACATCACCAAGAGAACTACTCTAGAGTTGTACTGAAATGACTTCCATATGTTCTCTTCCGGCCTCCTCACCCATAGGCCGTCCATACAGCTCACGACAGACGAAAGCATGCAGACAATATGATCTAATTGAAACTAAACTAAATGAAAAAGAAGGTTATGACTTATGCATACATACAGATATATATCTGTCGAGGAATCACCTGATCTCACATGACCATATTCTAAAGTACATTCTGCGTTATCATCCCCGATATTCACATATATTCTACTACATACACATAAGCAACACACCAGACATATGACCATGTCATAGCAAGCCTAACCACTGTGTATTCAATACACATTTACAATTACAATATACAGTTGTGATAAAGTTACAAGTGAGACAGCTTTGTACAGTATTGTAGCCCTGTCTCACTTCTCGGACTTCAACAGACTATCCTCTTACAATGTTCTGGTTAGGACCTTGATTTACCAAACGACCAAACCTTTGAGAACTACATAATGCTTAGCTATATATACTTATCTATTCAAAGTCAACCTAATAATCACTGATCTTGGGTGCGCGTGATCTTCGTTGCACTTTTTCCTAAATCCTTATTACTGGTTGCTGTGTATACCGTGCAGGGCCGTCCGTCCACCGTGGTCTCGTTGAAGGATTGTCCCACGGTGAAGGACACCTGGGTGGTGCGCACGCTGGTGGAGGTCTGAATGTGGAGGCTCTCCCCCTCCTGGCTGATCTCCACCGAGGGGCTGGACGCTGCGGCCACCGCAATCTTCCTCACCAGGACATTCACACCTGAGCAGAGGGGCACCATGGGTAAAACCCTGTCAGTATTACCTGGACGAACATTTATCAAGGATATATGAATATACTTAATATAGGCCTACTGTACTATTTTTATTATTACAAATATACACAGTTCAAAATATACTTACTATTTTATATTTGTATACCTAGAGGCTTGCTAAGGTTTTTTCATGAAACAAAATGGAGAGAAATTATTCATAGCCTAACGTTATTTTCTGCAACTCCGAATAGTAATGGAAAAGAGTATGACTTTTTCATGAACGTGGTCCATATTCAACCTATTTTCCAGTGCGTCTAGGCTACAATTGTAAAAGTAAAGCAGGCTGTATCCTCTGACCAGCCCTAGTTGGAGAACAGCAGATGAATCAAAGCTAAGACGTGGAGAGTGCAGAGAGGTGGAGGCCGATGATTGAACGTCAGCCCCAGTGCTGAGAGTACGATGGGGCCCAGTTCCTTTCACACAGGATCCTATTTCAGTTGCATGAGGGAGAACATAACTTACTTTCAATAAAGGGACATTTTGCATTTTTTCTCCCACAGGCTATTTGTGTTACAATTTTCAATGGATGCCACTGAACTGATCCTATTCTTCCTCCCCCATTCACTCAATGCTGTCTATCCACGTCTCTATCTGGGCTCCAGGTACAGCAGCCAGACATGATAATGTCTAATCACTGTGAAGGAAATGTTGAGGAATGCTGCAAGTAAATCGCAAGTTTGACCAAAACAATAACTAACAAATCTCTCTCGGACGGACCCCTGGTTCTCTGTTTTTTCTCCATCCCAATGCCAATAAGTCAGACCAAGAGGTCATTTGACTTGTCTCATGTTCTTAGAGATCTTCATCTTTGTTCCATCATTCTTCCACATCTCATGCTGCTCATGCTTTATGGGGATGCGCTTGTTTGGTCTTTGTTTTCCCAAAACTAAAACTCCATATCTTTCAGATGTAGGCCCACATTTTTAACTTTTTTTTTTGTTTTCAGGCATTGCAATCAACATGGAGAATTGACAAACAAAACGTTATAAACATGAAGGTAACTCACCAAGTGCTTTCAACAGATCTTCAAAATGTTCTGAAGTTTTCATTTTCCACTTCCCAGAAAAATCTGGAATTTTCCTCTCCATGTTTCAGCACGACGTATAGGTCTAATAACAAAATGTATAGGCCTATATACACACACACTAACAAATGATCCCTGTTTTATTTCTCATGCATGGGACAGACCCGTTTCGTTCACCGTTAAATTGCAGTGGGGGGGAAAAAAAAGCATCTGCCTACACTAAATTGGTTGCGAGAAGGTCCCTATTTCTTCACCGTATGCCCTTCAAGTTAGTTAAAACTAATCCAATCTCCCAATGGACAGCCTTGTGCCTCAGGTCGAGCAGGACGTGTACTTCGGATGGTGGTGGGGCATCGTTTGGACCATGTCCTCCCCCCCCCCCACATCCAGCCTCCAAAACGTTCAGCACCTCAGTCTGCTCCACCTCCATGGGACTTGGGGTGAAAATGTGATGCGCTTTGGGAGACTTACGGTAATAGTTGACATATTCAACGTAGGCTATCGCCGAAATGAGCGGATAACTACAGTGACAGTGACTCGTTTGAATGAGATTTTCCAGAGGGATACCGAGTTGATAGTTTACACGGCCTAAAGTGTCCTTTTGGGAAGGTGATGAAGTGTGAAGTCTGGTGGACCTCAGACTTCCAAGTCTCCGCTCATTTGGTAAATGCATTGCATCAATCGTTTTTTTGCATTGTATTTACACTTTCGGACAAGTCGCCATGAAACCCCCCTCCCCAAAAAAAACATTTAACCACAAGTCAATTTAGCGTCGTCACAAAAAAAATGATAGGGGTCCTATCAAGCGCATGCAAATACCAGGTTCAAACCCAGCCCCTGCAGTAGCTGCAGGCCCCTACTACTAGTGGGGCCCCTGGAGTTGGCAAGGAATGGCTTGCATTCCTCCATTTGCAATAAAAACATTTTTTTGAGCAACCAAGACAAATATACAGTGTGGGGGTTTGTGTTAAGCAAGACGGGCAAACATTTATATTTCAGTAGCGCTACATTCTGAAAAAGTTATTTTTAATAAAAGTTCAACATTTAAGATGTGCGAGCAGCAACATCGTCGTCAGATAACTATACCGTTAACCACAACGCATGGGATTAGAGACACCAAGGAGGATCAACGGAGAATGAATAACAGCCCAGTAAGAGGACACTGGATGTAATAATAGCTGATGTGACTGCAGTTGTATGCGCAAGGTGTGCGCGACGCCCCCTAGTGTTGGACTTCTGCAAATGGAGAAAACTGTCCTCCATAGACTATGTTATGCGACGAATGTATTTATAGTTCGTAAAGGATCCTTAAGCTCATTAAATATGTGAACTAGACATCATTCAATTTATTTAATATTCCTTTTACAATAAATTAAAGAAACACAAAAAAGATAGTTGTATTTTTTTATTAGCTCCAGTTATATTAGTGTGTAAAACTGCCAAAAAGCTATATGAAAGGCAGAGTGGTGAATCCTCATGTATGGCTGACCCGCTGGTGAATAACCCTGGACAGTAGATATATAGGCTAATTTTACATGTTTTAAGATTTAAAAAAGTACAGAAAAGTATTAACAGGTACAGGTATTAGTAACAGAGGTATGTTCCTAGAGGAAATGAAAAGTCCCACTCCTAGTTAGCCAGTACTACAATTACAGTAAGTAGTACTGAGACAAGACATAATAAATATCAGTTGATTTATAAATACAACTATTCACATTTGTTTCACAGGCCAAGGGGTTTGTGTACATGTATAGAATTTCAGGAGTGGTTTTTAGGAGCTCCATTAAAAAAAAAAAATAGTTGCCAAAAATAGTTTTACGCTTCGATATAAACTTCAGCTCTGAGAACATTTTGAGGGGTTATTGGCATCTGTTTACATGTTTGGCACGCAAGTACGTAAGAATTTCATGTCAAGGTTAAATGGTGTACTCATGTATACAATGGGTCTCTTAATTTGACTTGTCATTGAAACAACATAGCTAGTCCATGGTTAAAAGAGAAGGTAAACAGTAAAAACCTGTAAAGTTAACATTGTGGAATTGTTTCTTTGGTCACAAACACCTGTATAACTTTTAACAGTAACCTTTAAATCCCCCTTAAACCTTTACAGCATATAATCACCAATAACAATTATAATAATCTCCATAAACAACCATTTCAAATGTAGAAGGAATGCATGTGCTTCACAGTCTATTCCAAGGTGGGACATTTGCATGGAGATTTTGGGAGACGAGTCTAGAAAATGGTCCCACGGTAAGAATGCGCCCTTAAAAACAATACTATATAATAATACATACATTCATGCTGCCCAGCATCATCTCCAGTCATAGTAAGCCGAGGGAGACACGCCTACTGGGTCGTTCAGTAGTCAAATACAATTCAACTGCATGACATTGTATTCACACAAAAAAATGTGTAGTTTATAACAGGCTAGCATGTGCTTCATAACACATTTAGCATTCAAGTTTGAATACCTGTTGACTTAAGACAGAATATGATGTGAAACGCGCACGCGCACACACACACACACACACACACACACACACACACACACACACACACACACACACACACACACACACACACACACACACACACACACACACACACACACACACACACACACACACACACACACACACAGACACACACACACACACCAGGAGTTGCATAGATCACTTTACAGAAGCACAAAAGGGGAACGTGTACAGTAACCTGAGTGAATGGTAACAGCAACGATGGAAGGCATGTTCTCAAATGACAAATACTCTGCACTCTGACACACTGTAGGTTGGCCCCGGATGTACTTAGTGACACAAGTGTGTGTCTTCAGTTGAACGGCATCCATTCAATTGAACCCAAAGCTAAGGCACCCACATATTCGTATAATACAGCAAATTATCAAAAGGCTTGGAATTAAAACTCTTACAAAAGGAGGTCAGATGACTGCAATCTGCGAAACACAGAAAAATGCAACAGCTCACTAAGCCTTCCGGACACTGGATGCGTCTTGTTCTCCAAAGTCTCCGACCATACAAATCAATGTTCTCTCGTCCTTGTTCAAGTTGCTAATGCTAGTTCTTTTGATCTGGTTTACACCTGCAAGGGAAAGAAAAACCCACATGGAGATGATGGGATCATTGTGGAACGGGTCCCGTCCGAAGTTGTTAGGAAGCATGGGATGCTACTCTTGACTTACTTGGCAACGTGATCTATGGGGCGGCATCTCACTGAGTGAAAAGGCGTCCTCGGCACCGATGCACTCCTCCAGAGCCCTCAGTTTAACACTGAAATCAGAGGAACATTGATTTGTGGAAGCATTATATCACAGTAGTTTATCATATCACATAGTAAGTTCATCATTGTCTACAGTAAGTGAAATAATGAGCTAACAAGGTAAAAAAATTAAATAAACTTCAACACACTTGTTCGTACATCCTGGCATTTAAATAGTACTTAGCATCATATAGCAACTTACCCTAGCTATCCATGCTGTATACCAGAAAGGATAGCTTAACCTAGCAATTATGGTGCACTTAGAACCTTGTTCTAATGACATCCTTGCTGTACTAGTGATATATTGCTGTTTTACTTTCTACTGACAAACTTATTGTAAGTCACTTCGGAGAAAAGCTAAAATGAAAAGATAATTTCATGCTTCATTTAATCCTTCTTGTGTTCCCGCTAGTCACCTCTTGGGGTCGCTAGGCTCCTGGGGTGCACCGGCCGACTCCAGGAGGAGAGGTGGAGGCTGGCGGGCAAGAGCCAGGCGTGGCGTTCCCGGGGAGGAGCCTGGGACGACGACTCCAGCAACCTCCCTGGTGATATCACCATCGCCCGGCACGGAGCTCTTCGGGAACAGGTCAGGCCGACCCGAATTCACCACTGAACAGAATCAATCGCATGCTTAGGAACACAAAGTATGCTTCAGGAAAACAAAACACCTCCCCTCCCCTGTGGTGATGAAGAACACTTTCCCAGAACTTAGTTAACCCCCTCTAGTCATAGCTGTTAACATTGGGATTTGAAAATAAGGGAAATTTGCCATCCCACCACCCCTACCACTGTCCACATACTTCTTACATGTAGACAACGGTACACACGGTCAATCCTAAAATCAACACTTGGCAGCTACTTGCTTTAAAATATCAGTACAACAAGGGTTTGGTTAACTAGTTCCCTCTAGGGCACCCCTAGTGGGAACGTGTACTCGAATACTTGCTGGCAGTGTCAAAATCTAAATGAAGACAATGGCAGAACCGAGCAAAAAGAAAAGCCTTATATGGTTATGACATTTAGACAAACAAACCGTGAGGAGAGTCAACAGTAGTGAAACGCATTTGGAATTAGGAAATGAAACCATTCCACACTGGATGATAATTATAATTATTATAATTATAATAATAATTATAATATAATTATTATTATAATTATAATTATTATTACAAGCGCTAGGACATGGATATTAATAGTGCTGTGATTTATTATTATGTATTATTACAAGCGCTAGGACATGGCCATTAATATTGCTGTGATTTATTATTATGTATTATTACAAGCTAGGACATGGTCATTAATAGTGCTGTGAAGTACTGTCTGTCTAAAATGTTATCGCATTTTAGACAGACAGGTCTGCCGTGCGATGACGCATGAGCAAAAAAAACAAACCCAGAGTACTTGAGTACTTGTGAGAACAAACTAACTGGTAATCATTTAGAGAAAATCATAAATTTTTCCACCCCTAGTTCCTACGTTTACTAAGTGACTACAATTAGGTGGTCAGATTCAGATACCTGGTTGAAGGTGAAAGGCTGTAAACATCCCTACAATATATAAATGAAAACATAAAAGGGCAAAAAAACCGTGAGATTTCTACAATGCGAATACGTGGCACACCAAAAGACAGCATCTTTTGGTGTAACCCTAGCGTCATCATTGTCCCAAATCCCGAGTCGAGTCTCTTTAAGTCTTTTGAGGACGAGTCTCAAGTCACTGTGTGTGCGACTTTAGTCCAAGTCGCCAACTCGAGTCCCCATCTCTAGCTCAAGCACTCACCGCTCTCTGCCTCGGGCTCCGGTTCCCCCTCACTGCTGGTGGAGCGCTGGACAGCGGTCGGCTGGCGACGTCCACTGTGGCTGCTGCTGCTAGCGACCTGGGCAGGAGCTGCGGCGCTAGCGGCCTGCGCTGGAGCAGGGGGTTCCGACACCGCTGCCATTCCCTTCCGCAGGTTGCCCGCGCGGCTTTTCTTATATGGAGAGGCCTTCGCTATGTAGATAATAAATATGTAGTTGTAGAAATGTATTTGTACAAAGATAGGAGGCCGATACTCGCAATGTGTTCGAAGGAAGCACAAGCGCCCACATGCATGCGTCAAGTTTATTGGTGCTCACTAGAAGTGGAATGCTTGAGGTTTGGGCTTCCTTAGTCTTGCATAGCCAGACCTGTCTCCACACATCGTTTAAGTGCTGTGCCAGCGCTGCAGATAGATCTGGCTCTATGGTGGAAGGGGGAGGAGTATAAGGTATAAGCCCGCCTAGAGCCTGCCATTGGGGGACTATTACAGTCGCCCAATGGCAGGCTTGGGCGGGCTTATCCCAATAACCTACATTCGGTAAGCCAGACTAAGGCTTCCTCAACAGTGAAAATAAGTGACTAAGTAGAGTAAATAGAAAGTTAATAAAAATAATAGAAATAATAGAAATATTGTAAAAAAAAAAACATTTACAAGAGAGTGCAGTATAACTAGGGTTGAGGTATCGTTGAAAGTGTGTGTGTGTGTGTGTGTGTGTGTGTGTGTGTGTGTGTGTGTGTGTGTGTGTGTGTGTGTGTGTGTGTGTGTGTGTGTGTGTGTGTGTGTGTGTGTGTGTGTGTGTGTGTGTAGGGCTGGGGTTCTTACTTGAGTTCTTCTTGAACACGATGTTGCACATGAACTTCTGAAAGCGCTCTGCGTAAAAGCCTGGCCGGTGGACAGACACCGTGTCCTGAAGGTGAACAGACACAAGGTTTACATGTTGTTTACGACAAGTTGTTGATGATGTTGTTGATGTTGTTGTTGTTGATTTAGCACATGGTTGCGGCTAGCAGGTAGTGAGGCGTCTTACCCCGTCGTGGACCAGAGCTTTCCAGGAGTGTTCTATCTTCTTGACCAGTCTAAAATACACAACACAGGGGTTTTTTCAAACTTTTACCTTAACCAAAATAGGAAAAAATAGGACGCTATTTATACATACGAGCAAAAAAATTAAATTAAATGAGCAACTAAACAAAATAGTTTGTAGGCAAAATAAGCATTACAATAAAATAACTACAATGTTGGTTTTAACAGAAAGCAGATGAAGAAATAAAAATACTTTGTTTCGTTTACCTATAGGACTGCAAAATGTCAATGATGCCAATGTATAGGAGCAGCCTCTCTCCCTTGGAGTTGCATGCCGGGATGCCTCCCATTCTGCAGCAAGAATAAGGAAGAGATGAATATAGAATAGGGCTTGTACATCAGAATGCATCATAGGAATTTTTGTTGGCGATACTCATATTGAGTATCGCTGTAGTACGTTGTAGTACTATAAAAACCCAAGTCAACGTAAATATACTGTAACCTAGGCTAATGAAAACTTTGTTTTGCCATGTCTCGTATGAGAAATGCTGTGGCAGACACATAACAATATCTTCCGATAATGACAAATCATTTCACAAATAATTACTAAACAATGACCAAAAAATCATTACTATGAATACAATAGAGGCGGCCATTGCAATGTGACGTTGTGACGTACAAGTTCATAACACATGTTCTGTCTACTTGTGCTTCCGTCCCGACCCACTTTGAAATACACAATGATGTGACATCATCATCATCATCATCATCATCATCATCATCATCATCATCATCATCATCATCATCATCATCATCCATGTTGAAACAAACCAACAGAAATCCCTTACTGGTCCTCGGTATCCAGAGACGGCATGCCCCCGGCCTCCCCTTGGATGGCCTCCATGGCGGTGTTGTACAGGGGCTTCTGGCCTGGGGGCCTCCGTTGGTCTGTGGCCCCCGCCTCGGCCACTCGGCTGGCCTGCTCCTGGCAGGCCTGCTGCATGTTGTGCACCCCCACCAGGAGGCTGTAGTCCATGATCTTGAAGCTCTGCAACAGCTGAGGAGCGAGAGGGTAAGGGTTAGGGTCAACCCTGTGTCACACTGCATTACACCAAAGTGGATTTCATTGGGGGGGGGGGCGGGGTAGGCTTAGGGTAAGGGTTGCTCTAAAAATAAGAAATATTCTTGTGCTGTATCGTTTTTTTTTCCAGATTATCGTCTCTAGGAATCTCTGGTCTGACGGTATATTGTTCCTATCATTATTAGCTAAGCGCCAGGGGGGCGGGGGGGGGGGGTCTCACCAGGCAGTCTCTCTGGATGGTCTTGCAGAGGGCGCTGTGGTTGTCCGCCTCCAGTAGCAGGCCGTCGGTCAGGTCCTGGCGGAAATCCAGGTCCTTGTACGTGGGGAAGGCCTTGTCGCGCTCCTTGGCCGACGCTCGCCGCTTGTACGTGGAGCCCTTCAGGTCATACTTGAGGTGCATGCGCACAGCGCACGGCAGCAGGTTGTTCATGACCACCAGCCGGATGTTTTTGCCCCCGGCCTGGATGCAGTAGAGCCCATAGAACTTGGGCAGTAAGGTGCGCTTGTTCTGGTTCAGGTTCTGCAGCAGCAGCAGTACAGACATGAGGAAGAGAGAAAGTTAACCTGCAGGTGAGGGAGCCACTTCATAGAAATTTAAAAAACACAAACATTGGAATTCTGTTTAACTGTGAAAAGACAAATGGGGTGGGTGGGTGGAAGGCCAATGTCCTTAGGTCTACCTCACATGTTTTCTATCATATCAGATTAGTTTAAAAAGCCCACATAGCAGTACTGTGTAGAGTGCCTGCTACCTTACAGTGATGCTAAAGCACAGCACAGTACAGAAGAGTACAAAGTTAAACTTTTAAAAAGGCTATATATTATACATGGCTATAAGAAGTTTACCATGAAGTAACCAGGAAGTAATTTCTGCAGAAACTCTGCTTCCTTGTGCTGCACAGTCTTAATGATGAACTCATCGTCGCTGGAGACGTAGAAGAGAGAGCCACTGGCCCCAGAGTTGGAGAGCTCGATCAGTGGCTCGCTACACAGAGAACACTGGAAAGAAACACCCATGGATGCAAATAGAGTCACTCATGTTTCACAATACAATATTTTCATTAAAACCCCAAACCCCCCTTTCAAAACTTGTGCCGCTTCCTGGCTGGAAGTGGCACCATTTTTTGCGTATTAGCAAACGGTTCACTTTAGAATTACATCACGACTTGTCTTTCAATGTTTGAATCTGCTCAAGGACTCATGCACAAATCCTCAAACTCTAGGCGGCTGCTCAACATCGACGGAGAAAAAATACACAAGGGTTACTACCAGGTAGTCATCAGGTCGGATCCCAAACATCTCTCTGAAGTAGCGGAAGGCGATGGGAGCGTACGTCTTGAACCTGAAGTCACTGTAGTGGTGCCCGGGGGTCAGGTTACTACCCTCTCTGAGGAGTAGAGGAGGGGATTGATTGAACCACATGTAGAACAGTATATTTGCAGTGTAATAGTGCAGTGACTTGACCTGGGCAATATGCAAGGGATTATCCTGCTTATAGCATGGCCACTTGCGAAATCAATAAAAATATAAGGGTGTTGATTCATTTTTTGGGGTAATTCTGTCTCAAAAGTACAACTTTCAGCTCGCACTACTTTGTGTGTGCCTGTAAACAAATGGCAAATGACCAGAGAAATATATGGGTCTGACTAATGCCTAATGTCAGTGAACATGAGATTCATATGGAATGCGGACGTTACCTTATTACTCCAGTAAATAGAGACGGTCTTAGTAATGACATGGTAACGTTACCTTATTACTCCGGTAAATAGAGACGACCTTAGTAACGACATGGCAACGTTACCTTATTACTCCAGTAAATAGAGACGATCTTAGTAACGACATGGCAACGTTACCTTATTACTCCGGTAAATAGAGACGATCTTAGTAACGACATTGCAACGTTACCTTATTACTCCGGTAAATAGAGACGATCTTAGTAACGACATGGCAACGTTACCTTATTACTCCAGTAAATAGAGACGATCTTAGTAACGACATGGCAACGTTACCTTATTACTCCAGTAAATAGAGACGATCTTAGTAACGACATGGCAACGTTACCTTATTACTCCGGTAAATAGAGACGATCTTAGTAACGACATGGCAACGTTACCTTATTACTCCGGTAAATAGAGACGATCTTAGTAACGACATTGCAACGTTACCTTATTACTCCGGTAAATAGAGACGATCTTAGTAACGACATGGCAACGTTACCTTATTACTCCAGTAAATAGAGACGATCTTAGTAACGACATGGCAACGTTACCTTATTACTCCGGTAAATAGAGACGATCTTAGTAACGACATGGCAACGTTACCTTATTACTCCGGTAAATAGAGACGATCTTAGTAACGACATGGCAACGTTACCTTATTACTCCAGTAAATAGAGACGATCTTAGTAACGACATGGCAACGTTACCTTATTACTCCGGTAAATAGAGACGATCTTAGTAACGACATTGCAACGTTACCTTATTACTCCGGTAAATAGAGACGATCTTAGTAACGACATTGCAACGTTACCTTATTACTCCGGTAAATAGAGACGATCTTAGTAACGACATGGCAACGTTACCTTATTACTCCAGTAAATAGAGACGATCTTAGTAACGACATGGCAACGTTACCTTATTACTCCGGTAAATAGAGACGATCTTAGTAACGACATGGCAACGTTACCTTATTACTCCGGTAAATAGAGACGATCTTAGTAACGCCATGGCAACGTTACCTTATTACTCCGGTAAATAGAGACGATCTTAGTAACGACATGGCAACGTTACCTTATTACTCCAGTAAATAGAGACGATCTTAGTAACGACATGGCAATGGGGAAGCTTTCTAAACAAGTGCGAGTCCGGTCCAAGTTGACAGTTATTGTTTTTTTTTATTGTTTCGTTTAGCGCATTCATTTTTAGACCGGACAATCACGTCATAGCCATGCATGTTATCGAAAAATAATCCACACCTCTCCAGCCAATCAGAATCGAGTATTCACCCGGGCCATGGTATACGTAAGGAATAATGTACAGTGAGCCATTATTGCGAAATAAACGCAGACAGGGTAGTGACCAGCTCTCAGTACATTTTTCACTTAATACAAAGTTACTTACTAAAGAAATCAATAATTTGCTTCCGCTAAAAAAATAATTTGATTCTACAGTTGGAGAACTGTGTCCATAGCAACGGTTTGTTACTCATAGAAGCGGTCTGCTATTTAGAAAAAACAGCCTGAGATTGATGCAATTGACCAATCAAAATCGAGTATTCAACAAAGCCGTCGAGTCAGTCGAGATTTTGGTACCAAACTCAATGTGGTTATGGTAATACCTTGATAAAGTTTCACTAATTGGTCAACATTGAATTTTGGGTTCCAAATGTGTTTAGTCAAGATTTCCCAGCTCTAGTAGCTCTAGAAGTACAAACAACACAAAGAACATTTCTATTATAGATTTGAATTGGATGAATGCATCTAAATAATGACCTGGGGAAGAAGATGCTTTCCATCACTTCAAAGTCCTGCATGAGGACGTCCCGCTCTGGTTTGTGGCTCAGGCTGCCCACCGTGTGGGTTATGCCCAATTGGATAGCCCCTTTCAGAGCCGAGGAGGTCGTCTACAGAAATCAAAAGACAATTCATCACTTTAGGAGATGGACATGGAGACATGCATTTGTTTCTTTCTTTCTGTGTACACACACAGACACAGACACAGACACAGACACACACACACACACACACACTTCTGTGGCATGTCAAATGCATGCATGCCCCCCGAGGACATATAAGCATTAAGCAGCCGCTCACCTTTTTGTATGTGGTCTCCCCAGTGGGGTCAATCCCACGATGGCCAATAGTTTTCTTCATGGCCTGTGATGTGCCTGGAGCCTGTCAGCAAATACAGCACAGCAAGTGAAAAAATAGTAAGGGGATTAACCTCAGTTTACATCGATATGAGGAACAAATGGAGGATATGCGTCAGCTGCTTCTTTAGAAATTCTCAATTGCAACAAAAAAATCCCCCTCACCTCTGAAAAGGCAACTTTCTGGTTTCCTGTTAGGTCTGTTGAAAGAATGACAATACAGCCAGATAAGCATCTCGATGCATTTAGTGGTCTGATGGTATTCATTGATATCTGTCCGAAAGTTCAGCAATGCACGCAGCCCTTAACATAATCCTAAAGATGGCTTTCATTGTTAAATCAGCGTTACGAGCAGGCGGCATTGTTAAGCTTTCACAGACTCATGCGGACACGCTTTATAAAATACCGTGGAGGACCCACAAATGACTGTGTGGCTCTTAGGGTAGCATGGGAGGAATAGGACAAATGTATGTACAGATGTTCATGGAAGTTACATTTCACACATTTAATTAATTCTCTCCCAGTGCGAAAGCAAACACCAGAAAAAGAGGTGGTGGGGGGGGGGCAAGGTGGTTACTAGTGGTTTTCCAGCATCCACACAAAATACCGGTTTGTTGACTTACTACCAAGGGAGCCCAGCGGCCCTGGAGGTTCAGGCCCGGCTGTCGCCATCCCGAAGCCGCTCGCCTCAGCTGGTGTCCCGGCGCGCCGGCTCAGGTGATGACCCAGGTGTGCGTGCTCCACGTGCTGCCTGGCCCGTGCAGAAAGCAAAGCGGTTTATTATCCACCGACGCAATATACCAGACAAGGACAATGGGTTAGGGTTAGTCTCACGGTGTAGTCTGACTTTGAACAAGCCAACACCGGCGTTAAAGTTGATGCTTTACCCCCCCACCAGCACCACCACCACCCCTCAAGTACATTGTTGACTACGGAGTTTTCAACTAAAATGTGAACTCAAGCGTACACGTCGTGTAGTTAAGGCCATGGTTTTATACACACACTCACACACTTATAATGTCGACGTTAAAGGGCGCACCGCTCCGCTCCTCCCGCAGTGTGTACCTTGGCTGGCTAGCTCACGAGCTAGCCGTCCGCACCGCAGAAAAACAAGCCGACAAGCTTTTACTTTACTTACTGCCGGCACGTTTTCTCATAGCGCTGAGCTCTCCGGTGAGCGGCGGGCGTGTGTTTTCATAGCGAGCCGTAGTTTTGACTTCATGCTCAATGGTTTTTGAGGATTTCTACGGCGTTTGCATTTTCTCTCTCTCTCTCCCTGGCGCAGCCCTAGCCCCGAACCGGGAAGCGGAGAGGATGTAAATACAACCCGCGGCCGGATGTCCGCCCCGCCGGGAGGCGGCGCTGCAGGCGGTGGTGGAGACGGTGTCGTCGTATCGTGGCGTCCCGAAAGCGCGTGTTGTTTTGTGTAGGCCTACATACCCACGTGCCCACATCTATTTAACTTGCATTATAAAAAACGTAAAATGTAAATAACATTATAACATAAATAACAATTTTCTTTTTCATACACTTTCATACTTTATTGTAGGCTACTTTACTTTGTTACACTTTATGGGCCATGTGTCATAGGGTGTGCGTCGGGCTATACGCCTACTCTAAATACAAATCCTACATGCACACATATTTTCATACTATCTTTATTTTTAGAGAAAATGTTGAAAATCTGCATACTTTGTAGTACTGATTGAATATGTAAGGGATAATCCACAACGAGGTGTATAGCAAGTCGTGTTAACATTTAATCAGTAGCCCTAGCGGTGATATCACTTGTACATATCAGCCAACATATCCATAATGTAATTTTGACAGTAGCAATTCTAATTAAAGATATCTACAAGTAATTTCTCACTAGTCAAAATGTTAATTCTTGATATCAACAATTAATTTCTTATTAATGGAAATGTTCATTGTAAATATCTGTAACTTAATTACAACTCATCCACTTTTACCATTGACTTCTATTCAAACTCAATTACAGATATATATAATTATATCTACAGATATACTAAAATTATCTATCAATTTTGACGTGTTATAATTCCAATTCGACATATCCATAACGTAATGTTGACTAGTTGCAGACGATCTTAGTAACGACATGCTAACGTTACCTTATTACTCCGGTAAATAGAGACAACCTTAGTAACGACATGGCAACGTTACCTTATTACTCCAGTAAATAGAGACGATCTTAGTAACGACATGGCAACGTTACCTTATTACTCCAGTAAATAGAGACGATCTTAGTAACGGCATGGCAACGTTACCTTATTACTCCAGTAAATAGAGACGATCTTAGTAACGACATGGCAACGTTACCTTATTACTCCAGTAAATAGAGACAACCTTAGTAACGGCATGGCAACGTTACCTTATTACTCCAGTAAATAGAGACGACCTTAGTAACGGCATGGCAACGTTACCTTATTACTCCAGTAAATAGAGACGACCTTAGTAACGACATGGCAACGTTACCTTATTACTCCAGTAAATAGAGACGACCTTAGTAACGACATGGCAACGTTACCTTATTACTCCAGTAAATAGAGACGACCTTAGTAACGACATGGCAACGTTACCTTATTACTCCAGTAAATAGAGACAACCTTAGTAACGACCTGGCAACGTTACCTTATTACTCCAGTAAATAGAGACGATCTTAGTAACGACATGGCAACGTTACCTTATTACTCCAGTAAATAGAGACGACCTTAGTAACGACATGGCAACGTTACCTTATTACTCCAGTAAATAGAGACGACCTTAGTAACGACATGGTAACGTTACTCTATTACTCCAGTGCACAGAGACGATCTGAGTAATGACATGGTAACGTAAACGTTTCTAAACGTAGTCCTGTCTGAGTCCGGTCCAAGTTGACAGTTATTAACGTTTCGTTTAGCGTATTCATTTTTAGACCGGTGATAAGTGAAATTAAACATAAATAAAAACGTTTGATTGATATTTTATTTTTGAAAATTTTAAAAACAGATGATTCTGGCACGCAGGAAAACACATTTCCCGAAAGTGAAGTAGCATAGGCTACGAGGAGGACAGGCATGTCTCCTCATTCACCTTTAACAGTCCGTCGGGCTGAAGGTGAAGCCCTGCTCCAGAGGCTGCACCGGGGCCGTGTAGCCCGGCGTCGGCCTGTACTGGGGGTTGGGCAGCTCCACGTTGTTGAAGCACATCCACATCGCATCTCCCACCTCGGCGCAACAGAAGTGTGCAGCGGTCATGGTGGCCTGTTCCTCTTCACAGAAGGTGGTCAGAGCTTGTTTCCACTGTAAGAAACAGACACATGGGTTAAAACTGCTATGGCGGCCTGTACTGGCCTCTAAGGTGCTGGTTTAATTGCACTTTAGTTTGGCTATTGTTTAGAGCAGGGTACTTTGCCTATTGTGTAGAAATATTGACCAAACGATGGCTAGAGGAGTGCTGCAGCCCGACTGTCTCCTGGGCAGGTAGACAAAATCTGTTAGCATGTTGGCACTTCCGGTTCCCTCGTCTCGAAGTCAACAGGTTTTTTGAATGGGTTTTTGGTTAGACGCCTGAAATAAGGTCTGTGGTTAACACAGGCTTAAGAGATTTGCACGTTTTGTTCTACGATAAAATACATCAGTAAATACCCCACTCGTGAATTTTGAAGCTTTTACTGTCTTAAAAAACTTCTGGCGATTGCATCTACACTTCAAAAATCATAAAAGTAGTGTTCATTGGTGAAGATTATCTTGCTTAACAAAACATGTGAGTATCATAAACTTTTGTTTGTTTGTATAAATTGTATTTTCTGCAATAATCCAAAATCCAATGGAAAAACCCATTGGATTGTCAAGGGAACCCAGGGCGATGCTAACTTCCGGGTTGGCCTACAAAAATACGTCATCCCTGCACCATGCTATATGCAACGACGAAGGCTTTATTTCTCTAGGCCTACAGACGTCTGTCCATTCTGGGCTACTGTAGTCACACAGTCGCGTGATTGTCGACGGGGGGGGGGGGGGGGGGGGGGGGATGTCATGTCATCGTGCGCGCCTATCGCATGATTTAGACTTGACGGTTTTGGTTGAATATGTGGGGATTTTTTCGGTCTCAATTGGTTTGCACATTTTTAAAAGTGGTGGGGACAAAATTCTAATTATAAATAGTGGTGGGGACATGTCCCCCCCGTCCCCCCCGTAATCTACGCCTATGGGTGCAACAATGGCGGCCTCCGTGGAAGGGGACCCGCTCCCCAGATATAAACGTAGATATAAACGGCTCATTCTAAGTGAATGAAAACAGGATTATCAGGTCATTATCAGGGCTCCGAACCGGTTCAAGGAACGAAAACGAAAACCGAAAACAAACGGAATTTTACGAGGAACGGAAACGGAAACGAAAACCAAATGGTCTTCAACTGTTCCGGAACAGAAACGTTATTCTGAAATCCCCAAAACCGGTTAATAACGGGGTTTTTTCGTTCTCTATATAGCCTATAAAATTTCACAAAAGCATAGCCTATTTCATGAAAAAAAAAAGAATTCCGGTTGCCGCGTTCACTTCGCCGCCCACTAAGCTCAGCTGTCACAAATTCCCACCACCACCCTGGTTATATACCAATAACGGTCTATTGTAAGGTATCGACCACAAAAAATAGACTAGACCCAATAACACTGCCGGAACGTTAAGAACGAACGTTATTTTACGTTCCGAACCGGTTCAGGAACGATATGTTGGTGGCGGAACGCAAGAACGAAAACGTTAAATATACCGGTTCCGTTTGGAGCGGAACGATTGAAAAATAATTTCGTTTTCAAGCCCTGGTCATTATACACCAATTAAAACACACTTATGAATATTATATTCAATTTCTGCCAAGAGATGCCACTTTATTCTACACATTGTACCTTTAAGAGCGCCTAGACTTGGGCCTACCGCTTGTTCTGCACAGCACAGGGTCTGGGTGTAGTCCTGTGTCATTTGGCCAGTGCAACAGGCGGTGTACCAGGACTCCAGGCGGTCTATGGCTCTTCCACAGCGACGGAAATGACTGACACCTGAGCGGGGGAAATACCCGGGTGGGTATCTCAGACGATGGCTACTATACTCGCATATGGAGTGGAGGAGCTCTGCCGTAGGGCGCGCTGGTGGGAACTCAACATAAGGTTCATTGACATAGTACACGGCCCCTGTGAAAGTAAGACACACAAAGCAACAAAGGAGCATAATTAGAATGTCCTTATTTTTTAAAGACAAAACAGGAATGGCATTAGCAGAGTTTGTTTATGGATTAATTATAAATGGAGCCCATATCGACCTACCTCCAAATGTCATGCGATTTAGAGTCAGCACTGCAACGAGCCACAGTCCCATGAGTCCCCAAGTAAGAATCATGTTCAGTTCTTTGATAGTTGTTTGAGTTTAAGACCCCAGAATCCAGTGCAGTAAACAGGACAAAAACTTCTGACTATTTATACAAAACAAGTAGTGGGGGATGAGTCTGTGGGCGTGCAATGCCCGGATTTGCCAGGTTTCCAAAAGGGAGAGAGAGAGTGTGTGTGTGTGTGTGTGTGTGAAGGTGGGTAAGAAGGTTAGAAGGGCTATTAAAGAACTGCCAAGGTTAATGTAAGTCTTAACAACCATCAACCAACTGCTACCAACAGCGTGGGAATTAACCAGATCTTTGGCATATTCTAATATACTATGCAATATAAATAAATAATAAATAGCGATGATTGAAAAAATGTGTTGTTGACATTGCGCAACAGTGGTGTATAGCTGAGTGAAGGAATAACACGGGGGAGTATCATGCAGCTGAATAACATGTCAGCCAATCACAAGGCGTCCGGTACATCCTGACCGAAAACCCCCAAGGACATCTACTCCCACATGGTGTTATTTTTCAACACTATGCTGAGTTAACTCACTGCTATCACTGCTAAAATATTTTTAAGGGTGAGCCTTATGGAGAGAACAATGCAAGATGTACTCAAATTCATTAATAATTTCCATTAATCAAGCAGGGTTTTTCACACCCTGATATTCAAACAATTCGGAGACTATTAAAATTCTGCTGCTAAAGAGAAGTTGATTGCAATGTCATTTCATTCACGAACAAAACATTATTCATTTTATCTGCCCTTATCTGGACAAATAATATCTACAATATTATCGCATTTGCTATCTGCCACTGGCAAAACAATAAGTCAGGCTTCATTTTTTTGTTCCCATTCAAATGTTATCTTGCCGGTCACCTTTGTACACTTAAATTATTATAATTTCATAATATACCTACTGTTTCCTAAGAGAACCAATGACTTGTGTGGCTTGATGGTTCTTGTTATTTTTGATATTCTGCTCATTATGAATATAATCGTTTTTATTGATATTTTAGTTTCTTTACTATGTATTGTCCCTACTTTTTCGATGTAATGGTAACAACAGGATATATGATTGTTCAATATGATAGGTGGTATGTGAGCCGACACCTTCCTCGACACCTTCATTCTGATTGGCTTGTTGCTCGTTGCCAAACCCAATAAAGTTCATAAATCTTGATGCCTCTTATCCAGATTTTTGGTTTCCTGGTTCAGGTAAGATTGATTTGCTAAAGGAACAACAATAAGACAACAATAAGAGTATTGATAATATAATTTGCTAATAAAACTATTGACATTATTTTCAATATTCACAGTTCCTTATTATATGGCAACAATTGTGTTATCTTTATACAATAGGAGGCTTAATATTGTAATTCTTATTTTCTTTTGTTAGTTGCAAAATGAAGTTGCCAGTACTCTATGTTGCTGTTTCTCTACTCATTGGTAAGTGATAATGGTTGTCCCTTTCAAAGAACTATGCCTTTCATGAATGGCTATTGTTGCCATTCTAACACATTGCTCAACATGGTGGTATGACATTTCTGTGTAACTTCATATGTCATGATACTATTTTACATATATTAAAACACTACTTAAAATGTTTATCTATATATGTTTAATGTTGCATCACAAATATCCAAATCAAACACAGCTCATACATTATTTGCCAGTGCTTTTTAACTGTATGTGGGAAGAACGATATACCTAACCCTGTCCAACCAGTGTCTTTCTTCTACTTCTTGAAGGGCTCAGCTCTGCCCTGCCCACGGGGAGAGAGTTTGCCACTGCGTTCATGCAAAACTTGTACGGTGATAGTGATGCCCGTTTCATGATCGAGGTCTCCGCCCCTCCATCCTCTAAAGGCAGCACCAAGGTGAAGGTATCTGCCATGGGTCAGGTCTTCGAGAAGGACGTGGACCCCGGCAAAGGCGTGTCCTTCACACTGCCTGACAGCGTGGAGATGCAGGGCAGCACAAGGTTCAATAAGACTGTGGTCATCGAAGCCAGCCAGGACGTCACCGTGCTCTCCTTCAACTTCAAACAAGACACAGCGGACACCTCAGTGGTCTACCCGCTACAGGAATGGGGCACTGAGTACTACATCTTCACTCCACCGAGCTATGTCTCGGGCACCTACAAAGAGTTCTCCATCACCAACCACAAGGAACACAATTTCGCAGAGGTTCGGCTCAGGGGGTCCGTACACTTCCAAGGGAAGTTCTACCGGGCAGGCAGCAAGATCTCCATCAAGCTCGAGCCCTTTGAGAGCGTTCAGATACAAAGTGAAGTGGATCTGAGCGGCACCAAGGTGGTTTCCAAGCTGCCGGTGGCCGTGTCCTCAGGACACAGCTGCGCTCAGAAGTACACGTTCTGCAATCACGTCTACGAGCAACTCCTCCCCATAAGAAGCTGGGGAAAGGAATTCATCATTGCGCCGCTACCGTACCATTACAGCCAGACGAGGCATGACAGTGTTTACGTCCAAGCATTTCAGACCACTTACGTCTCTATGAATGTCGCTGGCAATGTGCAGGGCTTCTTCTTATATGCAGGACTTACCGTTGAGCTCTACTCTCAATGGCCAAACTCTATCTATTTGACGTCCGACAAGGGCATCCAGGTTTTGTTTGAGTTCAATGGCGGTCCCGTCGATGTGCAACAGTCTTTCGATCCCTTCCTGATGTCCATCCTGCCCACAAATCAGTACAGCAAGTCCTACTCCCTGGAGGGGCAGCAAGACTTCTCCAACTCAGTCATACTGGTGGCTAAGGACAATGATTTGAAAGATGTGCAACTAGACATGAATCCCCTACCAGCTAGCATGGAGTGGCATAAAGTGGATGGGAGCGATTACTTTTGGGCTGAGTTGAATTACAGCACAGGGGCCAGCTCTAATCAGATATCTCACCCTACGTCTCCAATCGGTGTTTATAGTTTTGGTGTTGCCGTTGCTAACGGGTATGGGTCCCCAGCATCTGGTAATGAAGCAGGTATATAGTTTCTTCTTTTTTTACACCACAACAATTTTATTTCATTTTATTCCATCCATATATTTTTACATCTCTGGGAGTATTGTACCTAAAAAGGGGATTTAGGATATGAATTTGGTAACAATGACATTGGTAACAAAGTACAGGTCAAAAGCAAAAAAATATTTATATGTGACCTTAGTAGAATGACTAGAATATACAAAATAAAAATATGATCAAACTGAATTAAATGTTAAATGACAGTACATATAAATGCTATGATATGGCACTCAATATCACATCCCATATCACATACATCACAACATCACTATTGTTCCACTGTAAAATATCCTTTTTATATTCTCTTCATTTCACTAGACTGCAAAGCCATCAAATGCGAAAAAGATGAACGGTGCGAAATCAAAGGAACCACCCCAACATGTGTGAAGCTGCCTCCTGTGGGGAAGGGAGGTACCTGCTGGGCCATGGGTGACCCTCATTACCGTACGTTTGACGGCTACTACTTCAACTTCATGGGAAATTGCACCTACATCATGGCCAAGAACTGCCACATCGACACAAGCCACCCCGCCTTTGAGGTGGATGCCCAGAATGAGAACCGGGCCGGCTCAAAGATCACATTTGTTGGGAAAGTTCAAATTAAGGTGTACGATTACACCATTATTATCATGCGCTCAGAGTTCGGCCTTGTTCGGGTGAGTAACATTTTTTTAACACCAAAAAGCTGAATCAATCAATAAATTCATCAGTTGACTGATGAGTAGCGCTTACATATATAGTTTGTATGTAGTTATAGTTCTAAGGCTAATGTTTGACAATATTCTATCTGTTTTAGATGAACTACACATTATGGAACCTCCCTATCAACTTGGACAATGGCAAGGTGAAGCTGTCTCTGATTGGTATGTCTGTTGTTGTGGAGACAGACTTTGGCCTCGTGGTGCAGTACGACTGGAAGCAGTATCTCGACATCAGCATCTCAGGTGACTTTGCAGGCAAGGTGTGTGGCCTGTGTGGGAACTTCAACAGCAAGCAGGACGACGACCTCTTCACTCCCTCAGGAGAGTTAGCCGGCAGTGAGCAGGCACTGGGCAACAGCTGGCGGGTTCCTGGGATGGCCGAAGATGCATACTGTCGAGACGAATGCGTTGGTCAGTGCAAGAGCTGCAAAAGCGATGGCCTGTTTGAGAGTCTGATGGGCCGGCTATTCTGCAGTTTTCTCTCTAATGTCATGGATGGACCACTCAGCGAATGCAGTGCTGTCATTGGGTCCAAAGTGTTCCACGAGATCTGCATGTATGATGTTTGCATGGGCGAAGGCAAATGGCACTTCTTCTGCAACACGCTACAGGTGTACTCTGACGCTTGCCAGAGGGCAGGGGTCAAGGTCCATGACTGGAGACATATTGCACATTGTCGTAAGTAACAGAGATGAGATGAGAATATTTTTAGTGTACTCTTGATCATAGTTGGTAGATAAGAGTGTCTAATCTTCTTGTGTTCTCTGTGACATTACCCTCATGCAGCTAACCCCACATGTCCAGAGAACAGCCACTATGAGTTCTGTGGTATAGCGTGTCCGGCCACATGTGAAACCCCAGATGCTCCTTCAAAATGCAAAGCCAACTGTGTGGAGACCTGTGTCTGTGACAATGGCTTCCTGCTCAGTGGGACCAAGTGCATCCCTAAGACTGAGTGTGGCTGCATGTACGAGGGCCACTACGTAGAGGCCGGAGCCTCCTTCTGGGTGGACGACCACTGTATGCAGAGGGGTTTCTGCAACCCAGCCAACAGGCAGATGGAGTACAACAAGAAGGGCTGTGAAGCCGGGTACGAGTGCAAGGTGGTGGATGGCCTCGTAGGCTGCCATCTGATGGCCTACGCTACATGCAGAGTGTCCGGGGACCCTCACTACAAGACCTTTGATGGCCACGTTTACAACTTCCAGGGCACGTGTGTGTATCAGATGGCAGGCACGTGCTCTAAATCCACCACACCTGGATCCCCGGTCCTGGAACCCTTTGATGTCCTCGTGCAAAACGATGGTCACGCCAAGAGAGTGGGCTCCAGCACAAAGTTGGTTGAGGTCAAAGTTTACGGAAATTCCATTGTTCTCAGCAAAGACCACAGGGGTTCACTCTTGGTGAGCTAAAGTATTTTACATTCACCATAGTAATTGGAGATATCAACATAGATATCATGCGTTTTTCATAACACCTCTCTCTCAATTAATCTTTTATAGATCAATTCAGAGCTCACCAACCTGCCTGCCAATCTCAATCAGGGAAATGTAACAGTCAAATTAATTGGTAACTTTGCAGAGATCGAAACAGACTTTGGGCTGACGGTGTATTATGACTGGAATACTGCAGTGTATGTCAAAGTACCTAGCGGCTATGCCGGTGCTATGTGTGGCCTGTGCGGAAACTACAACCTGAAGTCCAAAGACGATCTGGTGATGAAGAATGGCAGACAGGCTGCCTCTGCAGAGGAAATGGGAAAGAGCTGGAGGGTTGCAGAGACCCCTGGCTGTGTTGATGATTGCAAAGACAAGAACCACTGTCCAGACTGTGATTTCACCCAGATAGAGAAGTATGAGAGCAACAAATTCTGTGGCCTGATCCGAGACCCTAAAGGCCCCTTCCAAAACTGCCACACCATTGTGCCCCCTGGTGGATTCTTCAAGGACTGCGTTGATGACGTTTGCAACAACAATGGCAACCTCCATTCCTTCTGTGACAGCCTCCACCTCTACACCATCACCTGCCAACAAGCAGGCGTGGAGGTGGACCAGTGGAGGACAAACGATTTCTGTCCCAAGTTAGACTTCAAGCACCCCAACAACAGTCACTATGAACACTGTGCCGGGGTCTGCCATATTATCTGTGGCGTCGGCTCTCCTCCAGCTGGCTGTAAGAAGCCTTGCCAGGAGGGATGGGTGTGCAACGATGAGTTCCTACTCAGTGGAGATGCCTGTGTTCCCATTGAACAATGCGGCTGTATGCATAAAGACAAATACTACAAGCATGGACAGATTTTCTATCCGCATGGGCAATGCCAGGAGGAGTGCACTTGCAATGGCACAGTAAGTTCATAGTATGATATTTAGCAATTAAGTTGTATTCATTGGTAATGTGCAGTAGATCAAAAAATTAAAAACATTAAAATCACATAGGATTACATAGATGTATACATAAAAGCATGTTGATTTGCTCTCTATCTAGGTGCAATGTCAGAAGTTTTCCTGCGGGGCCCATGAAAAGTGTGAGGTGAAGAATGGCATTCGATCATGTCAGCCTGTTGGAAAAGGAGTCTGCTCCATCTCTGGTGACCCTCATTACAACACCTTTGACAACAGCACCTATGACTTCCAAGGAACGTGCACATACACTGCAGCTAAAGCCTGCAATCTGAATGGCACAAGGCTCCCAGCCTTCTCTGTGGCCGTGGAGAATGAGAGGTGGTACGCCATGACCAGCAGCCCAAAGGTCTCTGTCGCTAAACTTGTGTCGGTTACCGTGTATGGCAATACTCTAATACTTCGGAAGAATCAAATTGGAATGATAATGGTCAGTACAAAACAATACATTAAATATACCTTTTTGTCTATCGATTGTATATTGACTAATGAAAGAGGACACTATGTACACAACTACACCTTTTTAAATTAAGGCTTTTAAATATAGTGAAATAATACAGTGTGACATAAACAATCAATATCATCTAAGTAAAGACCACTGATTTCTTTCTGTTTGTTTTTCTCTAGCTGAACGGCATCATGACAACTATTCCACTGAACATCAATGAAAAACAAGTGCAGGTTTACCAAGAGGGTACTTACTATCTAATACTAACTGACTTCGGCCTGAGGGTGACCTATGACATGATATACCACATCACCATCACCATACCCGGCAACTACAGGGGCCGCACCTGCGGCCTGTGTGGAAACTTCAACGACAACAAAGCCGATGAGTTCCAGCTGCCAGGCGGTAAAGTGACCAAAGACCTGCTGAGCTTCGGGGCGGCCTGGAAGGTGGCCGTGCCCGGCGTGGTGTGTGAAGATGGCTGCAGTGGGGACATCTGTCCCAAGTGTGATGCCAGCAAGAAGGAAGTGTTCGAGAAAGACTGTCAAATCCTCACTGATCCGCAAGGTCCCTTTGCTGCGTGCCACAACGTCATAGACCCTAACTCCTACTACAGAGACTGTGTCTATGATGTCTGCTTGGCGGTGGGGGACCGCAAGGTGCTCTGTGACAGCATCTCAGCTTACATGATGGACTGCCAGGCCTTTGGTGTGACAATTCTCACCTGGAGGACTCCTGCTTTCTGTCGTAAGCGTTAGCATACTATATCAATCTCTTCTTTTGATTCATGTGCATTCATAACAAGGAACATAGAGAACTGAATCATGACACCATGTTTCCATCTATATTATGTTATTTTATAGGAATTGTTTGTCTACCTGACATAATGGGGCACTGCCTCAAAACATGGCAGTAGTACCCAGAATCCATTTAATGTGCAGGGATAGTTTACCAATGGTTGCTTTTGGTCTGTTTTCCAAAAAAACACTGTTGTAGTCAATTTACATCAATTTACCATCAAATGTATGTTTTCTCTCTTGTAGCGCTGTCATGTTCTGCAAACAGCCACCACCAGATCTGTGCTATAACCTGTGACACGCCATGCCCTGGCCTGTCTGACATCATTTCTTGCCCCACGACCTGTGCTGAGGGCTGTGCTTGTGACGATGGTTACTACTTCAATGGGACTGGCTGCATTTCCTGGGATAAATGTGGTTGCTTCATCAATGGTCGTACCTATAAGGTGATTAGGCTAGCTTTAGCCATTGCAATATGCAAACTGCATTTTTTTATTATAGCTATATACATGTACATGCTGTCTCGCTTCTAGTATGTTTATAGTAATGCAGGTGTTTGTCCACCTGTATGCAAAGGTTGTATTTGTCACGGCTTGCACAGGAAGGTAAATGCAAATACAGAGATTACACTCAGGGTAGGTGAAAAATGCAAACAGAAGGCAGACAGAAACAAACCTACAACAAACAAGGAACCAACAAACTGGGGCAGAATCTAGGGAACTTAAATACATGGAACACAGGTGAACAGAATTGCCAATTAACACAGGTATCAAACATGACACTAATGACACCAAGGAAAAAAGTACTTGAACTTCATTAGTCATTCTGTAGCAGCCATCAGTCTTCCTTCACTTAACTCCTAACACCCTTTGGTTTACTTTCCCACACAGATTGGCGAGTCTGTGCTCCTTGACAACTGCCAGCAGCTGTGTACCTGTACGGTGTCGGGCCACGCCCAGTGTGTAGACACCAAATGCGGAAACGCAGAGAGCTGCGAGATCCAAAATGGTCTCCTGGGCTGCTTTCCGAAACGGTGTGAGTTGGGGACCGGAGGCTCCTTCACTCTGTTCAACGGGGTCACAGGCGCCGTCAAGCCTACGATGGCAGCCTACGAGTTAGTGGAGAATTGTGACCCCTCAGCACCGGGGGAATGGTTCAGGGTGGTGGCCAAACTCCAAGAATGCAGCCTCACTGCCTCAAAGAGTGTCTCTGCCCTCTATGTGTTCTTCAGCGACATAATGGTTGCCGTCACTGACAAGCATGAAACCTGGGTGGGTTTCATTCAGGTCCATCATGCATACAGCATAACAGTATACCTTCTGACCCATATGTGAGCTAATGCCCCCAGTTTTAATGTCCACAGGTAAATGGCCAAAAGGTGATTCTCCCGGTGCAGCTGAGAAAAGACATTTCCGTGGGTGTCTCAGGGAAAAGCATACACCTTGAGAAGAAGGCAGGCTTCCGTCTGTCCTACAGCTGGTCTCAGGGAGTCACAGTGACCATTAGCAATGACATAGCGGGCAAAGTTTGCGGGGTGTGTGGCCCGCTGTCCTCCAGCAAAAACAGCCTGGAGATCTCACAGGAGACGATGCAGGAGTACATAGCTCCATTCATTGCACAAGACTTCCCCACCTGGTGAGTAAAGCCAACACCATCGGTATCATGGATTTCTGATCAGAAATTCATTTTGATCCGTTTTGCAGGAAATGCACTATATTATCCATGACATGTTTAGTGTTGGTTCAAAGTAGTGCAACACTTTCTTATAATGTATCACTGATGACTAAGGAGATGCAAATGAAAAGTGTGCATGTGTGTAGATTGCCATAGTTTTTGTATTTCTTTCTAACTGTCTGTCTTTCTCTCACCTCACTTTAGTGGCCTGTGAACATTCCTCTTGAAATCCATTCATCCATAACATATGATTCGTGAAAACACATTTAAATGTGGATAATAAAAAATATAATGTAAAAATAATTCCTGAATATTTCAATTTTGCAATAAAATGGTATTTGGAAAGGAGAATTGAGTTTTGGCTTTTTGTTCACACAATATAATCCCCATCAAGCATTCAAATCTAGAAGATACTGCCCACTTCAATATATTGAATTTTCTGTCTTAAAGTGTTCCCATTCAATGGAATGATGTATGTATGTGTACATGTATATATTCTATCCATTCACTCATTGTCATCCATTGATGCTCATCCAAGGACGTATGTAAAATAGTGTGTCAAGTCCTAAAGAGACTAGACTGAAATTTTGATTTAAAAAAAGTTCCCCAGTTTGAGCAATGGAAGTAGTCTAAATATTAATTCCTTAATTAATAGGATAACTTCCATCATTTTGGGTCTCAATGACTAATGTGGACAACAATTTTTGAAATTGGTCCAGTACTGAGCGAGAGGGCTTCAGCAGTCAGCCACAAAACAGGCAGCAAGGTAAAACCATGGGGCAATAGCGCAATGTATGCTTTGAAAAGTGCTTGTTCTGCCACTGACAGGCTCAGAGTGTTATTATAAGTGTCTGACAACATTATGGAAAGGATCCCTACAGAGAAACAAAACCCTTGTCTTTACTTTTCGCTTGATCTGGTATGTTTTGTTATTGTGTCTAACCAAGTCTTGGACTACAGAAGGATTACAGAAAAAATAGCTTAGTTTTATCAAAATTATTTTTAATAAAGCAATGGTTCACGTTTTCAGCATTCTCTTCCTGCAACAACTCAACTCTCGCAACTCGAGATTTCAGAACAAGACTTCTCCTTGAGCGTGACTTGGTTAGAGTCAATAACAAGCAGACCGACTAAAGCGAAAAGTATAAGGTTTTATTTCTCTGTAGGGATCCTTTCCATGATGTTGTCAGACACTTATAATAACAATCTTAGCCCATCAGTGGCAAAACAAGCAGTTAAAGAGGATGTACATTGACTGGACACTATAGCCCCATGGTTTTACATTGCTGCCCATTTCGAGAATGAAGGCTGAAACCTCTGAAACCTCTTGTTTAATACTGGACCAATTTCAGAAATTGTTGTCCACATTAATCACTGATGGGAAAATACGGTCTAGGTTGAAAAATCACAAAGTTCCACTGCACTTCTATTTGGAGCCACCCAGACATTCAGATTAAAATGCACGTTTGGTTTTATCTTGCGTGATATTGACAACGCTCAGTTGATGCTTGCTCTAGTTTAATATCCTTTATTTTATTTTAAGGCTCCATCCCCAATTCAGTCAAATATTTAAAACTGTACTTTTGTAATTACGTACATACATTTCTTGATTGTAGTTAACTGAAATTAAGATCTGAAAAATAAATGTAAAAAGCAATATGTGGAAAAAAGTGAACGATTAAAAAAACATGAAATACAAACATTGTTTTATGCACCCTTTATTGAAGATAGCTTATTCCCAAGCAGAATGTCAATGATATCATACACGCACACACATGCCAAATGTGAAATTTGTATTATGCTAAAGGTTTTATTTGTTTACAATATATAAAGGCCTATAACCAATGGACTTCTTTGTTATTGATGGAGGATCTGGATTGGTTGCTGATGTAGAATTTGGATGCCGTCATTTACATGGAACTAAAAGAACAAAAGATAAAGGTCATTATTGGGTCATATTGGAATTTGGGCCAGTTTTCCAGCTTTTCCATTGCAAATATTGACTTAAGTATTCCAATTTTCCCCTTGAGTTTTGTATCGTCTATGGCTGTGTTATACCGATCCATGTAATGCATCCAATTTATCACTCACCATTGAGGGAAATCAGGAGCCCTCCATTTGCCAATGTTGATGGTGGTGTCCCTGCCTCCCAGCGTGGACTTTGTGTCTTGCGCAGGCTTGAGGCTACCGCAGGCCCCACAAACCTGCTCTGCTACGTCACCGCTGATGATCATGGTGAGGTCATTGAAAGCATTAAAAGACAACTGAAGACTGTTGTCCTTCTTGATTGCCACTGTATTGCTAGAGACTGTCAAGGCTATGTTGCTCTTTTTGAAACTGCTCTCACGCATGGCCCTTCCGTTTACCTGCACACAAAGATGGATTGGTTACCAATCATCCATATGGGACTGATATCTATTAGAGGTAGAACTGAGCGTCTGAATCCGCTCTGTAAAGATACTCACCCAAATGCCATGGTTGTTATTGATCGTAAACATCAGGTCCCTGAAGAACACATAAACCGCCACAATGGTGTTGACTGCGGGAGTGCCACACATCTCGAACCTCACAACAACCCTAAACCACTGGTCAGTCACATCTGGGTCACAAACTTGGACGACCTCAAAGGCCCCTGAGTTTAAAAGGATGCCGGCTCCATCGAATGAGGTGAGAGTACCGTTACCTTCCAAAGAGCATGTTAAAGGAAAGCAGCCTCTTGTGCCATTTTGGATTTGGCAGGTATCGGCGCTGTTACAAGACATGCTCTGGGACACAATTACTCCAGAGGCATGGCAGATGTGGATTGTATGACAGTCATCAGATATAATAGATTTTCCAACCTGCAGTAAAATAGATTCCACAAAGTTCAATCATCAGGTTCAGTGTATGGTTACTAATTACATTCATTTTAAACTTTAATAGCTCAACAAGGAAAATGACAGCTAGCAATAAAAGATAAGGAGACAAGGTATTCTTTAACAAGACAAAATGGTGAAGCCCTTGTTCCTTGCTTATCTTCAAATTCATAAACCGCACCCTGCTTTTGCCATCCAAAACACTAGCCAAATCAACAGTGGCAAAATCTGCCTTACCACGGCGTCAGGCCTACCTTGTATGTCTTCCCTTGGTAATAGCAGCTACATTGATCCACGCTAACACAGCCAGTGCCATTGTAGTAGTAGCCTGTGTTGCAGACACAGCCCTCGGCACACTTGTCGGGACAGACGATGGTGTCAGAGAGGCCCGGGCATTGACTGTCACAAGACTGGCCGCAGTCTTCATAGTGGCTGTTTGCAGGGCAGCTAAGGGCTGTTGGTATATATATATATATATATATATATATATATATATATATATATATATATATATATATATATAAGTATATATATATATAAGTATATATTAATAAATAAAGTTCCCCCTGGTGTCCTCACTTGTGTGCATAAATAGATGCATATGAAGGTATAGAGTAGGCCTATGTAATAATAATGTGAGAACACTTACGGCAGAAAGCAGAGGTCCTCCAGGTCTGAATCTTCACACCAAAGTCTTGGCAGTCCAACATGTAGGCCCCGATGCTGTGACACAACACTGTCCGGTCCCCCACCGCCAAGCAGATGTCATAGACACAGTCTCTGTAGTAGGAGTTAGGGTCTATGACGTTGTGGCACGCAGCGAAGGGACCTTGCGGATCAGTGAGGATTTGACAGTCCTTCTCGAACACTTCCTTCTTGCTGGCATCACACTTGGGACAGATGTCCCCGCTGCAGCCATCTTCACACACCACTCCGGGCATGGCCACCTTCCAGGCCGCCCCGAAGCTCAGCAGGTCTTTGGTCACTTTACCGCCTGGCAGCTGGAACTCATCGGCTTTGTTGTCGTTGAAGTTTCCACACAGGCCGCAGGTGCGGCCCCTGTAGTTGCCGGGTACGGTGACGGTGATGTGGTATATCATGTCATAGGTCACCCTCAGGCCAAAGTCAGTTAGGATTACATTGTTGGTGCCGTCTTGGTAAACCTGCACTTTACCTTCATAGAGATTCAACGGGATGTGAGTTAAGATCCCATTTACCTGTAGAAACAGAAGAAGATATTTTACACATTGTTCTGACGGTTAGCCTGTCTGTCATTTGTATTTATTTTATTTTATGTTTATTTATACACACACAATTGTAAGTGACATACCATGACCATTCCAATCTGGTTCCGTCGAAGGATGAAGAGGTTTCCGTAAACTTCCACTGCTACAAGTTTGGCGACGGAGACCTTTGGGTTGCTGGTCATGGCGTACCACCTCTCATTCTCCACGGCCACAGAGAAGGCTGGGAGCCTTGTGCCGTTCAGATTGCAGGCTTTAGCTGCAGTGTATGTGCACGTTCCTTGGAAGTCATAGGTGCTGTTGTCAAAGGTGTTGTAATGAGGGTCACCAGAGATGGAGCAGACTCCTTTTCCAACAGGCTGACATGATCGAATGCCATTCTTCACCTCACACTTTTCATGGGCCCCGCAGGAAAACTTCTGACATTGTACCTATACAAATCATGGCAATTAGGTTTTATTTTCTTTAATTTATTATATCAATTTGTTAATATGTAAAACAGGTTAGGGTAATTCTAACCCTAATCATTGTACAAACAATATTTTAAAAAGAGTTTTCATTGTAGTATGGGAAGTTTTTGGCTGTGTTCGGAATCATTTACTAACATACTATTCATACTAAGTATGATGTCAAATTGAGTATGTAGTGCGTTCACACTGCATAGTATGTGGATTTTGTGTACACGAGAAATCGCCGGATGTATACTAGATTAGCAAGAATTTCTGAGTATGCGGCGTGAGCTTACTGGACATACTTAACTGCCCCACAATGCATTGTGTCACTTCAGACATCACCTCACATCTCCGAAAACACTGGAGCCAATTTCCAAACATTTAGATAAACTGACCACACATTGGAAATCTACAGGGCGACTTTATCAACCGAAATAATATTAAAACTCAATAAAGTGACATATAAACAGTCAAATTCCAATAGCTTTCAGCCTGCTTTCAAATCTCCACTATCCCTGCCGGTTGGTGTGAAATGTATTCTGGGATACTTGGCTGTATACATCAATGTGAACAGTCTGTTGATAATGGCATACTTAATCTTTCATTTAGTAGCCAATATACAGTACACACTCATTGAATATGTACTAAGCAGTACATTAGTATGCGGTTTCGAACACAGCCATTGTCTTCGCTCCCAGGACTTTTTCCTACTATCTGTCCCTGAAGCCCGTACTGAATTGGGAAAAAGGGCATATGCTGCCCCCTTTGCTTGGAATCAGTTGCAAAATTACCTGAATCTTAGGGAGTTGGTCTCAGGCATTTAAACATGCATTCAAAGTCAATTTAAATTACTTGGAGGCACACAAATCTGGCTGTAGATGTTTTGATTGATTATACTGCTTGCTTGATCCCTGATGTTGACTGGTGACGGATACTTGATGAATACTTTTGATGATATTTTATGATTCTGTAATGTATTCTTTTATTGTCATGTAAATGTATGTCTGCAACCCTGACTGCAAACCTGTTAATTGTGCTGCTGCCGGTCTTGGCCAGGAAACTCTTAAAAAATATATTTTAATCTCAATGAGATTTTCTCTTGGTTAAATAAAGGTTAACTAAATACAATTGTTCAATAACTAAATCCCAACATTTCTTACCGTGCCATTACACACACATTCTTGCTGGCACAGCCCATCAGGATAGAACACTTGGCCATACTTGTAGTATTTTCCGTTAAACGGACAACCGCACTGAGCAGAAGGCACGCACTCGTTTCCACTCAGAACAAAACCATCATTACAGATGCAACCTTCCACGCACTGAGCTCCACAGTCAGATGAAGCGACGGGGTTCTGACAGGACTTCTGACATCCAGCACTGCATATCTCATAGTGGCCATTGGCTGGACAATGAGCATCTATAAGCAAAACATAATCACTTGCACCATTCGAACCAGTTGTATTCACAGTTTTACAGTAGTGACATAAATATCGCCGCAAAGGTTTTCTTACCACAGAGTTGAGCTGACCTCCAGGGATATACTTTGGCACCTTTGAGTTGGCAGGCAGCCGTGTAGGCAGTCATGGTCTTGCACTGCATGCTCCCACTTGCCTGGTACAGACAAACGTCATAAAGGCAGTCTTTGAGGACATTGGCAGGGTCAACTACGGAGTGGCAGTCACGGAAGGGGCCTGTGGGGTCACTGATAAGTCCACAGAATGCGTTGGTGTTGTACTGGTCTTTCTGGGCGTCGGTGCAGCCAGGACATGGACCTGTGCAGCCATCGACACAGCCAGGGGTACTAGCAACCTTCCAGCTCTGGCCAAGCTCCTCTGCAGTGACAGCCTCTTTCCCGTCCTTCATCTGCATGTCGTCTTTGGGATTGAGGTTGTAGTTTCCACATAGACCAATCATGGAGCCCTTGTAAGTACTGGGGACCTCAACAAACGCTACACTGTTCCAGTCATAGTAGACTTTCAGACCAAAGTTAGTCTTGAGTACAACAAACCAACCAATAGTGTACAGCTGGAGTTTGGTGCCATTCAGTGTCATTGGGAGGTAGGAGAGCTCACCATTGACCTTCAAGAGTCCAAAGGGGAAAAAAATATTAGTTATTTCTTAACAAATAATAACCAAATACTAAACACAGAGTTGGTTTGTCCTTACCGTGACAACACCAGGTTGTTCTTTGCTAATGTTGACAGTGTTGCCATAGACCTTCACCTCTACCAGATTAACCACAGAGCCTATCCTCTTATCTTGCCCACTGTTCTGTAGAATAACACTAAAATCCTCCAGGGTCTTCTGACTGGAGGAGACACTGGCCAATTCATAAGCGCAAGTGCCCTGGAAGTTGTAGCGCTCCCCATCAAATGTCACAAAGTGGGGGTCACCAGACACCATGCATGTGGCGTAGTTCATGGCGCTGCAGCCTCTGAGGCCCTTCACCACCTGGCACTGCTGCCCTGTTGGGCAGCTAGTCTTCTTGCTGGTCAGCTTCCCTTCAGGGGAACACGTGTGTCGCTCAGTGCAACCATTGTCACCCCAGAAGGAGGCGCCGACCGCCACATACCGGCCGTTGTACTTGCAGCCACACTGGGCCTTGGGGATACACTTGCTGCCGCTGAGCACAAAGCCATCGTCACAGGTGCATGTCTCCACACAGCTGGCTTTGCAGGTGGAGGGAGCAGTGAGGTCTCCACAGGTGGCGGGGCAGGCAGAGCCACAGCGCTCGTAGTGGCTGTTCTCTTGGCACTTGGGTGGCGCTACATATGGATAGCATCAGGTTTTTTTATATAGCTATTAACCAACAAAATGGAATTAGACATTCCCTAAACACTTCTTTTTTACAAGGTGTGTTTCATAGTCAGTTATGAATATGGTATATCATTTAAGATTATAAATGCACAGAAGAATGCTTAAAAATGCTCTCCTCTTGATTACTTACAGCATTTGTTGGCATCCCTCCAATCCTGGCCCAGGACCCCAGCTCTCTGACAGGTGTCAGAGTACACCTGCAGCGTGTCACAGTAGTACTTCTTAATTGGGACACCTTTACAAAGTTCGAACATGCAGTTGTGTAGAAAGTCCGTGGGATCGACGAGAGGGGCGCAGGCCTTGAAATACATATCCATCACTTGTGACAGAGAGCTACAGATGATTTGGTATTCCAATTGTTGCACATTGGAGAGTTTGCAGTCTTGACACTGTCCTGTGCACTTATCCAGACAATTGGCCTCACCGGCAACACCAGGAACCCTCCAGCTCTTTCCCATATCCTGTGGGTCTTTGGCATATGCCCCAGATGGAGTGGTGAGGTCGTCTTCCTGCTTGTTGTTGAAGTTGCCGCACATGCCACACACCTTGCCTGCAAATTCACTTGGAACCGCGATAGTAAGATACTGCTGCCAGTTGTACTCAACTGTTAGGCCAAAGTCTGTCTCCATGACAACAGACAGACCTCGCTGAGACAGCGTCACTTTGCCATTGGCCAAGTTGATGGGGAGATTCCATAATTGATTGTTTACCTGAAACATAATTTAGTAGGCAATGAACCATATATTTCAAGCAGCTGCCACACAATGTAAACAAGTTATTTGTGTGATGAAGTTGGTGTAACCACAGTATATGTATTAACTGAAATCACCTACCCGCACAAGCCCAAACTCAAAATGGACAATATCAATAGTGGTCCCGTAAACACTGATGGTAACCATTCCCACGGCGGTGAGGTTTGAATTGGGGATGTTTACATTCTTTGCGTCCACCTCAAAGGCTGGATGGGTCCCGTCTGAGTAGCAGTTCTTAGCCATGATGTAAGTGCAGTTGCCCATGAAGTTGTAGAAATGGCCATCAAAGGTACGGTAATTAGGGTCACCGAGGGCCCAGCATGTGCCTTTTTTGGGTTCCACTGTTGCTGGTCCTGCATTGCAGAATCCTTAAAGATGTCCATACATTATAGTTTTAATGTTTGAGAAGCTTCATTGGTTTATTACACTGTTTTTTTTGCATTGTGTTATGAATCACATTGTTAATGCAATACAATTTAATTAAATAGTATTGTAAGGTATTATGATGCAAGTGTAATTCATAGCCTGAGCTTGATGTTTTCATATAGCACAACACAACAATATAGGTGTAATGTATATCCTGATTTTTAATTACTTACCACCCAACAGTAGAACTGCAAATAAAGTCACATAAATTCCCATGGTTTGAACTGAGAATACCTAAAAAAAAAAAAAGAGTCACGTACAAGCTCCTGTAAGCAGTTAAGTAACTGTAATTATTTGTACACCAAGGAACTATCTTTTCATTTTTTCTGTTTGTTTATTATTCATTTTTGTTAATTGTACACGAGACAAGACATATAATTGTCCTCACCTGAGCTGGACAACAGGCTTGTTCGGACTCCTGAATTATATTCAGCTGGACCTCCTTCAATGAACCAATCAGGTTATAGCATTACAAGAGCTTTCACAGCGTGGGAAAACACACTTTCACATGCCATGGTGTTTCTGATAAATTACTCATATTGCAGATTGTACAAACAAGTCTTTACTGAACTGATACCGAGTTTATCAAACAAATTTAATAGAAAAAACTGTCATTCCATAGATGTTATGTTTACTGGATTTGCTGTAATATTTTCCACACTGCAAATCAAGTGATATCAAACCATATCAGCCATAGCATCGACATTTTTGAGGTCCCCCTTTGACGCCTAGACAATTTCAAAATATTTAGGGTACACACAGGTTTAGCCCAAAGGTGTATTGTCAAACCTGTAACTGTTATGATAAAGGTGTTGACTTTGGTTGCTCTGTGGCCACCACCCAAATGAAAAATGTAAAGTCATAGGTCAGTGGCTTTACTCAAACGTTCAAGTGGTGTTGTTCCTCTAGGCTAATCGGGCCTATTGTGATCTGCCAGACAATAATGTACTCTCTGGACTGAGCACACGTCCTGACTATAACCTCTGTGGTAGGTACCTGCCCTGTTCTGTGTCCAAACAAAAAGACAATGGAGTACAGATAATTCTGCTTGATTAAAGTCAGAATATATGGCGTCAAGTTTGCACATGTTGTGTAATTTACGCAAGCACACACACACACACACACACACACACACACACACACACACACACACACACACACACACACACACACACACACACACACACAGGCGTGTCCATTAACAACCAGCAATGCAATGCAGTGGTATGCAATGCAGGTGGTTCAGTCCACTGGGTAGGCTGGTACGTCTTTAAATAGTTCCAGTCCTTGATTCTGATTGGCTCGATGCCATTGTAAAATAATTGAAATAAACACACTGTGACCACAAAATTCATTTTAAGTATTAACTTGCCTGTATGCTTAAGCCTGTGTTGCAACTTGCTGGGCAACCATTTTGCTTTCTTACACTTTAATGGTAGGTCTAACCATGGTAAATGGACATTCCGATATTTTCATGAATGCGTGGTGGCTGTAAATTATTAGAGAACCTATTTGTGAAAATGTGTGAACATTTCTACAAAAATAAATGTCATGAAGCATAGCAGGTGAATCATTGACAAGACACCAATACTACCACACTGCTTTGGCCACTCAAACTGGATGAGGAATGAGGAACAAGAAGAGACAAATCATACTAGCTCGCATCACATTATATTGTGTGTGGTTGAGTGTAACGTTATAAAGGTGGCTCTTAGTTTTGTTATTCGCATGGGCTACTGGTACAACCAGATATTCAAGCATAGTTTCCCTGCGGGTAGGTCTATTGTCTCACTGGTTAGGCAAGACTTGTTTCACACGCTGTGGTTTACTTCGACCAGAAACAAATCTAAATGTGTAGAGAGGAATTGTCTTTTAAAGTTTGCTTGTTTGTTTGTTTTGACCACTCTGGACAACTTTATTCGCCGAGTTTAATTACAAGAGATCCAGTGCCAGGAGTAAACCAGAACAAAAAACAGAGTCAACAAAGTGGAAGTGGTAGTAGGTGAACCGATCAAACTGAAGGCTGAAGATTGGTGACAACTTGGGAGATACAACAAAAAAAGTTTTTCCCCTCCGTGGTCTTCATTTCACTTCCCTCATTGCACCACATACACACGGTCCTGATGAAACTGGCGTGGGTGATGGTGACCGTTGTGTGTGTGGCGGGCTGCATGGTAGCCAGCATGCTGCTCTTCGGCCAACGTGTGCTGTGGGACACGATGACCGCCGGCAACGAGGAGCGAAGGGCGAAGGACCGAGACTTTGACGCCACGTTTAATGAGACGCAGTTCGCCAGAATCACGCTGCAAAATCAGCTCGACCAGCAGCGGCAAACCGTGAAAGAGATGGAGGGAGAGCGGGAGAAGGCGACCCGTGACGAAAAGGAAAAGGCCGCGATCCTTGACATCTGCATGGCAGCTAGGGTGAGCGGGTCATCTTCACCTTCTCTCCTGAAAGCATTTCAATGCGTCCATCTCACAGAGGTCCAAATGAGCGGTCAATGATTGAATCAGTGGTTTACATTTGACTAATGACTAATCCCTGCCTGACCCCCTTTCTCTATGTATGTTAGAAAACAACCAACCAAGAGCTTTCAGTCCTCGAGAAGGAGCAGGAGGACACTGGAGGTAATAACCTCTTTATTCACTCACAGTGCCATCTTGTGATGTAAGCAGCATCACCCGAGAGGGAGCGGCCTCGTACCGACGTGCTGGTGTCACAGCCGTGCTGATATTCAGTGTAACAGCACGACCTCGAGTGTGATGTTGCTTTTATAACAGTTCTACAAGCGCCATTTATTAGTTGACAGTAATACGCGACAACAGCTTACGCTTTGTTTAATTAATCATTTATTTTTTTTGAATTACAACAAATAGTTCCGTGACCAGACTGTTGCCAAGCAACACACACATTTTCCTGCACGCTAGCTTGGTACTTTGTGTAGGTCTACACGTTACCGCAGGCCAGCTATTTGCATCATGTACATTTACCTGTATGTTTCTTATTTATTGTGCAAGCGGTGAAATAATATGTTAATAGAGAACGATCATTAATGTAATTGACGGTTATTAGAGCACCTGTAAAGCAGAGTGATACATGTGTAGTTTGTAGAAGTCCCAGTGCTGTTATACTGAATATCAGCACTCAAGGAATAACTCCTGTCCAATCAAATGACTCGTTGGAACTACCTTGTATAATTTATCTATAAGGCACATGTTATGTTTGGTAGAGCAGGTGGACCCAAATGCAGAGACGGCAGGCACTGGTTACTTAGTTTAATTCATATTTTCCGGTTGGGTGGCGGGGGTCCGGAGGAGGGACACAAGGGTGAGTGGCTTTGAGCTGAGGAAAAAGGGAGTGACCTTGAATGGCCATGACCTTGACTGGCCATGGCGAGGCAGGAGACTTCAGGCGGACGCCCCAGGGCTGGCCAGTGGCGAGGGCAGAGGTTAAAGAAGGACCCCCAAGTGGATAGGCCAAGGACCGGACTGGGCAGCAGACCTCAGGCGATGACCTGGGGCTTGGCCCGGGAGGACACAGGGAACCTCAGTAGGGATGCCACGGTGAGGAGATTTTCACACCGGTTACACCGGACATTTCACAGAAAATGACGCTCAATATCTGTGAAGCGCTTACTGTGATCATCATTATTTTCTTAAGAAGAAAAATGGATGCCTGCTTGGCGCATGGCGCAAATCCAGTGGCGATTCTAGGGTTTAAAAAACAGGGGGTGCAATGGGCATATGTAAAATAAATGGCAAAAGGCAACAGGCTTTTCAAAATGCACAAATCAGAGAGAAAAAAAAACACAAATGGACCGGTTGAAGATCAAGCGCAAGATCCCTTAATGAGAGAAAAACAACAAGGCAGAAAAGGAGCGCTACTTCAACAAAGTAAAGGAAATGAATGGGCTCGTCCGTATAAACAGAGTGGTCGGGGATCTCAAGGAGCTGCCACAAGTCACATTTCCAGACGTGTTTTCCTACCCAGGAAACTGGGCCGACAAGGACTGGCAACGAACCACTCAGGAGGTTGCTGGGGCGCATCCACCAGAGGCCGCTGTTGCCGCTCTGGTGCCGGGGACCACTGGACCTCCGGGACAGCAGGAGGCCGGGACAGCGGGACTCGGGGACAGCGGAAGGAGGCTGGGGCTCCGGGACAGCGGGAGGAGGCTGGGGCTCCGGGAGATGGGGAGACTCGATCTCCGGGCGATCTCGGGACAAGAGGCTGCGGCGAAGCCAGCTGGGCCTCAGTAGAGGTGCTGGGTAGCGTAGACTCTGGAGCGCTGGGCAGCGGAGAGAGACTGGAGTGGAGGGCAGGAGAGAGACTGGAGTGCTGGGCAGAGGACTAACAAGCTGGTGGGTAGTGGGCTGGGGACTCTCAACTGGGCTAACAAGAGAATTGACTAACTGGGGAGCAGGCTGTGGGTTAGTGGGCTAGAGACAAGCGCTAGGGAGGCCGCTCCACCGCTAAGGACTCGGTGGCTGGGGGCGGGCAACGGTGAACTTGAATGAGCGCTAGCTCCAGGTTCGCTCTCAGGGATGTCAGGTTGGTGGCTTCGGAGGCTTTAGTGGTGCATGAAAACCCGGAAGTTCTCTAGCCTCTCCTCGACCTCGTCTGCTGGGTCCACGTTGGGAGCAGACTGAGGGGCCGGCTGACATGGTGCCTGCTGGGCTGGAGGAGCAGGCCGGGTTGGCACCGGCACAGTGAGGACCCGGAGCTTGGGCTGGCCCAGATGGAGCCGGCACCGGGATCCCACGGCCCGAGACTGGAGACCGCCGAGATGCAGGTGGTGGCGTGCACGGCTGCAGGGATGCAGACGGCGAGCCAATGCCTATCCGGCGAAACATTAGTGGCAGATCGTCCCAAGTATATACTGGCAGTGGTGGCTCCTCGGGGACTGAGGACCGTCAGGAACCAGCTGGACACGCCCGGGATCTAGTGGGCGCCGAGGCAACATCGCCCAGGGAAAGGCAGGGCTTGAAGGCTCGGCTGGCAACTCGAGGTCCCCCCAGTGCCAGACAGGTTCCCTAGAAGGCACTCTTCTCTGCTGGGTCCAAGTTTGGTCGCGTCATTCTATTATGTTCGGTAGAGCAGGTGGACCCAAATGCAGAGACGGCAGGCACAGGAACTGGTTAGTTTAATTAAAAATATATATATACTCAGGATCGCAGGACACCAGGACACACAACGCTAACAGGAAAATTCAGGAAACAGCGACGCGACCAAGACTGAACAGAAAACCAGGACTAAAATACAAACAGAACTAACGTGGGAATGGGGAACAGGTGAGACACAGAGGGAGCAGCTAGGCTGGGGAACACAAACAAGGGGCAGGACAGGGCTAAGGGCTAAAAAATCTGATTAGGGACAGGTGAGTGGGTGGAAAGAAGGGAAACATGGAGGGCGTGACACATGTAGACCTCTTTATACATAACACATGCCTCTAATGTTAAACCTCTATCCATAACACATGTAGGCCTCTAATGTTAAACCTCTATCCATAACACATGTAGGCCTCTAATGTTAAACCTCTATCCATAACACATGTAGGCCTCTAATGTTAAACCTCTATCCATAACACACGTAGGCCTCTAATGTTAAACCTCTATCCATAGCTAACCTGGTCAAAGTGGTTGCAGCGTGGGAAGAGCAAATCGCTTCCCTAAAGAAAGTGATGGACCAGCCCAGTAAAATATGTGCATACATAAAGAACAATGCAGTTGGAGCGTAAGTACAATAACAAACAGGTTTGCATCATGGTGTAACTTTGCATGAATATTAATACGATATTGTTTTTTGTTATAGGAAATTATGTCCAACTGCTGACATCGCTGCTCCTGCAGCCGCTGCTTGAAGGACTTCTTGTTCGTGGTGTTATGAGGATACCTTTTTTATTAAAGTTCCTTTAATATCAAAAGACCATTGATTGCCATTTGTGGTTTAATATTGGTATTTATTTGGTGGTGTTTTTTGTTAAGTCGTTTCTTTTATTATTTAGTCCCCAAACTACAGGGAGATCTAATCTAAATAACATAATTTATAGGTATTATATTATTTATGTATTGAGATTTTGTCTCTAGAAATATGCAGACTGGTATGTAGAAAAAGGTCTCTCTGCAGTACAGTAAGAAAAAAACAGACTACTGTAGCCAAACACGTGTTTCCATTACTGTTCATTCTATGGTGATAAAAATGTGAAGGTGTCATTGAATTGGTTGCCATTGATGAAGAGGCGCACATTTGTAGATGTTTTGCTGCATAGCTCTCTATCAAGCAGCCCTTCCTATCGTCCTATTCTTTAGACAGCAGTGAGAAAGTGTTGCTTACAGTACAAATGGTTGTGTTTCACCTCGGAACATGAACTGTGATATGCTATAACTCAGTATTACCAGTAGGGGTGGGGGCAGCAGAACCGGCTCACCCTATAAGCCAACTAAGCGGCTGCTTAGGGCCCCGCAGCCACCAGGGGCCCCAAACTCATGCATCCTTTGCTGAATCAACTGATTGTCAGGCGCGATTTGTGTTGTATTGAAGTTGTTTTGCACTTTACATGGGTAGTTATTCATACTATGCCCAGGTATTATCTTGATGTATAGATAATGTTAAAAAAATGTATAAAATCAAACTATAATCTTTTATCTTTCTGCTACACCAATAGGCCTACTGCAGGTTTGGAGCTGCCTAGTGAAGTTCAACACTAAGCATTCAGACAAAAGCAAAGTAGAAGTAAGAAGGAGAGCCGACATCTCACCTGTTCTTAAGTCCCTTCATTGGTTGCCTGTCAGTTTTACAATATATTTTAAGATCCTCCTATTTTGTTTTCAATGTGCTGCTTCCAGATCCCTTTGGTCCACTGGCCTCCTTATTGTTCCTAATGGTGGGGACCAACTGACCAAGACCTATAGGGACTATTTATGAGTCTAGTCTCTGGAACAGTCTGCCAGAGGAACTGATGCTTGAGGGCATCACACCATTTTCACAGGCGTAGGACAAACACAGGTGTCGCTCTTAACACTGGTCGGCTATTTGTATGTATAGTCATTTTGTAATTTGAATAAACATATAAACAGAAACATGCAACACCTCGAGATTCCTGCATAACTGGGTGTGTAGCTGCTTAATAGTAATAATAATAATTCATTGCATTTATATAGCTCTTTTCAAGATACTCAAAGCGCTTGACATAGTGTGTGTGTGTTGGGGGGGATATGACACCTCATCCACTACCAGTGTGCATCACCCACCTGGGTGATGCACGGCAGCCAGTATGCGCCAGAACGCTCACCGCACACTGGCGAGGTGAGGAATGAAACTATCCAATTAGAGACCAGGGGATGATTAGGTGGCCATGATGGTACAAGAGCCAGGTTGGGAATTTGGCCGGGACACCGAGGTTAGCACCCCTACTCTTGCGATGAGTGCCACAGGATCTTTAGTGACCACAGGGAGTCAGGACCTCGGTTTAACGTCTCATCCGAAAGACGGTGCTCTAGACAGGACAGAGTCCCCATCTCCGTCCCGGGGCATTGGGGATCTTAAATAGGGCAGAGGGATGAGCACCCCCTACTGGCCCTCCAACACCTCTACCAGCACCAACTCGTCTCCCATCCAAGGATGGACCAGACCAGCCCCGCTTAGCTTCCACAGAAACCAGCAGTGCGAGGTAGGTAGCCATGGTGCTGGCTGAGTTACTACCTAATGGTGCTGGCTGAGTTACTACCTAACTCATGGATGTAATTATAGTTACATTGACCAGTGTAAATGTTGGGGGCTACACCTGTGTTTGCCCTGCCATCACAGCTCTGTGAAGAGGGTCCATGGTGTGTTATCTTCAGTGTAGTCTACTGCCTGAGCCCTGGTACATAAAAGGAGCAGACCCATAGTTAGTGTTAGGGGACAAGCAGCTACAGCTGGCCCAGGCTGCTCATGAGGTTGATGGCTCTCAGGTGAGTAGAATCTCCCCAGAGCGTAGCGCCGCTATCCGGGGTGCTGATCCGGGCCCTGCTGTCCGGTACTTGGGGGTGCTGACCGTCTCTGACTGAATCAAGTGAAGTGCTTTATAAAACAAATAGTACATTTCTGACACTGGTGCAGGTAGTTGAGACTAACACCATGACTTAAACCTTCCTCCTTTAAGCAGAAGTGCAAAACATTGATCTCTCATCATGAGCTGAGTGAGAAATGATTTGTTCATGTTCTAATTGTGTGAAATTGCTGTTGGGTTGGCCAAACAACAAGCCTTGAAGCTGAAACACAAGGGGAATGTATTAGGGGGTGGGAACAGAAGGAAACAACATCAACAGTAGCATGTAACCTTCCCATTGAATCTGGAAACCCTCCCAGTATAGCAATGTTGCTGCTGAAATATAAGTCAGAGGAAACCGGTGTCAGAAGCAACGGTGAGCATGTAAGACGTGAATGAAATAAACGTATTCTGAACACAAGAAAATGTACAAAACCATATTAAACTGAGATAAGTTCCCTGAATCTGTAGTGTTATAAATCAAAAAAGATATGAATGAGCATGCTTTATGAAACAAATATGTGCTGAGTCGTAATCAGGCCCGGTTCCAGAACAGAATGCCTTGGGGTGCATCTGAGATTACAGAGGGTGCACCAGTACTATAGAAGTGGTGGGGACCAGTACGCGATTGTCGACGGGGGGGGATTTTCTCCCTCTTTTTTTCAATTGAGGGTGCAAACAATTTTTTTGGGGGTGCAATGCATGCTTAGGCACCCCCGTAGAACCGGGCCTGGTCGTAATGGAGTTTGGCTGCTGTTTACTGTTGTTGATCACTAAATGATGTGTGGAAAATGGTGTAGCCATCACAGAGCATTAGTAAAACATGAATTGGAATGGAGCCCTGGAGATTTAGAAAGCAAACGTAAGCATGGTCTCTGGAGGACAATTGGATCCTACATATCTTTTCAGCCAAAAAAGTGTCGACAACACCTGCATGTGCAGTAAAAGGAAAACCTAAAACACGTTATACCCCCATTATATATTAGTGTTTTACCAAACAGAACAGGTTGAGTGAAGTGACACCACAGTCAAGTGTTTGTGCTTGAGGCCAAGATGAAGCTAGTTCTCTTAATAATAATAATAATAATAATAATGAATTTTATTTAAAAAAGCGCCTTTCAGGTCACTCAAGGACACTGTACAAGAATACATTAAAATCACACAGTTAAAATAGACAAACACAGGATAAAATAGACAAACACAGGATAAAATAGACATAATAAGGAGGGATCAACATAATAAGTTAAAATAAATAGGGCAAGTATGGTTGGCTCTTGCGGTATTTTGGCAAAACTATGGACAAAGAATTAGAAAATAAACCAATATTTTCTCATTCAGTCATGATGATGAATCTTTAAACTGAGTTTATTGGCAAACAAAATACATTTTAAGCAATAAATTAAAAGCATACCAATATCTGATTACAGAAATTGAAATCACAACCGCTGTCTTATCTCAATCATATTATGTACTTTATGTTTACAATTCATTACCAAATAGATACCTTGATTACAATAAGCATTCATGTATATTGTATTTTATTAGATTAAAATTTCCAGGCAAACAATTTATGTAATAAGAGTCAACAATAAAAGCAGTTGTGCTTGTTCACACAGCAGTGGGTCACTTCTGCTTGACAATGGACTCAATCTCTCTCAACAGGTTCTCCTTGTTGTTAATGATGTTTTCACCCGCCTTCTCCATCAGATCCTCAATCATCTCTGGGCTGTAAGGTAGCTGGAATGTGCCATACTTCTCTCTGTAGTGTTCCAGTTCGCTCCCTGACCGCATTAAACAACATTTGACTTAGTTAATTGTACACCATGTATGTAATGTTTTGTGTCTGTATACTTTAATATATACCTACCACAGTTTTCAATGTTGAATAAGGGCATGTGGATGACAGTGGGGGCTTCCTTCAAGTCCTTGAACACATAGAATGCCTTTGGTGAGGTACTATCACATTTTGTGACATTGATCGCTGGAAAGGGGATGTCAAACTCCTTACACAGTTTAGCTGTTTCAGTCACAGTCTGTAAAATGAAAGACAAATACAATTAATAAATAAATCAAATACAACTTGACATTAAAGCAACCCATTTGAGCTGTAATAAACATAGATTATTTGGATGTATTACAATCTTGAATGATCTTCTTGAATAATTAAACCAAAAACAAATGCAGTAGCCTTGGTTACAACCTTCCAAGTGTATCAAGTGTCTATTTGCACCTGGGTGAGAATAGCCACACAGCGGCTATCTGACTCACCGGATGTAGGTTGTTGGCATGCATTAACATATACTGTGGCTGTGTTCGGAACCGCATACTAACTTACTGCCTACTACATACTCAATGAGTATGTACTGCATACTGCCTACTAAATGAACGATTAAGTATGCCATTACCAGCAGACCGTTGACACTGAAGTATACAGCCAAGTATTCCAGAATGCATTTCGCACCAACCGGCAGCGACTGACAAGCGGGTCTGAGACCGGTGCCGATCCTGGCTGCTGGACCGGCTGGCAGTTTGCCTGTGCTGGATTACTTCCACCGCCCACTCCCCTCCCCTGTTGCAAGTCATGTGTTTTCATGTTGTAAAGTGTATGTGCTTTTTGCTGCTGGGGTGTTTTTTCCTGTTCCCACACTGTACTGCCCATAGGGGCATAGTATGTGGGTTGCTTTTTTTCTCCTCCCCTCTCCTCATGTTATGCTGTATTTTTTCCCCCCAAATGCTCTGTCTTCCTGTCCTGTCTACCCCCTTGTCATATTGTATGTATGTTTGTATATGTACGGACAGGTTGATGGCTCAATTTCGCTGGTACTTGTGACTATTGACAAATAAAGGCTACTACTACTACTATACAATAAGGGGTTTAGTAATTGGCCTGCGTGACCAGACTAAAATCGCAGTTGTATGCGGTTGTGGATCAGCCTTTTTTTGGTATTTATAATATACAGGTGATTTTCGGGCGGGTTAGTTAATATCAGCTTCTTCATTTTTTGTGCAATTAATTTAAAAATGTAATATTAATATTGTGTTCATATTAGCTTATAGTAGACAATACAACTATTAAGTCTAGGCCTATTTAGAAATCAAATATTTCCATGTTTGAGTGGCCATCGTCAGCAACTACACGAGGACAGCGTTGTCAGTGCAGTGCGAAAACGGCGGAAATGACAGATGTCCAATTGAAGTAAAAACATTGTGAAAAACTAACTCAAACTAAAAAACTAACTAACTGCCCATTAATTAATTCAAATGCATTACCGATAGGATAAAAGGCAGCACTCGCGTGCGTGCTGGAAAGGTTGGCAACAAGTTAAGCAAATTATCTGAATAAATAACAGCTTCAAATAATGGTTGTCCACAAGTCTCCCTCATATGAAACGAAAATTATTAAAAACAAACTAATTGTAGTTTTCAGCAACACACACAATGCAGCAACGATCAATGCTACGGCCTTAACTTGCTCTGCCTTCTCTACTATAATATAATAGCATAATATTAGCCTAATATTAGTTTACAAATGGCGGTTCAGGTAGCAGTCAGGAGCAGTTACAGCAATATGCAGATTCACTTAGAAAATACCATAACCACGCATCACTAAAAGATATACAAAAAATATGTCCAAAACAAGAATTCCGTGGCGCACCGGTTAGTGCGTACGATTTTCACGTGGGAAACCGAGTTCGAGTCCCTCCACGGCTCCATTGTATGTTGCAAATTATGTTTCGGTTTACATTTAGGTAATGGTCTACATTAATAAATGGCTAATTTTCACTGGCTAAATGGTTAAGTTTAGGTATTAGATGAGAGATGGTTAAATGTAGGTGTTAGATTAGAAATGGTTAATTTTAGGTATTAGGTGCGAGATGGTTAAATTTAGGTGTTAGGTTAGAAATGGTTAATTTTAGGTATTAGGTTAGAGATGGTTAAGATTAGGTATTAGATTACATATAGTAACGTTTAGGAATTAGGTTAGAGATGGTTAAGATGGTAAAGTTTAGGAATTAGGATAGAGATGGTTAAGATGGTAAAGTTTAGGAATTAGGTTAAAGAGGGTTAGGACAGGACTTGCCTTTGGATTTTCTTTTTCCACTTCCCCACCATCAAATACATGCAAAAAGTGAATTGCCTAAATGTTGTGTCCTTTGATTCACTTGCATTGAGCAGGCTGAAAACAGTTTTCAGCATCACATTTTCAAACTGTTCTTAATATTATGATATGCATATACTGTATTATATATTACAAAACATTGCAATTACAGAGTAACACCGTGAACATGGCAGAAACGGACTCTGTGAGTGATTTTGAATACGAGAAGAAGAAAGCTACTTTGCCGAACCATATAAATTTGAACCGGCACAGTAGCCTATACAGAACAAGACACGAAGCTCAGGCTACAGATGGAAACACGGCTCAACATCCATGCTTTAGGCCTCAGGGCCCGGCCCCACCAGATTCGTTGCCTCGCAGGAGTCAACGCCTCCCATTCACTTTGCATTGGAGGCGTTAACGCATGGCGCCGAGCTTATTTTGTTGTACTCTAATTATTGATTTAAAATTTCTCAAATAACCACGTAATGACCGCTAACTCACGCACGGCACACGGCATAGCATCCAACATCCGGCATTGTTGTTAATGTTAGCGCAGTTGGCTCCTGTGGCTCTCAGCTGGGATATTACGGTGTTCATGTACAACTACTGTAACGACTGCATTGTTGGCTCTAATGTTGTAGCCTTTTTTTCGGTGATGCACAGCTGTCATAATGTGTAACATTTAAATCTATGTATAACCAATAGGTGGTCATGTAGTTATTAAGCTATGGCGACATGCCCATACAAACTGAGGGGGCACGTGCCGAGTCAAACCAGTCTTTGGCAACCTCGAAGGAGCCCAAACATTTTCCCCTTTGTGCCCCCTCTCAAAAACGAGCGGCTACTTTGCTTCTCTCTCTCGTTCTTGCTCCTCTGCCAATTGCATCCCCTGTTTAAAACCCCCTAAAATCGGCACTAGCGTAAAGGATTATGGGACAACCCTAAAATCGGCACTGGCGCAAAGGATGATGGGACAGCTTGCGTGCGGACGGTGGCTTGCGGTGCGTTGAAGGGGTGGGACAACCCTTACGTACAATGTCCACTATACGCGAATTGCCGCGCGCAAATGCGCAAAGCACGCTGGGATTGCTTGCGGCGCGGAGCCAGCTGCAGCACCGCTTCTAAATTTGCATAAAGTTGAGAAATTTCAACTTAATGCAACTGTGCGCGGCGCGAATCCACGCGGTCACCAGTCAGTGAACAGGACGTGGGCGTGGGCCGCGATGTTGACCTTCTGATTCATCACCACAATGCAGGTTGCACACAAGCTAGTTGATCCACTAGTCAACACGCCCCCTAAGGGAACAAGTCTTCAAGGCGGCGCGATGTCATGCAGATAATTTGCGTATAGTGGATATTGGCCGTGAGTCAGTCAACTTTATGCAAATGAGCACGTAGTGCGGCATGCATTCGGGCATGTGATTGGACAATCAACATTCAGTGAGTACTGGCGGAGAAATTGGTCTGTGGCGGACTTGTGTTTAATTTCCTGGTTTTAAGCACTTCCATCGACAACTCCCACAGCAGCAACTAGACAGTGTGAGGCGCGAAGCCACACGATTGGCAATGCGAGGCAACGCATTAAAGGGACACTGGGTAGTTTTTTTAGTAATTTATTACCTCAAATCAACGTCTTCATTCATAAATAAGTCCCCATTGGTGTACAATTATCTCTGTCAAAAATCTCACCTATCCTCCTGAGCGAAGAATCACTTATCAGAATTTACATAGGACGGGCGAGCTCTATGGAGGCTTCCATGTCCTTCCGGTCTATGAACTGCCGAGAGGGACAAAAAGCACTACGTGGTACAGGTAAGGCTAAACGCGTTTTCACTCAGAGCCAGCGTGACTGTGGAACAGAGGAGCTTAGCGAGACGCGCTTGTCACTTAAAAAACGATATAAACATGAGAACATAATTCACTATCTTGCTCGAGGAGTAATTACTCATACATGCACTGCAGTTTGTTTGAAATAACGTACCCAGTGCTTGAAGTGGGCCGGTACACACTTCTACATTTTACCCTTTAGCGTACCGGCACTTTTTCTTGCGTACCGGCACTTGTCACAGGCTGCGGTCGTTGGTCCGCGGTGGGTTAATATCTATATATCTATATATAAAATATATATATTATTTCCACTTCGAGCACTGAACGTACCTCATCATCCGAAACAAAACTTGATGAAGTGGTGTTTGAAGACATGTTGTTATCATGTTGTCATAGCTTCTTGAATAATACCGCTTGCCGTAGTGCCAACAGGTTGCAACGAACATTTGAAAACGCGAGGCGCTAGAGAGCATAAATTCGTTTGAATGCAAAATACAACTTGACCACTAGATGGGGGAAAAAATTACACAGTGTCCCTTTAAGGCCAAAATATACTTCAGCGTAGGAGCGCGTAAGCGCAGAGAAGGGGTTTATGGGTAATCGTAGCCTCCAGAGCTTTGCATAGCAGCCGACGTGCACATCGCCACCATGTTGATTGGTTGACGTCAACACACTAAACCAAAACAAAACAGCAGAGAACCGAATATTTTCCATTGCAAACTGATCAGCACATAATGGAGCACTTTGAAGAACAACTCGCCGAAGAGGTGCACCGATACCTGCGTTTTGTATGACCCGTCTTCCAAGCACTACGAGAAAAGCGAGATCACTAGAACTTGTGGAGTGAGATTGGGAAGATTGGGCCGAGATTCGAACATCTGTGTGAAGAGATGTCAGATTTAAAGAAGAAAATGCAGTATGGTATTCCCTTCTTCTGTGTATTTTGGTTTTGTAACCTCAACACCGCCACCTAGTGCTTACGCGCACGCTACATGCAAATATAGGCAGACCTATGCGCGCGTCCGCGGGGGAGGCGCGCTAACTGGCGCAGATGTGCCGACGTTTGAACGTCTGAATCCTTTGCGCACACAATGCAGGTATACATAACTAGTCTTTTCTAGCTAAGCCTAAGTACTAAAATAGTTATGTTAGTGACAGGTTTTGTTTATGTGTCTTATATTATTATTATTATTATTATTATTATTATTATTATTATTATTATAATAGCCACTGTGTCGGGTCATTGACCTGCTTGGGGGAGACTGAAGGGGCATGACGGCTGACCCATCAACCATTTATTAAGGTATTGCGAACGCTGAGGTTCAGGCAACATAGCAAAATGACTAGACATGTACTGTATATGAAGTAACGGTTTGTTTAGCACGAAATTAATGCATTCAAACTTTTTCAGGTTTCCATTCAAACACACGTTGACATCCATAGACGGGTTTTCCGTTTACAAACATGGTTGGATGTGCGCTCAGCCAGGGGGCAAGAAACCGTTTTATTATCATGAGCTACTGTGGTCACATTAGCGACTACATCATTGTAATCAATGTATTAACAGCATGTTATTGCATTTTTCCATGTAAAGCCTGATAATGGAATGATAAAACGCTATTTCCAGAGGTGAATATGTTGGTTTGTCTTTCTTTTGCATGTTAATGTAACGCAAATAAAGTTTGTTTGTAGTGTCATCCTAATCACTGATACGAAGACTATAATTTGACTGCATACATAAATGATGAATGAATTTTCCCTATTTTAATTCTAAGAAATGTTAGAAGGCTAGCTTTAGTAAACTGAATAATGAAAAACATGATTTATAACCTTGGCTTTTGTGGTTTAGTTGTTCATTATTGAACCTGTCCATGTAACGTTTTGACAAAATCACCGATGATCATAGTCTATTTTTTTTTTAGCAGTTTGACAGTTATCCTTTGGTCTTGACACAGCTTATGCTTTCTCGATAATGTGCTAAGTTTTATGTTGGACATTTGCAAGACATTCAAAAAGTAATACTATATCACTTTTAAACAAACAAGTTTCCACATACAACCTCATCTAGATGATTTGTTTGGACCACAGAATCATCACAGGTAACGTTTTGTGCATTCTGCTTCTATTTGTCATATCCATCCCCTCCATATTAGCCTATTGTGCATTTAACAATAACCATTGATAATAACCGTGTGGCAATATTTGTCAGGTAATGTCACTTACATTGAAAGCCTCCTAAACCGTTTACAGAAAAAGAAATGGCTCACTATCAGGGAATGTATTCAGAAAATATTATTCCTAATAGATATATATATAGATTGGATAGCCAAATGGCCAACTATACAACTATTGTATGGCCCGATATAGGATATTATAGCCTACACGTATGATAGAAAAGCCTAGTGTATCTACTCAAGAAAATCTGCGTGCATACAAATCATTAGATTCCGACTCCAATCCGCCCTTTTTTATTAAAGGGAATGAACCCCATGGTATTTTAAACATTTTCTATCCCTGTATTTTGTAATTAGCGCAGTTAACGGCACAACAAATCCTTGCCATCTTGACGGCTGTCTGTTGTCTACGCTTTCTGTCCCCTGGTTACGCACGCATATCTGCTGTGACGTTTACCCAGAAACCTGTCTATAGGATAGAAATTCAGGATGATTATCAGGCTAGTGTTTTTATCCTGCTCAGTGCAAGTGAATGGAGGGTCAGGAGGGACAGGATTAAACCAAACTACACAAAGTGACCCATTTTGGAAATGCAATTTTTGCATGTGGGGATTTTAAAATGGGGAAATATTGCTTTAGATTTTTCATCTTATCCATCTTGTCTGCTTTTATTTGAGAGGGCAATTTCATGTTCTTGAGGTGTAGATTTTTTACCTGCATTGGATCTCCTGCACTGAAGTCTAAGGAGATGATCAGATCTATTTCTCGCTCAGTTCTCAGTGCACTCATGTAGGGAGAGTTGACCAGCAAACCGGCATCCTCAAAGTGACTGGTTTCACTTTCCTGAAGGTTTTGGTGGACCTGTGGAACTTAACACATGGAGGAACAGGATATATATCAAAACATGTCTAAAATATATCAAATATAAGCTAGCTTTAGTTAACAGAATAAAAAAAAACTGTTTGCTGAGTGCATTATTTTCAGAGAACGGCATGAAACCAGCAGCCTACCATTCATGTCATAGAGGAAATTATAGTTGGTTCCCCAAATCCACCATCTATTCAGCGCCTCCTCGACATATTTCAAAATGTTATCGACAAACCACCTCCAGATGACTGTGAAAAAGATAGACAATAGAATATTTGAACGTTTGATGATTTGAGTTATTGGTTTCAATTCAAGTGTAAGATAAAAATATGCATAAGTGTAGGCTATGAAGAAGACGTACAGTTGGGAAACCAACTGAAGAACGACTTGCAAATCTCCAATGTGAGTCCCAGGGCATGGATCTTCCTGGACTCGTGTTCTGCTTTGACCCACTCATCTTTGTCGATCCTCAAACTTCCACCACTCTCGGTCTCCTTCCCTGCAACATTCATAAAATAAATATATTAGCCTCATTTGATTAGCATCTGTTGTTTCTTCTCAAATTGAGAATCTTAGCCTATTGCAAGAAATATTGATGTCATGCATTCGCTCAGATTGCAAAAAATATAATATTACAGATATTAACAGAACTCAAATATTACCCATTAAAAATTACTTTCGAATTTAGAATTGGCTTTACATGAGGTTTAATCTTTTTTTTTATTTTCTATTTATTGTTGAAGTCGATTTGGAGCTTTTATTTTGAAGGCAGGTTTTGTCGACCCATTCTCTTCGGCAAGACTTCCGAGTGCGAATGCGCTAGAAAGCCCAAATGTCACAAGTGCAAGGGTGTGGAAACACTCTTCTTTGATGAAAAACTATAGCACCTAGCTGGAAAGTGAACACGGTTTGAGTTTTATGGCTATTGTTTATCTTTGAGTATTTAAAATGTGCAGTATGAGCAGAGCCTTCGTGAATACGTTACTGTGTGTATTGTAAATAAAATCTTCATGGACCATCAGTTTGAGAGTTGGCCATTGCTTCAGGTGGGGATGCTACACTTATGATTAATCTGGTGACCCAATGCTACTGTGGACGAGACTCGGGTATCTTCTGCTACGACTTAGGAATTGTCAAAAACTTGGTATGAGTGGTTTTACATTTTATGATTTTTTCTAAGCAGACGTCACTTGCAGATGGTACCTGTGAGAAGTGCATTCAACTCATCAACCGATTGAGTCCATTCCTCTCCTCTGAGGATGCAGTAGTTCAGTTCTAACATCTGGGCAAGGATCTTCAGCCCATCATGGCTCTGCAACTCCTCTGCCCAAACTAAAGAAAGGTCATCAACAGTTTATATATAATAATATATTATATATATATATATTAATGTATACCCTTTATAAACAATCATTGAAAAGCCTTTATAAGAAGCAGAGGGACTGCATTCCAGTAATATACAACAATATAATCCACTAACTTTTAATAATTGTATATTTTTTGCCTAATCTTGCCTAATGTTGAAAGTGGTAAATGATGAATTGTGCATGGACCCTGACAAATAAACAATAAGCTAAACTAACAAGATGAAGAAACACTTACCTTTGACACTGTCGATCAACGCCTTCAAATGTTTTCCTTCATTATTGGCATTGCCTTCACCTGCACCACATATGGGAACAATTAATGGATGGATGGATGGATGGATGGGTGGATGGATGGATGGATAGATGGATAGATTACCTTCAGCTGGTTTATTTGGTGGTTTCTCATTTACTTTGTCAAGGGCCTTCACAAAAACAACCAATTCCTCATGGTCGTCATCTTTGTACCATTGATAGAAGGACTGACAAACTGTTGAAGTGAGGCTGTGAATCTCCTCGTCTTGGTCTTGGCTAGTCTTCAGGTTGGACTTGAGTGGAATGTCGGAGCCACTTGAATCCCTCTTTCCTGTATACATTATGAAACAGTGAAAACCCAATTCAAATGAAGAACAACCATAGTATATCAATATAAGCAAAAAATAAATTGTATTGATTCGTATTTAAATGTCACCTAAAAGCAGCGCTTGTATGGTCTGAAGCAGAGGAGTAGGGTCACTGCGGGTGAGTTGAGTGAGATGAAGGTCTACCAGATCATGAAGAAGGTTTAAACCCTCGTGGTCCTTTATTCCCTTCCTGTTTTCCAAATCTAAGAAAAACATTTTTAGTGCATGCTAATTACATGTTACAAACAGCATGTTAGGGATACTCTGATATTATTATAGTATATTTCATGACATACCTTCAAGCCAGTCCTTCAACATCTTCAGAATGACTTCCTTGTCAGCAACAGCACTTCCACAAACACCTAAGTAAAGCGCAGACTGTTAAAATAACAAAGTTGATATGAACGGCGGTCTCTATTTGTTCATGTCACGTACCTTGAAGATATGTCATGTCCATTTCAGGTTTTTTCTCTTTCAAATCGCCCTTGTTAAAGATACTTCCAAAACTGGAGGTTTCCACAAAGGCTCCAGCTAGAGTGTACCCGGCCTCATGGGGGGTTAGCTCAAAGAAGCTTTCTGTACAGTCAAACACATCAGGAATCAATTCAACTATGATTTGTATTTAATATAGTGCTCTAAAATAATAATCAAACAGCAATGTTACTGCTTTTAAGCTGATATCATTACTTTATATCATATCATCAAATACATGCAGAGTTACAGATGAATATTTCCATTTTGATATTGGGAACCCTTGTGATAGTGTAATTTTCCATGACTGGAAATGATCATAACCACCTGCCAAAGTAATTCATTTAATTGACAACAGTGATATTTGACAGTTACCGTGTATAAAACCTTCATATTTGCAGTCCTGGTTAATGATTGTATAGATGGGATATGGATCCTGGCCTGTTTGGTAGTTTGAGAGGGTAGATTCGTCTATCTGAGGAGAAATATGGAACCAAACTGTTATTTCAAAATCACTTCTTTTATAGAAATATACTTTAGGTTGAATTATATTCAGAATATTGGTTTTCATACTTTCTTGACAAACGTCGGCACTACCACTACAGTCCAGACATCTGTCAATGAGAAATTAGCATTTGTTCGATGATATTTTTTCAGGAGCGAAATTTGGTCCCTCAAGCTGATGCTGCCGTGCTCAATTCTTTCCACAACGCTCTTTATCTGCATGATATCTGACGACCAATTAGGCCTCTCATAAAGAGAAGCCATGCACCTGTAAGGAAGCAGAAGACTTTCATGAATCATTTATCTTGTGTTCATTTCAACTGTCCATGTCTTTAGCAGGCATCATATTATATAACATACCTTGTCTCAAATTGAGAAAGAAAATGACAAATACATTTAAAGCGGCTGTAGGTAAGATGTCAGAGTCACAAAGAGAGAGAAAGCAGAGAAGAGCAGAAGAGAGCAACATATCAGAGAAGAGATGCCCTGATTGGTCAGAAATGAGCTGGGAGCGGTCTCAAAGTCGAAATTGTCTCACAAGGCAGGGGCAATCAACCAGAACAGATTTAATAATTAAATTAAAAAAGCAATATTATTGTATATTATTATTAGACTCTACGGAAGCGTATTGCTGCCACGCCAGAAAAAGAAAAGCGGATCAGTATCACGTTTTTAACGTGAAAAGTTTATTTTTATAACTAGATGTTTTTCACGTTATAACAAGATATTTTTACATTATTATGACATACAAACTTATCACGTTATAACAATATACTATTTATCACTTTATAACATGATAACTTATATTGTATAACGTGAAGCGTTTTACGTTATAACAATAGCCTATAAAGTTGGTCGCGGTGGACTTTATGTGAGATGGAAGAGGGTCGTGTTTTGGGCCACGGTGATGCCAGTTCATTACAAAAGGCCAAGTGCCCACTGTGTTGATAAATGTTTATGGAACTACGTTGCCCATAAGGCTTAGTGCCAGGCACATGCAGGAAGTAGCTTACGTGATTAGAGCTATGAGCGTGTATGTTGGACGAATGCAATAAAGAGTTGTGGGAACTAAATATGCTGCTGCTGCGTTTGTCATAAGGACCAAACATAACACCCACCTCCCGAGACCAACTTATATTGTTATAACGTAAAACGTTTCACGTTATAACAATATAAGTTGTCACGTTAATAATGTAATAATAAGTAATAACGTGAAAATATCTTGTTATAACGTGAAAAACATCTTGTTATAACAATAAACTTTTCACATTATAACGTGATACTGATCCGTTTTTCTTTTTCTGGCGTGGCAGCAATACACTTCCGTAAGTATCCAATATTAACATTAATAATATGATACATATTAATATTATTATATTATATGAAAAAGCCAATGTAAAACGTTACTCATCACAGTAAGAGAAAAATGACCAACATACAATTATGTTAATGTGCTTATTTTCAACTACATATTAGGCTACCTATTATTATTATTATTATTATTATTATTGTTATTATTATTATTATTATTATTATTACCATGTTATTAATTTGGTTCTTAAAAAGAAAAAGAAAAAAAGTAATAATGCAAAAACTGATCAATTGTTAAATTTCATATTATGTATATAGCCTATTTTTCTCTTTTTGCTGTGAAAAGAAAGAAAAACATAAGTATTGCTTTTTTGCCATAGAAACGGGTGGCAAGACCTACCATGTTGCTCCAGAGACACCACTCATGTAGAGGGCAGCGTCCAGAAGCCCCAGCTCCGCCAACTTGGACAGTGAGCCCAGCATCCCAACCATGGCTCTCTCTCCCCCTCCAGAGCCCAGTATAGCGATGTTGGGTACATTACCCTACACAGACAAAGCATGCTCACTGAGTTGCTCCGCACACGACAGCATAGGCTATAGTCAGTTCTGCACCACACTCACCAAAGTACAAGGGATGTTGTTCTTCACTAGACACTGCTGAACACAAGGCTTTCTACCTTTAAGGTAGTTTTTTTCACCTTTGTTGAGAGAAGTCCCAATCCTGTTTTAGATAGGACACAAGATAAGATGTACTTTATTAATCATATTTAGGAAATGGATACGTCTAAAAGGATAAGCCATGCAATTCAATCAAAAGAAACACGGGACTAACAATTAAATATGTGGTGTGAAGGGGGCGTGGCTTGGCGTCGGCTGCAGACAGGGGGGCGGGGCGGCTCAATCGCGGGGACCGACGCAGTTGTGGGTGGTGAGCTTAATGAATGTGTATAGGCTATACTCGTGAGTGTCGAGGATGGCGCTAGCCTAGAACTCTAGACAGCCCTAGCGGCAGCAAATTTATTTGTCAGCTAGGTAGGTCTAGCACGGCTCCGTCGGCTTTTTGGTGCTGGGAACACCAGTGAGCATGCTTGCAGATATCCGTAATTCAATTCTTCCTAGTCAAAATGAACATTTCAGATATCCACAATGACATTCTTCCTATCCACAATTGTCATTTCAGATATCCACAAGGAAAAACTTTTGCCATTCATGTGTATTGGGCTTTCAATTTCAGATATCCACAATTACATTTTTGATCCAGAATATAATTCAATTTATAAGCAATATAATATAATTAATATATAATATAATATAATTCAATTTAAGCAATATAATTCTCACTGGGAAAACCTCCCATTTCAGATATCTACAATCAGATAAATGAAAAACCATTCCAGAGATCAATAATGTAATTTTGGATATCCAAAATAAATTGTGAGTAGTAAAAATATCATTACGGATATCCACAATTGGTATTATGATGAGTAAAAATGCAGTTAGAATTATGACTAGAAACAATGCAATTGCAGATATCTACACATTTATTGTGGATATATGCAGCAAAAACCTAAATGCCAAAACAGCTCACTTCAGTTATAGTAGGCTAACAATTGGATTGTAGATATCTGAATTGGGAGTCTTTCCTAGTAAGACTTATATTGCAGATATCAAAAGTGCAATTTTGGATATCTGAAATTGAAAGCCCAATACACATAGAAAGGTGATGTAATTGGTCATATTGGAAGAATGATGTCTGAAATGACGACTGTGGATAGGAAAAATGTCATTGTATCTGAAATGTTCATTTTGACTAGGAAGAATTGAATTATGGATATCTGCAACACATATCCAGTCTAGCTTATAAATGTTAAAACGGCCACTTAGACTTTGTAAGGATTTAAAAATATCTTAAATTGAATTTTGACTAGGAGAAATACAATTTTAGATATTTTGAAATACAATTTCTACTCATAAGAATGTTATTGTGGATATCTTGAATCACCATTCTGACTCGTGAGAATACAATTCTGACTATAGGAATGCTATTATTGATATCTAAAATAATAGGAATTTGGTTAGATTAAATGTTAAAGCGGTTTGCCATAAGCGCTCTGTTAATTGACTGCCGTTCACACTGAATCTACCGTGAATCGAGCGGATTCACGGTCCAACCACATACGAGGTTTTGACCTAGTCTTGTTTGTATAATATATAAATGATAGGCTACTGATATTATGTGACCTGCAGCCCGCCTGCGCCACCTGGTGTCGGCCGTCTAATAAAAACTCTGCCGGACTCCCGGTGTTGTACGGTAGAATGTTATCGTGTTAACTTGTGAGGAACGCCTACCTGGAACCACCCCGGTAGCACCCACTTTGCAGATTCGCAGATTCGTTAGTTAAGTTCAGTTGGTTCAATTTGATGGTTGTGCATTTCATTCTATTTGTAAATAAAGTTCTACTAACACATGTTACCCGTGTCTGAAAACATCATTATGTGTAACAAGTCGAAAACTATTGCCAACACTCAAACACATAAAAGCAACCGAATTAGAATAGTGTTCCAAACGGGACTTGAACTCACAGTCATAAGTAGTCTCAAATGTGAAGGCTATCAGCGGAATATGCCCTATCTTGTTGAGCTATACGATCGCTGCTTCAACTCTCAGGCAACTAGACTTCATATAAATAATAATAATAGGAATGTATATTATTGATAACAAGTTAACACAACGGATCATGGTAGATGGTTATCGTGTCAAATCGTGACATAGGCGGACCACGTCAATGTTTTGCAAAAGGTCAGATCATTAGGCCTACTAAAACTACAAGAGAGATCAAACGGCCAAATAAATAATGAAGCTAACACACACACACAGGGCTATATTATATATATATATAGAGAGAGAAAAAAATAAATATTAGCCTATATAGGCCTACAAAGAACGTCGCCACAACGACGCTAAATGGCCTCGGTTACTCAGTGGCTCATCATCACAAGTTAACATGGATAAACTGTGTAGTTCCTGTTGACTAAAGACTTGAGTGATGTAGGGTTTAATATAACGATGTTGTCCGATTTGGAACACTATTCTAATTCGGTTGCTTTTATGTGTTTGAGTGTTGGCAATAGTTTTCGACTTGTTACACATAATGATGTTTTCAGACACGGGTAACATGTGTTAGTAGAACTTTATTTACAAATAGAATGAAATGCACAACCATCAAATTGAACCAACTGAACTTAACTAACGAATCTGCGAATCTGCAAAGTGGGTGCTACCGGGGTGGTTCCAGGTAGGCGTTCCTCACAAGTTAACACGATAACATTCTACCGTACAACACCGGGAGTCCGGCAGAGTTTTTATTAGACGGCCGACACCAGGTGGCGCAGGCGGGCTGCAGGTCACATAATAACAACACCGGGTCCGTCCTTCCTTAAATCAACTCTGTTGGCGTTGTCGTGCTAAAACATAGCATTGGTATTAAAAACTAATACGAACCTGATTGGTGCCATCTGGAAAACTGCTTTGCAGAGGGATTTCTAAAAAGAAGTGGATTAAGAATTAAAAGATGTTGCTCTCATTTCTTAAAGTGCCACTGCTCGTTTATAACCATTGATCAAACGCTAATTTAAAGCTTAAATAAATAAGAAAACAAAAATTAATTAATCTATCTTTTAAGCTATCTTTGTTGCAAAATATCATAAAATATCTATTTATTTGACATATCAAAGCAACTGCTGATGCCAAAGATGCTCCACTTGTCTGAATCACTGCAATGTTATCAGATCAGTTCCCCTGCATGTTTTATATGTTGCAAAATAGGACCTGGGGTGGGCTGTACTTCACCAATTATCTTAATGATGTGTGGGTTTCACTTCCGCTAGAATTCTGACTCATAACTTGCGTCACATAACATGTCTTTGCAAATGCGGGCAAACAAACCACCGCCACAACTCAACTGAAGTGCAGTTCTTACAGCCAGCCAATGTCCACATGCTGGCACGCAGAAGCATTGAAAGCAAAATATATTCAGTGCAGCATTTTGTATTAAATGCAAGACAGAACGTGCGTTCCTGGTATAAATCCAGGGCGCTATTAAGGTATCACTTTTGTCAGTTGCTCTCCTTTCTCAAGAATTGTGCCTCGTAACACTATCACAGAAGAAGTCACTTTTGCTAGAATTAAGACTCGATAACATGAGTCACATGTTATGTGACTCATGTTATCGCATGTTATCATGTGGCGACTGGTCATTAGGGGCAGGTGGGGCTCTGCCCCACCTACTCTCACAAGAAAAAAATAATAATTAAAAAAAATAAAAATAATAAATAATAAAATAAAATAAAACATTATATAGGCTATATTGTTTTTTTTAAATATATAGATTTCAAAAAAATCTCCCCAGAAAGTACTGTAAAATAATAAGTTTGGCGCTTTTAAGCCAGACCTACATCAGAAAGATGTAAGGTCTGGCTCAGCTCCATTGGCAGTGTGGGCGGGATAAACGGTTGTCTTTCAAGTTCCCTCTGCACGCCCACTCAAACAGCGGCAGATGCCGTGGCATCTTACGGTGAACCGCTGGCAACCCACTCAAACAGCGGCAGATGCCGTGGTGGCATCTTACGGTGAACCGGTGGCAACCCACTCAAACAGCGGCAGATGCCGTGGCATCTTACGGTGAACCGCTGGCAACCCACTCAAACAGCGGCAGATGCCGTGGCATCTTACGGTGGACAGCTGGCAACCCAATGCCATATAAACAGCGAAAGATGCCGCGGCATCTCAACCTGCCACCGGAAATGCCACTGCGAGCTGCCATAAACGGCGAAAGATGCCGCGGCATCTCAACCTGCCACCGGAAATGCCACTGCGAGCTGCCATAAACGGCGAAAGATGCCGCGGCATCTCAACCTGCCACCGGAAATGCCACTGCGAGCTGCCGATGCCACAATAGAGCGTAACAGTGACCGCCCCTTTTTAACAGCTCCGGTGCCGGAAGTAAATTTCCCATGCATTTATCTCGTCCACTTTTCGTATAATCCTTATAAAAAGAGTATTAAGCCTTTAACCAAGCCGATCGTTCGTTGTGGTAGTCGTGACCATATTATGTTTGATTCAGGCATAAAAAGAATTTGGAAAACGGAAGAAAAGCCAAAGGTACTTTATTTTGTTGACCGAGTGAGGAACTACTCATCCCGAATCAAACATAATATGGTCACGACTACCACAACGAACGATCGGCTTGGTTAAAGGCTTAATACTCTTTTTATAAGGATTATACGAAAAGTGGACGAGATAAATGCATGGGAAATTTACTTCCGGCACCGGAGCTGTTAAAAAGGGGCGGTCACTGTTACGCTCTATTTGAGCTAGCTGTCTCTCCTGCACGCAATAGGATAGCGCTACAACCAATCAGAGCAACGAAGAAGGTGACGTAGTCAGAGCCGATCAAAACTCCGAATACATATTTATTTTCGAGGAAAGACTTCAGTGCCGTTCTTTGTTCTTTTCTCAAATAAAATGTTAACTTCAAGTCTTGAAGAGTCGCGGCCAAAGCCGAGTGGAAAGACAGCCGTTCGCCAGCAGCAGCAGCCATTGTTTACCTCTAACACAGAACCGTCGCATTTCTGTCGTCATGGTAGCCCGGCTTTCGACTCCGCCCCTCACGCTGTGATTGGCCAGACATACCAGACATCGTTGGTGTTTCCAGCATAGATATATATAAACACTAGATGCCTCGTCCGCGTTGCTGGCCTTCGGAGTGGAACGTCCGCACATGGCGGCCATCTTACTCCAGGCAGCTCGGTCCCCCATAACATGTGTTGTAGTGGTACATGTACTTTTAGATTACCATAACTTGCTCAAATTTCATCCGACTTTCAAACGGTTTGGTTTGTTATAAACGTCAAAGTGCATTGCATAATTGCATAATTAAAAAAATAAATAAAATTAAAAATTAAAAATAGAATAAAGTTCTAAAATAGGTAGATTACAATATTTCCTATTACAAATAGGCTATAAGAAAGGCTGCATGTTGAAATCCCCCACCCTGTACAGAGATCTTGCCTGTGGTAAGATGCCTGTGGTCGACCATCTTGCCTGGAGTAAGATGGCCGACCTGTGAGGACGTTGTAGACTCCGCCGTAACGCATCTAGTGTTCTATATATATCTATGGTTTCCAGCACCAAAAAGCGGACGGAGCCGTGCTAGACCAGAGGCTAGCCGCTAGACCCTACATAGCTGCCAAATAAATTTGCTGCCGCTAGGGGGTGTCTAGAGTTCTAGGCTAATGGTAGTGTGTATTGGACTTGAAAAATTGAAATGCGCATGCTCAGAATGTTCTCCGTTGAAGTGGACGGAGAAAAATATTTTTCTAATGGTAGGGCTATCCCCACCGGCACTGCTATGGACATATATGGTTCGTTCCGCTACAGCGTAATTTCATTGTTCGCAGCTATTGGCTGTAGTGTGCGGCGCGCGTGATGAGTCATGACTCGAGTGACTTCGTCCTCACGTGTGCGCCGTGTGAGAAGTTGCTAACAAGCATGTCGGAGGTACGCAAACGAAAACAGGTATGTACTCTGTCGGATCATCACTTGTATTAAACTGTGTGGGAAATGTGAGACAGCACTGCGGGGTCACGACGAGTCGGCGGTCTGAATCCGGGGATATTCCGGTGTATTTTTGAGACGATGTGTGAGGGCGATGCTCGGCTTCAGCGGCACTATGACGCTCAGCCCGTATTCAAAGGGACATCACCATACAGGACCAACTATTAGACTGCATGTATGAAGTGGACAGGGACAGCCAAACAAGTGGACGAGACATCATTTGTTGCTGTACAGGCCGACGAGACAACGGATGTCTCCTGTAAATCACAGATGGTGGTTGTGCTGCGATACCTTCTGCCATGATGTAGCACAGTGACAGATAAGCGTTGTTCTTGTCAATGTTGTGTCTGTTTATGTTTGTCCCGTCTTATATGTCCCCACTCCTGGCCTGCACCTTGTCGTGGTGAGTGGGCTTTAAACCAAGACAGGCCATTCTGAATCTTTTCTTTCACAGCTGTTATCTTTGGTTTCTCCTCCAGGACACTGCCTAGGCCTATGGGAGGTCTCCATGGTAACATGATATTGGGTTCTTATAGTGGCTCTTACAGCTGTTTGCACTAGTGTCATTTTGGTTTGCGGAAACTTAGTTTAAAGTTTAAAAACTATACTTTCATTATTGCAATGTTTTGATGTCAGCAATAAAACATTAAAAGCTGCACTAATGTACTTTATTAATTACATATATATGATACATGGATAACAGTCACTTAGTTCAAAAACCAAAAGCCCAGCATACTGAATAGTGTTAAAGTATATTTTATTTGTAATGGTTGAGCCCCAGGACCTGCCTGCTGTCCTGGTTATCTTTCCACAGTTCCTTGTGGGTGGAGCTGAGGGCTGAATAGAGAATGGGACACACCAAGCCAGGGCTACAAGCAGCATGGAGGGACACTGACACGTAAGTCAGACCAATGAAGAAAGCTCAATCTCTATTTTGAAATACTTTTGCTTTTTTATGAAAATTACCAATTTTAGGTAGGTTTAGACGCTGTTTAGCGTATTACTGCCTTCCACAGGTCAGATGTTGAACTAGATTTTTACATACAGTCCTGTGTTGTGCAGGATAGCCGGGAGCAGGTGGAGTCAACCTCTACAAAGGTCACCACGACTGTGAAAACAAACGGGTGACGTCACGGACACTGGTACGTCATTTTAAAAAAATTAAAAAAATTAGCCTAACCCCACCTGTTTTTTACATGTAGAAACGCCACTGTATGTGACTCATGATAACATGAGCCTCAACTGAAGTGCAGTTCTTACAGCCAGCCAATGTCCATGCTGGCACGCAGAAGCATTGAAAGCAAAATATATTCAGTGTAGCATTTTGTATTAAATGCAAGACAGAACGTGCGTTCCTGGTATAAATCCAGGGCGCTATTAAGGATGTATCACTTGTCAGTTGCTCTCCTTCTCAAGAATTGTGCCTCGTAACACTATCAAATCCCACAGAAGAAGTCACTTTTGCTAGAATTATGACTCGATAACATGATTCATGTGACTCATGATAACATGAGCCTCAACTGAAGTGCAGTTCTTACAGCCAGCCAATGTCCATGCTGGCACGCAGAAGCATTGAAAGCAAAATATATTCAGTGCAGCATTTTGTATTAAATGCAAGATACAACGTGGTATAAATCCAGGGCGCTATTAAAGGAGTTACCCCTAGTAGTTCTACTACTAGGGGGTTCTGTCCTGATTTATTACTTTCATCTCTGGGGCAGGCATCCTCCCTTTCTCTCTGCTCTCTGTCTCCCTTTCTCTCCTGCGCACATTCCTCGCTCCCTCTCTCTCTCTCTCTTGACCACATTTCTCTCTTTCCCTTCTTTCACTTTTTCTAACATTTCTTACCCCTTTTCCCTTCTTATGACCTTCTATTTTCTTCCCTCTGTCTTTCTATATAAGTCCCTCTGCTTTAATAATCACCACTAACCCCCACATCACTGTCATCATCCCATTTTGCCATGTATATGGGTGGTGGGCCTTTCCCTCCATGTGTTACACAATCCCTGCTTTTTCCTTCATCCAACTTTACTTTTATTATCTACTTTTCCTAGTATGTTTTTTATCCCTACTAACCATTTCCCTTACTATCTTTTCTCTCTGCCTCCATGGTACTCCTTTGTGGAACATGGCTAATACTCATTTTTCTCTCTTCCCTTTTTATTTAATTTATTTTCTTTCCTTTTTTGTTAACCTTGTAATTTCTTATCATTACTTCCATGTCCCTGCACATTACTGCATCGAATGTCCCTTCCTTTGGCCATTTAGTGCCTATTTTAGCTGGTCTTTTCTCCCATTTTCGAGATCTTTTTGATCTCATCTTTAAATAGATAACAGTCCCTACCTAAAATGTCCACTGTTGTTAACGACATTTATTTTTCCAAGTGTACAAACACTGTATTTTTAAGCAATATTTATTTTTGTTTAATTTTACTCTTTACTTTAAACCTTTTTCTTTGTCTCTGCCAATTGATATGCGCTCTCCTATTCTTTCCCTTAACTTTTTTTTTCTTCTTTGTCTCTGCCAAATGAAATGCGCTCCCCTCCCACCTTTGCTGATTCCCACTTCTCCACTAGCCTGAGTCTACTTGGGGTGTTTCTCCCTCCCGCCCTTTCTCTCTTCTGATCGCGGTTGACACAATAGTTGATACAACAGCGGTGTGGCGTAGTCTGGTGCCACGGTGGGTTCTACTGCATAGATGACTCCGAGTGATGTTGGTTAACAGGTTTTATTTCCAAACACAATCTGAACACACACTATCTCTGTTGTCGCAGGCCTAGCTCTGGCCCGCCGCCGACAACCCGTGTGTGCATCGTCCGCGTCCAGGGGTTGAAACTAAAATTTTGGCTTACCAGACAACTGGCGAGTAGATGACAATTTTTACTAGACAAACAGATTTTTTACCAGACAAAAATAGGGGCGCTGCGCGATTGTTGACGGGACGGGGGGGGGGGGGGGGGGCGATTGTTGCGATTGTTGACCGGGGGGCCGAGTCGCCTCCTCCCTCGTTCACAACATTCAAACGAATCACGAATGCAGTTAAGTTACCATTCAGAGATCAAGTTACAGTTCAACTCCGACAAACCAACTGGGGGAGGTGATGGTGTTAATAAATGTGTGAATAATAGCAAATACAACATTGTGTCTGGTTGAATATGTTAACATATGTATTTAATTTGAGTTCAACAGATTTATTTAATGTATGCATAATGACATGTCAGGATCAAAATGCCCCATTCCCCCAATTCAAGGAAAAGTTAGACAAACCAAATGCAGCGGGATGCGGGGGGGGGCGTAGTAGATTATTGGATGTTTAATATATCAGCAAGATAATAGACTTGATTTAGCAATGATGAGTTTTAAAGTTAATGATGTACAGTTGTGTTTATTCTGGGCATATTTTATTTACTATTGTGAAGATGGCCATTGGCCACCCCCACTCAAGACCAAGATCCACCAAGGTGGGGGTCCCGGCCGGGTCGCGTGCAACGAGACAGATTGACGAGACATTCATAGTGGATAGTGGATATTCACGGTCACCGTGAATATCCACTATACGCGAATTATCCGCGTGACATCGCGCCGCCGTGAAGACTCGTTCGCTGGGGGCGTGTTGACTAGTGGATCAACTAGCCCCCGCCCGCATTGTGGTAATGAATCAGAAGGGTCAACGTCACGGCCCGCGCCCACGTCCTGTTTGCTGAATGGTGACCGCGTGGATTCGCTGCGCGAATATTTGCATAAAGTTGAAATCTCCCAACTTTATGCAAATTCAGAAGCGGAGCCAGGCAGCGCCGCAGCTGGCTCCGCGCCGCAAGCAATCCCAGCGTGCTTTGCGCAGCGAATTGCTCGCGTCCCATAGAAAGTGAATGGAGGCGGCACATCGCGCGCGATCATTCGCTTATAGTGGATATTCACGGTGAGCGATTGTTGACCGGGGGGGGGGGGGGGGGGGGGAAGCGGGGGGGGAGCTGCGCGATTGTAGACGGCGGTGGGTGCTGCGCGGTCGGGTCCGCGGCTAGCGGGTCCGTTGCTGGCGGGTCCGCGGCAATCGCGCCGAATTTTTAGATTACTCGCCAGAGTGGCGAGTGGTCTTCATAAATTACTCGACAAATACAAAAATTACTCGCATTTGGCGAGTAAAACAGCCTTATTTCAACCCCTGTCCGCGTCCCCCCAGGTCCAGCACGCTACTGCTCTCCCGAGCCCCCTCCACAGCTCTCTCCTGCAGCTGATGCACCACGCCCCCCCACAAGCAGGTTATCACACGCACTACAAGTCTCAGAGCGCCTCCACATGCCTCCTCAGAGGGCCTTGTATACGCTTTTCCAGCACCTCTGTAAAAGAAAAGAAAACAGGCCATACAAGCCTCCGAGCGAATTGAATCACTTTACCACAACTTGAATACACAAAAGTAAACGATAAGGCTTTTTTATAGCCCATGAAAAACGGACGAATCGGTTGCACAAGTTTCTGAGTGAAATCACTACCTCACCTTTAATTACAAAGAAAATGACCAGGCATATTAGCCAGCCTTTTGTCAAAAAACATGAACAGTCGAATGGGGTGTACCAGGTTCTAAGTGAACACCACTAGAACGGTGTGGGGGGGTGTGGTGCATCAGCCGCAAGGGGGAGCTGGACGGGGCTCGGGAGAGCCGCGCCAGGTGAGAGTGATTGGCGCACCTGTGGGGCATTAGCTAATCACTCTCTCCCTTTTTAACACAGTAGCGTGCTGGACCCGGGAGGACCGGGACCGGTACGGGTTCCCGCGGAGCCGGAGCTGGGCCCGCGGCGTCATTGTACTGTGTGTGTGTGTATATAGATATTGTGTGTGTACTCACCGGCAATAAAGACGTGAGTAAACCCGCCTAACGAGTTATCCTTTTCATATGAACCCCGGTGGCATACGACAACGCCACATTGGCACCCAACGTGGGGCTGGAAAGGATGGACCCACAACAGCCACTGAATACGCTGGCCCAGATACTGGCGGAGGTGGCGGCGATGAGCCGGGACCAGGCGGTCCTCGGCCGACAGCAGCTGGCGGCACTCCAGGGGCAGGCGGAGAGACAGACCCAGCTGCTGGAGGAGATGGTGAGTCGGGCAGGGGCGGCGTCGCCGGCCCGCCCGTTCACCGGCCTGACTCTCCACAAAATGTCAGGCCAGGACGACCCACAGACGTTCCTGGAAATGTTCGAGGCCACGGCGGCGGCATGCGGATGGCCGGTGACGGAGTGGGCCGTGCGACTGCTGCCTCTGCTGTCGGGGGACGCGCAGACGGCGGCGCTCGGCCTGCCCGCTTCCTCCCGAGGACAGTATGAGGACATCAAGCGGGCGGTCCTCGACCGGCTGGGGCTGTCGGAAGAGGACCATCGCCGCCGGTTCCGGGGGAGCAAGTTGGGGCCCGCAGATCGGCCGTTCGTCTTCGCCCAACAAATAAAGGATGCGGCGACCCGGTGGCTGCAACCCGGGGGGTCCGCCGGCGAGGGGAGAATGCTGGAGAAGATCGTCTTGGAGCAGTTTGTGGAGGGGCTCCCAGCTGCCACATCAGACTGGGTGATCTGTCACCGGCTGGCGGACCTAGCTGGGGCCATCACCCTGGCTGAGGACCACCTGGCCGTCCTCTCCCGGGGCCGGGCACAGGAGGGCCGGCCGGCCTCTCCAGGGGGTCCCACGCCGGCACCCCGCCGAGGACCAGCGTCGGGTCCCCCGCAAAACACACCCGCTCGACCATTTCCCAGACCCCGTACTACATTTGTTAGTAATAGGCCCTTTCCCCCCCCCCCGCACTAATCCTCCTTCTCTTTCTTTCCCTCCCCAGGGTTCAGCCGCTACGGGCGCGGCTCTCGACCCACAGAGGGCTCCTCAGGCGGCAGGGCAGGAGTGCTGGAGGTGTGGACAGCTCGGTCACTTCCGAGGGGAGTGCCCCCTCATGGAGGTGGGCCAAGTGATCCGGGTTGTCGGCCCTCCCGCACCCTCCCCCGGTCCAGGGGGGACGTACAGCGTTCCGGTAAGGATTCAGGGGGGTACACATCAGGCGATGGTGGACTCAGGCTGCATGCAGTCTATCGTTCATCAGAACTTGATTCGGCCCGGGGCTTTGATAGAGGCGGGAGGTGTGGATATTAGGTGTGTGCATGGGGATATTCACACATACCCCGTAGTACTGGTGGAAATTCAGTTTAAGGGGAAAAAGCATAATGTAAAGGCAGCGGTTAGCTCCCGCCTGACGCACCCCCTGATTCTGGGTACGGATTGGCCAGGGTTTGATAGGTTAGTGGGACAGTGTGCGGGGGTGCGTTCACGGCCGACAGGGTCAGGGGATACGTGCGCTGTGCTCAGCGGTGACGCGAGGTCGTCCGACACTGCAGACGGGGAGGGGGAGCCGGCGGGGCCTTCACAGGAAGCTCCGCAGGTTCCCGTGTTTGACTCCATGGAGGATTTTCCACTTGAGCAGTCTCGTGACGATACTCTACGCTTTGCCTTTGACCAAGTGATACGAATTGATGGTCACATGGTGCGCCCTGACGCAGCGTTAACGTATCCACATTTTTCATTGCGTAGGGACAGACTATACAGAGTGAGTCGTGACACTCAGACAGAGGAAATAACGACACAGTTGGTGGTACCGAAGAGCCGCCGGGAAATAGTTTTCCAGGCGGCTCATTATAACCCAATGGCTGGACATATGGGGTGTGAGAAGACACTGAACCGGGTAATGGCCCGATTCTATTGGCCAGGCATTTGGGCAGACGTGCGCCGCTGGTGCGCGTCTTGTCCCGAATGCCAATTGGTTAACCAGCCGGCCATCCCGAGAGCGCCGCTGCGGCCATTACCTCTAATGGAGGTGCCGTTCGAGCGCATCGGGATGGACCTCATCGGGCCATTTTACCGGAGCGCACGCGGATATCGCTTTGTGTTAGTTCTCGTGGATTACGCAACGCGATATCCGGAGGCAGTGCCGCTGCGCACCATCTCTGCAAAGAGTGTGGCGCAGGCACTGTTTCAAGTTATCTCCCGAGTCGGGATCCCGAAAGAGATCCTGACTGACCAAGGCACACAATTTATGTCACGGACACTGGGAGAACTATACGGATTATTGGGCATCAAGTCGATTCGAACCAGTGTATACCACCCCCAAACGGACGGCCTCGTGGAGCGCCTGAATAAGACTTTGAAGTCCATGATCCGTAAGTTTGTGCACGAGGATAGTCGTAATTGGGATAGGTGGCTAGACCCTCTGTTGTTTGCAGTGCGCGAGGTACCCCAGGCCTCCACGGGATTTTCTCCCTTTGAACTACTGTTTGGCAGGACACCACGTGGGGTTTTGGACCTGGTTAAGGAAAGCTGGGAGGAAGGTCCGAGCCCGAGTAAGAACGAGGTGCAATACGTCCTGGACCTGAGAGCAAAACTCCACACACTAGGGCAGTTATCACGTGAGAACTTGCTACAGGCCCAGGAACGGCAGCAGCGGCTGTACAATAGAGGAGCTAGGCTAAGACAATTTTCACCGGGAGATAAAGTGCTTGTATTGCTCCCTTCGTCTAACTCTAAATTACTCGCCAAGTGGCAAGGACCCTTTGTGGTCACACAGCGAGTGGGGGACGTTGACTATGAGATTGTGCATTCGGACAGGGGAGGGGCGGCACAAATTTATCACCTCAACCTCCTTAAAGCGTGGAGAGAGGCGGAGCCTGTTGCTCTGGTGACGGCAATTACAGAAAGAGATGAGTTGGGGCCGGAGGTACCAAAATCGACCAATCCTGAGCTGGGCCCGCGGCGTCATTGTACTGTGTGTGTGTGTATATAGATATTGTGTGTGTACTCACCGGCAATAAAGACGTGAGTAAACCCGCCTAACGAGTTATCCTTTTCATACGAACCCCGGTGGCATACGACAACGCCACAAACGGCTTGTATACAGAAATTAAAAGAAAAGGCCTCTTGTATAGCCCCTCGAAATTTAGACCAATACAAATGGACACCATATGCGTATTATACAGGGCTCGAAAAATATTGCCTACTCTATCATTCCAACTTTTCAATTTAACAGAATTTTAATTTAGAGAATTTAACTGAACTTAGAATGTTAATAACTTGCCAATCCTTAATACTCTACCTGCTCCTTTCACAGTTTAGTGTAGAGTCAATGACCCGATTTTTATACCCTACCCCTGTACCAACTAAGCAAGCTTGTCCCACATTAGCAGCATACTGTAGAGTTAGGTTCTACCCCTAAAACCCTGTCGCAGAACCTGGTCTCACTATTCAGGACCCTTTCTCTGTGAAGGCGGTATACTTGAGACCTGGGCGCCAACTGATCACAGTCCCTCTCTAACAGAGGCGGTGCCAGCAGCTAACCCACTTCTTTCCATCTCGGACCGCAGTGACCTTCTCCTCATCTGTGCTCACCCCCTGCCCACTCACTTTGTGGCCCATGAAAGTTAGTTCTTTCTGCATCAGTCCGCATTTCTCAGGGTTCAATTTTAACCCTGCCTGTTGAATCTTGGAGAAGGCCAGCCGGAGGACCTGCAAGGCTGTGTCAAAGTCAGCATCATGGATCAGTACATCATCAAGATAGACTTGCTTGTTTTGTGATGGAACATCTGAGAGCACTCTCTCCATGAGCCTCTCAAATTGCCACAGTCCAGAGCATGTTGTGAAGTTGTGACACTACTACTCACAGCTGCATTGTTGGTCACAAGTTTGCCAGTCAGGCATGGTTGGAGGTCTGGGCTGGATTGTTGTGGGTAGATGTTCCTGTGCAAGGACTGCACCTGTGTATAAAGGTATCAAACCTGATTGGTCTGTAGTACTCGAGTCCGGCATTGACATTGACCACCTGGTAACCAATCGTATGCCTGCCACAACACATCTTCGCGTCTGCACGCTCTGCGCTCATCGTTTTCATTTTGGCCACAGACATCACCAATGCTACTGTTACACAATAATAAAAAGATGCCATGAATCTGTATTGAACGTTATAATTGAGTCGAAGTTGCACTTCAGCTTTGTGACGATATGACCTAATTTGATCCTACCATGTGGTTACACTGCACTTGCTTTTTGATCATCACAAATACGGAACACCCTTCTCGGGGTGGGGGTTACATGCTGTTTTGTGTTCTTTGGATAGTGTTGAGTATGATATCAAGTGAAAATGCTATACTTAAAGTAAATAATATGGCCTAAATTGATCCTACAGTGTTGTTCCTCCTGCTTACAGTACAAATGGTTGCGTTTCACCTCGGAACATGAACTGTGATGTGCTATAACTCAGTATTACCAGTGGGGGGGGGGGGGGGGGGGGGCAGCAGAATCGGCTCACCCTATAAGCCAACTAAGCAGCTGCTTAGGGCCCCGCAGCCACCAGGGGCCCCCAAACTCACGCATCCTTTGCTGAATTAACTAACAGTCAGTCGCGATTTGTGTTGTATTGAAGTTGTTTTGCACTTTACATGGGTAGTTATTCATACTGTGCCCAGGTATTATCTTGATGTATAGATAGGCCTAATGTAAAAAATATAAAATCAAACTAGAATCTTTTATCTTTCTGCTACACCAAGAGTAGATGTTTTAATACTGCAGGTTTGGAGCTACCTAGTGGACAAACAATCAATGCCGTTTAAAAATGTTCAACACTAAGCATTCAGACAAATGGCTATACTTAAAGTAAATAATATGGCCTAATTTGATCCTACAGTGTTGTTCCTACACTGCACTTGCTTTTTGATCATTACAAATATTAAAACCTCCGGGACAGCGGGAGGCCGGGACTGCGGGACTCTGGGATCGAAGGAGGCTGCGGGACTCGGGGATCAAAGGAGGCCGCTGGGGCTCCGGGACAGCGGGAGGAGGCTGGGGCTCTGGGACATGGGGAGACTCAATCTCCAGGACATGGGGAGACTCAATCTCCAGGACAGGGGGAGACTCGATCTCCGGGACAGGAGGCTGCGGCGGAGCCGGCTGGGCCTCAGTAGAGGTGCTGGGTAGTGTAGACTCTGGAGCGCTGGGCAGCGGAGAGTCTGGAATGCTGGGCAGAGGACTAACAAGCTGGTGGGTAGTGGGCTGGGGACTCTCAACTGGGCTAACAAGAGAATTGACTAACTGGGGAGCAGGCTGTGGGTTAGTGGGCTAGAGACTAGCACTAGGGAGGCTGGGAGGCAGCCTGAAAGCTGGCAGAAACAGAGGCTAGCATGGTCGTTAGTTGCTCTGAAACACAAGCTAGCCCTGCCACTAAGGACTCGGTGGCTGGGGGTGGGCAACGGTGAACTTGAATGAGCGCTAGCTCCAGGTTCGCTCTCAGGGATGGTTGGTTGCTTCGGAGGCTTTAGTGGCCCGGAGCACCAGGACACACAACGCTAACAGGAACATACAGGAAACAATGACGCCACCAAGACTGAACAGAAAAATAGGACTAAAATACAAACAGAACTAACGTGGGAATGGGGAACAGGTGAGACACAGAGGGAGCAGCTAGGCTGGGGAACACAAACAAGGGGCAGGACAAGGCTATGGGCTAACAAATCTGATTAGGGACAGGTGAGTGGGTGGAAAGAAGGGAAAGATGGAGGGCGTGACACATGTAGACCTAATGTTAAACCTTTATACATAACACACGTAGGCCTCTAATGTTAAACCTCTATCCATAACTAGCTAACCTGGTCAAAGTGGTTGCAGCGTGGGAAGAGCAAATCGCTTCCCTAAAGAAAGTGATGGACCAGCCCAGTAAAATATGTGCATACATAAAGAACAATTCAGTTGGAGCGTAAGTACAATAACAAACAGGTTTGCATCATGGTGTACTTTGCATAAATATTAATACAATATTGTTGTTTTGGAACATTACTAAGCCGCTTTTTGTTATAGGAAATTATGTCCAACTGCTGACATCGCTGCTCCTGCAGCCGCTGCTTGAAGGACTTCTTGTTTGTGGTGTTATGAGGATACCTTTTTTATTACAGTTCCTTTAATATCAAAAGACCATTGATTGCCATTTGTGGTTTAATATTGGTATTTATTTGGTGTGGTTTTTGTTAAGTCATTTCTTTTATTATTTAGTCCCCAAACTACAGGGAGATCTAATCTAAATTAGATAATTTATAGGTATTATATTATTCATGTATTGAGATTTTGTCTCTAGAAATATGCAGACTGGTATGTAGAAAAAGGTCTCTCTGCAGTACAGTAAGAAAAAACAGACTACTGTAGCCAAACACGTGTTTCCATTACTGTTCATTCTATGGTGATAAAAATGTGAAGGTGTCATTGAATTGGTTGCCATTGATGAAGAGGCGCACATTTGTAGATGTTTTGCTGCTTCTCTATCAAGCAGCCCTTCCTATCGTCCTATTCTTTAGACAGCAAAAACAGTGAGAAAGTGTTGCTTACAGTACAAATGGTTGTGTTTCACCTCGGAACATGAACTGTGATATGCTATAACTCAGTATTACCAGTAGGGGTGGGGGCAGCAGAACCGGCTCACCCTATAAGCCAACTAAGCGGCTGCTTAGGGCCCCGCAGCCACCAGGGGCCCCAAACTCATGCATCCTTTGCTGAATCAACTGATTGTCAGGCGCGATTTGTGTTGTATTGAAGTTGTTTTGCACTTTACATGGGTAGTTATTCATACTATGCCCAGGTATTATCTTGATGTATAGATAATGTTACAAAAATGTAAATATAGCTGCCTAGTGGACAAGTTCAACACTAAGCATTCAGACAAAAGCAAAGTAGAAGTAAGAAGGAGAGCCGACATCTCACCTGTTCTTAAGTCCCTTCATTGGTTGCCTGTCAGTTTTACAATATATTTTAAGATCCTCCTATTTGTTTTCAATGTGCTGCTTCCAGATCCCTTTGGTCCACTGGCCTCCTTATATCCTAATGGTGGGGACCAACTGACCAAGACCTATAGGGACTATTTATGAGTCTAGTCTCTGGAACAGTCTGCCAGGGGAACTGATGCTTGAGGGCATCACACCATTTTCACAGGCGTAGGACAAACACAGGTGTCGCTCATAACACTAATTATGGGTCGGCTATTTGTATGTATAGTCATTTTGTAATTTGAACAAACATAAACAGAAACATGCAACACCTCGAGATTCCTGCATAACTGGGTGTGTAGCTGCTTAATAATAATTCATTGCATTTATATAGCTCTTTTCAAGATACCCAAAGCGCTTGACATAGTGTGTGTGTGTTGGGGGGGATATGACACCTCATCCGCTACCAGTGTGTAGCACCCACCTGGGTGATGCACGGCAGCCAGTATGCGCCAGAACACTCACCACACACTGGCGAGGTGAGGAATGAAACTATCCAATTAGAGACCAGGGGATGATTAGGTGGCCATGATGGTACAAGAGCCAGGATGGAAATTTGGCCGGGACACCGAGGTTAGCACCCCTACTCTTGCAATGAGTGCCACAGGATCTTTAGTGACCACAGGGAGTCAGGACCTCGGTTTTAACGTCTCATCCGAAAGACGGTGCTCTAGACAGGACAGAGTCCCCATCTCCGTCCCGGGGCATTGGGGATCTTAAATAGGGCAGAGGGATGAGCACCCCCTACTGGCCCTCCAACACCTCTACCAGCACCAACTTGTCTCCCATCCAAGGATGGACCAGACCAGCCCCGCTCAGCTTCCAGAGAAACCAGCAGTGCGAGGTAGGTAGCCATGGTGCTGGCTGAGTTACTACCTAATGGTGCTGGCTGAGTTACTACCTAACTCATGGATGTAATTATAGTTACATTGACCAGTGTAAATGTTGGGGGCTACACCTGTGTTTGCCCTGCTATCACAGCTCTGTGAAGAGGGTCCATGGTGTGTTATCTTCAGTGTAGTCTACTGCCTGAGCCCTGGTACATAAAAGGAGCAGACCCATAGTTAGTGTTAGGGGACAAGCAGCTACAGCTGGCCCAGGCTGCTCATGAGGTTGATGGCTCTCAGGTGAGTAGAATCTCCCCAGAGCGTAGCGCCGCTATCCGGGGTGCTGATCCGGGCCCTGCTGTCTGGTACTTGGGGGTGCTGACTGTCTCTGACTGAATCAAGTGAAGTGCTTTATAAAACAAATAGTACATTTCTGACACTGGTGCAGGTAGTTGAGACTAACACCATGACTTAAACCTTCCTCCTTGCATCAGCAAATATTACAATTTGCAATACTACAATATGTCCCCCACTTGTTACTGTTTATTAGCTTGAGTTTTGCTCCACTATTTAACTATTTAGTCATTTAGCAGACACTTTTTACAAAGGGACATACAGGGATTTTCCCTTTCGTTTCCATACTTAACCTGTTGTTGAGAATGTATCGACACAATAATCAGAGTTAAAGGGACACTGTGTAGTTTTTTTTAGTAATTTATTACCTCAAATCAACGTCTTCATTCATAAATAAGTCCCCATTGGTGTACAATTATCTCTGTCAACAATCTCACTTATCCTCCTGAGCGAAGAATCACTTATCAGAATTTACATAGGACGGGCAAGCTCTATGGAGGCTTCCATGTCCTTCCGGTCTATGAACTGCCGAGAGGGACAAAAAGCACTACGTGGTACAGGTAAGGCTAAACGCGTTTTCACTCAGAGCCAGCGTGACTGTGGAACAGAGGAGCTTAGCGAGACGCGCTTAAAAAACGATATAAACATGAGAACATAATTCACTATCTTGCTCGAGGAGTAATTACTCATACATGCTCACACTAATGATTCAATGCAGTTTGAAGTTTGTTTGTGCCAAAAAGTGATTGTCTGCCAGAAATTGATTGAAGGCCAAATACAATTACTCAAAGGTGATTTCTATCTAAATATGACTTGATCTCATTCATAAGCTTCATAATATAAACACCGGAGCTCACAGACACCTTGGAATTATTTTAAAGGACCATTAACACAAAATAGGCATTTTCACCTGCCAAAAATGGATTGAAGAACGCTTTGCTATAATTACATTATAATACAGTTGTGTGTATCTGCATATTATGGCCGTTTAATCTAGAGAAAAGCAGACGTTGCGCTACCGCTCAACGGGCTGCTGTGCCGCTCCCGCGGCCACAAATCAGATTCTGGCAGACAATCACTTTTTGGCACGACACCGGCTCACCCTATAAGCCAACTAAGCGGCTGCTTAGGGCCCCGCAGCCACCAGGGGCCCCCAAACTCATGCATCCTTTGCTGAATTAACTGATTGTCGGTCGCGATTTGTGTTGTATTGAAGTTGTTTTGCACTTTACATGGGTAGTTATTCATACTATGCCCAGGTATTATCTTGATGTATAGATAATGTAAAACAATTAAATATAAAATCAAACTAGATTTTTTTATCTTTCTGCTACACCAAGAGTAGATGTTTTAATACTGCAGGTTTGGAGCTGCCTAGTGGACAAGTTCAATACTAAGCATTCAGACAAAAGCAAAGTAGAAGTAAGAAGGAGAGCCGACATCTCACCTGTTCTTAAGTCCCTCCATTGGTTGCCTGTCAGTTTTAAGACAAACAAAGGTGTCGCTCATAATGCTAATTATGGGTCGGCTATTTGTATGTATAGTCATTTTGTAATTTGAACAAACATATAAACAGAAACATGCAACACCTCGAGATTCCTGCATAACTGCGTGTGTAGCTGCTTAATAGTACCTAACTCATGGACGTAATTATAGTTACATTGACCAGTGTAAATGTTGGGGGCTACACCTGTGTTTGCCCTGCTATCACAGCTCTGTGAAGAGCGTTGTCCATGGTGTGTTATCTTCAGTGTAGTCTACTGCCTGAGCCCTGGGGTCCATTTCACAAAGCAGGTTCAGCTACCTCTGAGTCTAATCCTAAACGCTGAGTTGATCTACTCTGAGATAGAAAACTCGGAGTTTTCGGTTTCAGAACAGCGGATTTGAGTTAGTTTAATCAACTCAGAGTAGTTTCACCTGGAGTTAAGCGCGTGTACCACAACTATAAAAAGCCAGCATCAATGGAGCCCCGATTCGAAGAGTCACCATGGCAACGGGGAAGAGGAGGGCTACATTTTTCACCAACCTCGGAACCTTGGAAATCCTAATGTGCTCATATGGCGAGGTGCAACACTGTTGCGTAAGTTTGAATGTAGTCCTTTGCAATCACAATAATATTACAGGGGAAAACTGCTTGAATGGTAGCCTATAATTTAGGTGCAATCCCACAGGGGAGAAGCGCACTTGGCAGCAGCTTAAGATGACATAAAAACATTGTTCAAACAGATAAGACCTCGGCATTTTCATTTTGATCATGTTTTACACTGTATATTAAGTGGCTATTTGACTCTGCAGTTGTTTTATCCCCAACATAATGCTGTTTTCACACACATAAATGTCTTCTCACCTATATCATGTTCTGTTAAATAATTAAGCCTATTTAAACTAACAGACTTCTACTCAGCCAACAGAAAGAAGGCAGATGCCCGTAAAACGGGTGGTGGCCCAGCACCGCCACCTCTAACGGAGGCAGAGGAGCTGGCCCTAAGCCAGTATATTGGAAGGCCAGTGGCTGAGGGAATCCCTGGAGGGAGCTCATCCTCTGAGTCCACCCCCCAAGACCTCCTTAATGGCTCTGAGGTTTATGTCCAGGGAAAACGACAAGTAAAAGCCGTTTCATGGCGAGGCACACTTTTCTGACCGCCCTGCATACAGTTGCCTTGCTCAAGTGCTCTGCATCTCCGACATTGTACAAAAAACTTCCATTTGCAAAGAAAAGCAGTGCAACAATATCTGCTGGGGTGTGAGAGCATGACTACGGTTGGTAATGTTGCAAATGTAAGGACGGATTAGGTTGTGTATGTAAATGATGGACTGTGACGTGAAACGGTACCGCTCAAAAAGATAATTGTCCGGAAATGATAATTGTCTGGAAAGGCTACATCTATGGTCTGATAACCCTCTCCCGACGAATATTTAATTCTCTGCGCAGTAATGCTGCACCTTCATCCACGGGATCGTTGTCAAAAGGACATGCCATGTTCGTGAAAAAAGTCACCTCCTACTGTGCCCAATGGACTTCTGAAATAGCCTACTGACTCTGATTTTTTAAATGATTTTTGACAAACGGCTATGCCAAAACTCGCCTGCTGACTGAATGAATGAAAGAGGAAATCAAATGGCGTGTGTCGCTGAAAGAGGGCGGAGACAGAGAGAAACTCGAGGTTCATTGAGAAAAACCTGGTCCCGACCAGGTTAGGTTCATCGAGTCTGTTACTACGGTAACTGACCGAGAGCTTAAGTTACCTCTCTCTCTGAAACAGGCTAGAGTTACCCCTCTTTCTCTGGTTTGAGTTACCTCCCTTTGTGAAACGGAAAACTCAGAGTTTCCCTCATTTCAGGGTTAATAAACTCAGAGTTTTCACTAAACCTGCTTTGTGAAACGGACCCCTGGTACATAAAAGGAGCAGACCCATAGTTAGTGTTAGGGGACAAGCAGCTACAGCTGGCCCAGGCTGCTGATGAGGTTGATGGCTCTCAGGTGAGTAGAATCTCCCCAGAGCGTAGCGGCGCTATCCGGGGTGCTGATCCGGGCCCTGCTGTCCGGTACATGAGGGTGCTGACTGACTGTCTCTGGGCACGTAAGGTGAAAGTCTATGGCCATGTGTTGACTTGGTTCCCACTCACAATATATATGAAAAAAAAAAAAATAAACAGATGGCATAAGTGCTTTATAAAACAAATAGTACATTTGTGACACTGGTGCATTTATGAGTCATAGTTGAGACTAACACCATGACTTAAACCTTCCTCCTTGCATCAGTGACTGAGCAAATATTGCAATTTGCAATGCTACAATATTTCCCCCACTTGTTACTGTTTAGTAGCTTGAGTTTTGCTCCACTATTTAACTATTTAGTCATTTAGCAGACGCTTTATACAACGGGACATACAGGGATTTCCTTTTTTAGATACATTTAGGTAGTTGTCTTCAGAGTAGTCACTACAGAGTAGTCAGTAATCATTTCATGGCACCAAAGTTTCCATTCTCAACCTGTTGTTGAGAATGTATCGACACAATAATCAGAGTTAAAGCAATCTAAAGTTATTAGGGGTGAAACAGCTCACAAAACTGGTAGAAAGCCTTGTGTTCAGCAGTGTCTAGTGAAGAACACTCCTTGTACTTTGGTGAGTGTGGTGCACTAAATATGGATATTTAAAAAGAATATTTGTATATTTTCTATGCAACATTTTTATGTATCTTGAAGTAAACATCTCTAGAAATGCATACATGTTCTACCAGACTCTGCCCTCTACATGAGTGGTGTCTCTGGATCAACATGGTAGGTCTTGTCACCCATTTATATGGAAAACTGGCAGTATTCGTCCTTTCTTTCTTTCTTTCTTTCTTTCTTTCTTTCTTTCTTCTTGGCAAAAAGTCAAAAAACTGAGAAGTGTAATTTGTTAGAAATGCAATAGCCATTCGTCAGCAATTAGTGAGTGAAATGCTCTGTGAGAACATCTGTTTGATCGATAATCTAAGATAATCTGGTGTGGTAATAAATCTATATAAAAATCCCTGTTTATTACAGCTCAAAAAGGTTGCTCAAGTTTTATTTGTCTTTCATTTCTGTGAATAACAGAGGTGTTATGTGTAAGGATTTGGGCATCTACTTTCCAGCGATCCATGTCACAGGAAGAGATATTACCTCACCAAAGACCTCCTATATGTTCAAGGGCTAGAAGAAAGCCTCCACCATATAATCCACATGCCTTATTTAACGTTGAAAACTGTGGTAGGTAAAGAATACAGACATAAAACATATTGCACAGGGTGTACAATTCACTTAGTCAGACATGAGAAAAAGAGAACAGCTTATAAGAATGTAACACAAATGGCACAGATCATTTTCTGATCAAATTTTGTTTAAGGCATTGTACTGTAATGTAATGTACGCTGGATCAGTACAGACAGAAGTATTGAGACAGATTGAGTCCATCGTCAAGAACAGGCCCTACTGTTGATTCTTCTAATTAGTTAAATTATTTGCCTGGAAACTAAAATATGACATTGTGACTAAGGATTTTGAGAAATAAAGAATGTATTCATGGTTATTGTAATAAAGATGTCTATTTGGTAATGCATCTTTTATATCCATAATATCACTGAAATTAAAACTAGTTGTCATTTCAGATTCGGTATTGTTGTGATTTCCTCTTGAGCACTTATAATGTACTTGCCAATAAGCAGAAGTACAAAACATTGATCTCTCATCATGAGCTGAGTGAGAAATGATTTGTTCATGTTCTAATTGTGTGTAATTGCTGTTGGGTTGGCCAAAACAACAAGCATTGAAACTGAAACACAAGGGGAATGTATTAGGGGTGGGAACAGTATGTTTATTCTTTTCACATTAAATGAGAAGGAAACTATATCAACAGTAGCATGTAACCTTTACCATTGGATCTAGAAACCGATTATACGAGTATAGCAATGTTGCTGCTGAAATACAAGTCAGAAAGACTGACTGACTGTGATGTGAAGTGTTTTTGGAAATATGCCTCATGATATACAGTCTCTAGAAGTGTATGATTCAACTTTTTCCCATGGTCTTGTGTTAAAAAAGTAAACAAAAATCACAATAAAATCGTAATATCAAATCGTAATACATATCGAATCGGCACCCAAGTATTGAATCGGTAGATAAGCATTTCATTCCAGCTCTAGTATTTATACCACGAGGCCAATAAGGGGCCATGAGGCCAATATAAATGACTGTATAGCTTAAATTCTACAACTGTTGAAACTAGCCCCCCCTAGACTTGGTGTGGCCCAACACCCCTCTTCAGGAATTTTAGTGATGTCCATCGAGGCCTCTGCCATTTGTCAGGTGAACCAGGAAACCGGTGTCAGAAGCAAAGTTGAGCATGTAAGACGTGAATGAAATAAACGTATCCTGACCTTATTTCAGGCATCGAATCAAAAACCCATTCAAAAAACCCATTGACTTCGAGAAGAGAGAACCGGAAGTGCCAAAATGCTAACGGATTTCCGGGTTTTAGGATTCATTGCTGCACCACTCTATAAGCATTCATGTATATTGTATTTTATTAGATTTACATTTCCAGGCAAACAATTTTTGTTAACAACAAAAGCAGTTGTGCTTGTTCATACAGCAGTGGGTCACTTCTTCTTGACGATGGACTCAATCTCTCTCAACAGGTTCTCCTTGTTGTTAATGATGTTTTCACCCGCCTTCTCCATCAGATCCTCAATCATCTCTGGGCTGTAAGGTAGCTGGAATGTGCCATACTTCTTTCTGTATTCGTCCAGTTTCAGCTTGCTCCCTGACCGTATTAAACAACATTTGACTTAGTTATTGTACACCATGTATGTTATGTTTTGTGTCTGTATACTTTAATATATACCTACCACAGTTTTCAACGTTGAATAAGGGCATGTGGATGACAGTGGGGGCTTTCTTCAAGCCCTTGAACACATAGAATGCCTTTGGTGAGGTAATATCACATTTTGTGACATTGATCGCTGGAAAGGGGATGCCTAAATCCTTACACTGATGACTTGTTTGAGTCACAGTCTGTAAAATGAAAGACAAATACAATTACTAAAATATAGCTGCAAGCAGCAATGAGGCGGTCAAGCTGGGCTGCGGAGCTCCTGGGCTGAAACTTCTGGCTATCTTGAGTCTATGTAGCAAGTTTAATGTTGATACTGAAAAATGTGGATTATTATTGCACACCTAGTCATAAATTCTTAATCATGAATCATTAGTGTGGTTTTGAGAATATACCAAGTTTTTGTTGGGTAATGTTTCACAATGATGGTCACATCATAGCATTAGTTGAGCATTAGTTAAGCATTAACAAACATTAACAGGTAATTAATCATTAAGAAGCAGTGAATTAATATTACATAGGATTAACAATGTATTCATGTGTTTAAGCTGTATGCACTTTAATGAACTTAAAATCAAATACGCATGCCAATATTGAACTGATGGTGGCGCTAGAGCGTTCAATGCATTGGCACACATTGATGTGAGTGATTGTGACGTTATGCAGCACAGAGTTGTAAGCAAAGTAAGCAGCATGCATTTCAAAGGATTTACAAGCATAAATGCATGTCAAACATTGAACTAGTGGTGGCGCTAGAGCGTTCAATGAAGAGGCCTGAAAATTGGTGTGAGTGATTGGGACAGTGTCTTGACTCCAGGTACCAAGTTTGGTTACGTTGAGTCAAAGCATCAGTGAGACGTCAGCCCACTTCCTGTTTGGCGGCCATTTTCAATTGCCTCTCACAGGAGAATAAACTTGAAATTGCGGATTGGTCTTAAGATCATCTGTGTCAAGTTTCGAGCGAATTGAACGAATTTGTGACCCGTGAAGATTTTTAAAGCTTTCTGAGATAATCCAATATGGCGGAGGTCCAATATGGCCGAAAGTGACGGGCCATGTATCATTGAACTTGGGTTGATCCAAGGATCACAACGCAACCTCACTTGTGAAAATCAGATGCACGAGTCAAGGTCCACGTCAGGAATGCATGTCCAACTTTCACCCATTGGTGGCGCTAGAGTGTTGGGCATAGAGTTCTGTTAACTGGTGAGAGTGATCATGTAACAGTCCCGAATCTGTGCGCTGAATTTCATAACTTTTGACCAAGCGGTTCAATTTTCGGCCAAATTTTGACCCGCTGGTGGCGCTAGACGGCTGGGTTTAGAGGTCCGTAAATGAGTGTGAGTGGTCAGTACAGTGGTCCGAAACTTTCAGCCAAATTTCAGCACTTTTTACCAAGGCGTTCTATGGGCTGCCATAGACTTCAATGGCAGAGGAATAATAATAAGAAAATATAGAATCAAATCAAATACAACTTGACATTAAAGCAACCCATTTGAGCTGTAATAAACAGATTATATGGATGTATTACAACATAAACAAAACAAATATATTTGTTAATATTGCTTCTTGAATGATGCAGTAGGCTTGGTTACAACCTTCCAAGTGTATAGAGTGTCTATTTGCACCTGGGTGAGAATAGCCACATGGCAATGCGAGGCAACGCGTTAGTTTGGGCCGGGCCGTACACATGTTTCGGCGTTTGTCCGAATCCTTTGCGCACACAATTCAGGTATAACTAGTCTTTTATAGCTAAGCCTAAGTACTAAAATAGTTATGTTAGTGACACGTTTTGTTTATGTGTATTATGTTATTATTAATATTATAGCCACTGTGTCGGGTCATTAACCCACTTGGACGGAGGGAGACTGAAGGGGCATGACGGCTGACCCATCAACCATTTATTAAGGTATTGCGAACGCTCAGGTTCAGGCAACATAGCAAAATGACTAGACATGTATATGAAGCAACGGTTTGTTTAGAACAAAATTAATGCATACAAACATTTCAAGGTTCCCATTCAAACACACGTTGACATCCATAGACAGGTTTTCCGTTTACAAACATGGTTGGATGCGCGCGCAGCCAGGGGGCAAGAAACCGTTTTATTACCATAAGCTACTGTGGTCACATTAGCGACTACATCATTGTAATCAATGTATAAACAGCATGTTATTGCATTTTTCCCTGTAAAGCCTGATAATGGAATGATAAAACGCTATTTCGAGAGGTGAATATATTGGTTTGTCTTTCTTTTGCATATTAATGTAACGCAGCTAAAGTTTGCCTGTAGTGTCATCCGACTGCGTAAATTATTTTTATCCTATTTTAGTTCTAAGAAATGTTAGAAGGCTAGCTTTAGTAAACTGAATAATGAAAAACATGATTTATAACCTTGGCTTTTGTGGTTTAGTTGTTCATTATTGAACCTGTCCATGTAACGTTTTGACAAAATCACCAATGATCATATTTTTAACAGTTAATGACATGTTTGACAGTTTTGTCTTGACACAGCTTATGCTTTCTCGATAATGTGCTACGTTTTATGTTGGATATTTGCGAGACATTTAAAAAGTAATACTATATAACTTTTAAACAAACAAGTTTCCACATAAAACCTCATCTCGATTATTTGTTTGGACCACAGAATCATCACAGGTAACGTTTTGTGCATTCTGCTTCTATTTGTCATATCCATCCCCTCCATATTAGCCTATTGTGAATATATAGATTTTCCAATAACTTTTGAAACTAAGATAAGGATAATAAGATATGGACATCAAACCTCTAGTTATATAGATTGGAGAATCAATTAAAGCACGATAATAATCCTAATGGGAGGGGATGGGTAGGTGTGGCAAGATTTGTCAGGTGACGTCACTTACATTAAAAGCCTCCTAAACCGTTTACAAAAAAATAAATAGTTTACTAAGGGGGAATGGATTAGGAAAATATTATTCCTTGAAATGAATAGATATTGGATAGCCTATGTCCAAATGGCCAACTATTGTATGGCCCGATATAGGATATTATAGCCTACACGTATGATAGAAAAGCTTAGTGTATCTACTCATGAAAATCAACGTGCATACAAATCATTAGATTCAGACTCCAATCCGCCCTTTCTGATTTTATTAAAGGGAATGAACCCCATGGTATTTTAAACCCGTCTATAGGATCTGAGGTTTTCTATCCCCCAAAAAGGGACGTTTTGAGAAGTACTCGTATGTGCCGGTCTGGTCTGTGTTTTTATTTCCTGGTTCCAGCCCCTGAATCCCCGCCCACTTTAAAAAAATGTTTTCCATTTAAGAATTATGACGTGAAACAAAATAGAAATTCAGGATGATTATCAGGCTAGTGTTTTTAGCCTGCTCAGTGCAAGTGAATGGAGGGTCAGGAGGGACAGGATTAAACCAAACTACACAAAGTGTAGCATTTTGAAAATGCAATTTTTGCATGTTGGGATTTTAAAATGGGGAAATATTGCTTTAGGTTTTTTATCTTATCCATCTTGTCTGCTTTTATTTGAGAAGGCATTTTAGTGTTCTTGAAGTGCAGACTTTTTACCTCCATTGGATCTCCTGCACTGAAGTCTAAGGAGATGATCAGATCTATTTCTCGCTCAGTTCTCAGTGCACTCATGTAGGGAGAGTTGACCAGCAAACCGGCATCCTCAAAGTGACTGGTTTCACTTTCCTGAAGCTTTTGGTGGAACTGTGGAACTTAACACATGGAGGAACAGGATATATATCAAAACATGTCTAAAATATATCAAATATAAGCTAGCTTTAGTTAACAGAATGAAAAAAAAAAGTTTGCAGAGTGCATTATTTTCAGAGACCGGCATGAAACCAGCAGCCTACCATTCATGTCATAGAGGAAATTATAGTTGGTTCCCCAAATCCACGATCTATTCAGCGCCTCCTCGACATATTTCAACATTTTCTTGACAATCCACCCCCAGTTGGCTGTGAAAAAGATAGACAATAGAATATTTGAACGTTTGATGATTTGAGTGATTGGTTTCAATTCAAGTAAAATAAAAATATGCGTAAGTGTAGGCTATGAAGAAGACATACAATTTAAGTTGGGAAACCAACTGAAGAACGACTTGCAAATCTCCGATGTGAGTCCCAGGGCATGGATCTTCCTGGACTTGTGTTCTGTTTGGACCCACTCATCTTTGTTGATCCTCAAACTTCCACCACTCTTGGTCTTCTTCCCTGCAACATTCATAAAATAAATATATTAGCCTCATTTGATTAGCATCTGTTGTTTCTTCTCAAATTGAGAATCTTAGCCTACTATTGCAAGAAATATTGATGTCATGCATTCGCTCAGATTGCAAAATATAATATAATAGACAGATATTAACAGAACAACTCAAATACTACCCTTTAAAAATGACTTTCGAATTGCAATGTTTACCTTTAATTTAAAATTGGCTTTACATGAGCTTTAAACCTTTTTTTTATTTTCTATTTATTGTTGAAGTCGATTTGGAGCTTTTATTTTGAAGGCAGGTTTTGTCAACCCGTTCTCTTTGGCAAGACTTCCGAGTGCCAACGCGCTAGAAAGCTCAAATGTCTCAAGTGCAAGGGTGTGAAAACATGGTTTGAGTTGTATGGCTATTGTTTATCTTTGAGTATTTAAAATGTGCAGTATGTGCAGAGCCTTCGTGAATACGTTACTGTGTGTATTGTAAATAAAATCTTCATGGACCATCAGTTTGAGAGTTGGCCATTGCTTCAGCTGGAGATTCTACACTTATGATTAATCTGGTGACCCAATGCTACTGTGGACGCGACTCGGGTATCTTCTGCTACGACTTAGGAATTGTCAAAAAGTTGTTATGAGTGGTGTGGAGGGTGTTTGTTGTTGATGGCTGGTTTACAGCCTCACCTGGCCTGAGTCAGACTGACTGGACTCTGGCTGTGGTGCATGAGCAATCATGGCACCCAGGATAAACCAGCCATCAACACACACACTCGAGGAGGAGCCACTGGCATGGCAGCTTGTAACATCAGCTCGGCGAATACAACATGCCATCTCCAATAAATATATTGCAACAACATCTACCCGTGTCCTGTGTCGGAGGGCCCCAGGAAAAGCCACATAGGTGGCGTGTGGTCAGGAGCAACCCTGCCACAAGTGGTTTTACATTTTATGCATTTTTCTAAGCGGAAGTCACTTGCAGATGGTACCTGTGAGAAGTGCATTCAACTCATCAACCGATTGAGTCCATTGCTCCCCTCTGAGGATGCAGTAGTTCAGTTCTAACATCTGGGCAAGGATCTTCGGCCCATCATGGCTCTGCAACTCCTCTGCCCAAACTAAAGAAAGGTCATCAACAGTTAATAATATATTATATATATTAATTTATACCCTTCATAAACAGTCATTGAAAACCCTTGATAAGAAGCAGAGGGACTATCATCATTGCAGTAACATACACAAATATAATCTGCTAACTTTTGATAATTGTATATTTTTTGCCTAATCTTGCCTAATGTTGAAAGTGGTAAATGATGAATTTTGCATGGACCCTGACAAATAAACAATAAGGTAAACTAACAAGATGAAGAAACACTTACCTTTGACACTGTCGATCAACGCCTTCAAATGTTTTTCTTCATTATTGGCATTGCCTTCACCTGCACCACATATGGGAACAATTAATGGATGGATGGATGAATGGATGGATAGATGAATGGATAGATGGATAGATGGATAGATTACCTTCAGCTGGTTTATTTGGTGGTTTCTCATTTACTTTGTGAAGGGCCTTCACAAAAACAACCAATTCCTCATTTTCCAAGTCTTTGTACCATTGAAAGTAGGACTGACAAACTGTCGAAGTGAGACTGTGAATCTCCTCGTCTTGGTCTTGGCTAGTCTTCAGGTTGAAATTGAATTGAATGTCGGAGCCACTTGAATCCTTCTTTCCTGTATACATTATGAAACAGTGAAAACCCCAATTCAAATGAAGAACAACCATTGTATATCAATATACCGGTAAGCAAACAATGAATTGTATTGATTTGTATTTAAATGTCACCTAAAAGCAGTTCTTTTGTGCTCTGAAGCAGAAGAGTAGGGTCACTGCGGGTGAGTTGAGGGAGATGAAGGTCTACCAGATTATTAAGAAGCTTAAAACCCTCGTGGTCCTTTATTGCCTTCATGTTTTCCCCATCTAAGGAAAACATTTTTAGTGCATGCTAATTACATGTTACAAACAGCATGTTAGGGATACTCTGATATTATTATAGTATATTTCATGACATACCTTCAAGCCAGTCCTTCAACATCTTCAGAATGACTTCCTTGTCAGCAACAGCACTTCCACAAACACCTAAGTAAAGCGCAGACTGTTAAAATAACAAAGTTGATACGAACGGCGGTCTCTATTTGTTCGTGTCGCATACCTTGAATATATGTCATGTCCATTTCAGGTTTTTTCTCTTTCAAATCGCCCTTGTTAAAGATACTTCCAAAACTGGAGGTTTCCACAAAGGCTCCAGCTAGAGTGTACCCGGCCTCATGGGGGGTTAGCTCAAAGAAGCTTTCTGTACAGTCAAACACATTAGGAATCAATTCAACTATGATTTTTATTTAATAAAGTGGAATAAAAAATAATAAAATAATAATCAAACAGCAATGTTACTGCTTTTAGGCTGAGATCATTACTTTATATCATATCATCAAATACATGCAGAGTTACAGATGAATATTTCCATTTTGATATTGGGAACCCTTGTGATAGTCTCAATTTCCATTACTGGAAATGATCATAACCACCTGCCAAAGTACTTAATTTAATTGACAACAGTGATATTTGATAGTTACCGCGTAGTAAACCTTCATATTTGCAGTCCTGGTCGATGGTCGTATAGATGGGATATGGATCCTGGCCTTTTTGGTAGTTTGAGAGGGTAGATTCGTCTATCTGAGGAGAAATATGGAACCAAACTGTTTTTTCAAAATCACTTCTTTTATAGAAATATACTTTAGGTAGAATTATATTCTGAATATTGGTTTTCCTACTTTCTTGACAACCATAGGCACTACCACTGCAGTCCAGACATCTGTCAATGAGAAATTAGCATTTGTTCGATGATATTTTTTCAGGAGCGAAATTCGGTCCCTCAAGCTGACGCTGCCGTGCCCCATTCTTTCCACAACGCTCTTTATCTGCTTGATATCTGACGACCAATTAGGCATCTCATAAAGAGAAGCCATGCACCTGTAAGGAAGCAGAAGACTTTCATGAATCATTTATCTTGTGTTCATTTCAACTGTCCATGTATTTAGCAGGCATCATATTATATAACATACCTTGTCTCAAATTGAGAAAGAAAATGACAAGTACATTTAAAGCGGCTGTAGGTAAGATGTTAGAGTCACAAAGAGAGAGAAAGCAGAGAAGAGCAGAAGAGAGCAACATATCAGAGAAGAGATGCCCTGATTGGTCAGAAATGAGCTGGGAGTGGTCTCAAAGACTAAATTGTCTCACACAGAGGCAGGGGCAATTAACCAGAACAGATTTAATAATGAAATGAAAAAAAGCAATATTATTGTATATTATTATTAGTATCCAATATTAATAGTAATATTATATATATATATATATATATATATATATATATATATATATATATATATATATATATATATATATATATATTATATGAAAAAGCCAATGTAAAACATTACTCATCACTGTAAGAAAGAGAAAAATGACCAACATACAATTATGTTAATGTGCCTATTTTCAACTATATATTACCTATTATTATTTGTATTATTATTATTATTATTATTATTATTATTATTATTATTATTATTATCATATTATTAATTTGGTTCTTAAAAGTAAAAAAAAAGTCAGAATGCAAAAACTGATCAATTGTTAAATTTCATATTATGTATATATTTTTTTCTTTTTGCTGTGAAAAGAAAGAAAAACATAAGTATTGCTGTTTTCCATAGAAACGGGTGGCAAGACCTACCATGTTGCTCCAGAGACACCACTCATGTAGAGGGCAGCGTCCAGAAGCCCCAGCTCCGCCAACTTGGACAGTGAGCCCAGCATCCCAACCATGGCTCTCTCTCCCCCTCCAGAGCCCAGTATAGCGATGTTGGGTACATTACCCTACACAGACAAAGCATGCTCACTGAGTTGCTCCGCACACGACAGCATAGGCTATAGTCAGTTCTGCACCACACTCACCAAAGTACAAGGGATGTTGTTCTTCACTAGACACTGCTGAACACAAGGCTTTCTACCTTTAAGGTAGTTTTTTTCACCTTTGTTGAGAGAAGTCCCAATCCTGTTTTAGATAGGACGCAAGATAAGATGTACTTTATTAATCATATTTGGGAAATGGATACGTCTAAAAGGATAAGCCATGCAACTGGGTGACCAGACGTCCTGAGAAATTCGGGACAGTCCCGAAATCTAAGCGTTTGTCCCGAATCCCAAAATCAAAAAAAAAAAACGTCCCGAATTTCAGCCAATCTCATCTGGTCACCCTACATGCAACTCAATCAAAAGAAACACGGGACTAACAATTAAATATGTGGCGTGAAGGGGGCGTGGCTTGGCGTCGGCTGCAGACAGGGGGGCGGGGCGGCTCAATCGCGGGGACCGACGCAGCTGTGTGTGGTGAGCTTAATGAATGTGTATAGGCTATACTCGTGGGTGTCGTGTCTCCCCCACAGCCCGACTGGTCCACGGTCGAGAGAGAGGACGACCGAGAGGACGGTGGGGCAATTCATTGGACGAATGCATTCAGAAGCTGTGTGCTTTCGGATCTGAAGTATCGCCGGACGCCCCGGATTTGACGAGAACTCAACGCGACGCCCAATCTCTCGAAACTCAACGCCATGCTACCAGCATGCATTGCAGGGCTGCTCACATAGACAATGAATGGTAGGACAATGGAGTAAGGTCTAGCTGCAGCCAGAGCCGCTACAAACCACGCCCCAGGTGGCTGTAGAGGCCCATAGCACTTAGAAAGTAAACGGAAGGGAAACAAAGAAATAATGGGAGCAATTTTAACAACTTTAACGTTTGATTCACAACATGAAATGCCTTTCAATGCAAACAATGCGCTTGAAAAAATAAATGTATACAGTAGAAAGTAATGTAGGTAAGTATATTTATTTATATAAGTGACTAATGTATGTGCACAAGTTTATTTTAAACTCAATACAATATTTACAATAGTAATAATTAGTAGTAGTTATTTCAATTAAAATAGGTTGTTTCCACCGTCCATTTTTCTAAGCGCCACACTGTCACGTCTCGTCTTGCAACACAGGCACCGTCTCGTCTTGCAACACGCAGGCGTGGTTTATGGGGGCGTGTACCGCGGGAAGTAGGGGTGCTGGGGGTGCTGCAGCACCCCCTGCTGGTGGCGCTGCTGCACCCCAAAAATGTATTTACCCAAAAATAAATACATGAAATAAAGTGAAAAAAAAGAAAATGCTAAAAGTTAACTGGAAACACTAATAACTATAAATTGCGGTCTGGCTTAATATTCATTATACAATTTTGTCATGCTAGTCACATGACCATACATAGTGTCAAGTGTCACGTACGGTCACGTATCGTCACTGTAAGTGACAACACGTATCGTCACTGTAAGTGACAATACGTGACCATACGTGACACTTGACACTACAAGTTGTAGTCCAGCTAACTGACCACCGTTAAAAAATGACGCAAAAAAGGATTCCAGACTTTTTTGGGAAGCCTCAACAAAATAAAAAGAGATGCATCAGAGAGTTGGAAGAGGCAGACTCGCAGCCCAGTCTGATCACCCCTGAAACGACCAAAACAGCACTCCCAGACTGTGATGACCGGGACCGGCAGTGTGTTGACAGGAGCTGTGTGCCTTTAATTCAAACTACGCGCTTGTATATATTTTTTTATCAATGTAGCGAGTTGCGAGTTAAGTGCAGCGCAGACTGAGCATTTTTTTTCTCAGCACCCCCTGCTGAGAATATGTTCCCGCGGCTATGGGGGCGTGGTTTGTAGCGGCTTCGGTGGCTGCAGTTGGGTATAGAGCAGGGGTCATCAACTAAATTTGTCCAAGGGCCAGATTTGTTCTCTGCAGACACTGTAAGGGCCAGATGCGCGCGATCGTGACCCACCCGGGACCTGTGAACGACGGGGGGGGGTGGAGGGTAGGGATGGGGATCGTTAATATTTATTGATATCGATACTTTTATCGATACTCCTTATCGATCCGAGTCTTTATCGATACCACTATCGATACTTTTCTATTATTTGGTGGAAAGACGACGTGACAATTTGTTTTCAACAGAACTGGTATTGCTTAACAAGTGAGCATAACAAAATCGTTTCTAGCCTTCAATAAACATGGCTAATGTAATAGGCCACTTCGAAATGACATACAACTAACAATAGAAAGAATATATCAGCAGCACCAAATGAAAAATAAGTCATAATGTATATGGGTCACACAAAAGGAAATAAAATATAATCTCATAATTTAACAGGGGTTTTTTTGCAGAAAAATTAACATGTCTGCCTTGTCAGTCATGATCCTCCAGATTTTTAATATACTATACAACTGTATTACTCATGTTTCTCGCCAAAATCTCAATTTCCCTTTTCTTTACATTACACTTGAACGCATCATGATAACCTAATAGTCGTTTTACTGAGCCAACCTGAACACATCATCACGCAGCACGTCTGAATCTTTATTTACTTTTCAATATAACTAGCTTGTATGCTGCCGATTACAACACGGATTTCACAATTGGATTACTATTTTTAACTAACGGGACAAGCAGGGGTGGACTGGCCATCGGGCGTACCGGGTGAGCCGATACACATTTTTGGGCCGGTCCAGGACTGTCATAATTAGGGTTTTAATAATCGTATTTAACCGTATAACTGCACACAACTTTATTTAAAAGCAATCAAATGTAAAACATGTGTGTTGGTATTCTGGTGTCCGGTGCGTGTGGATGTGCGGCTCCTCCAGCGGAGCGGTTCATGTTAATAGCGGGGTCCGGGAGGGTTCACCTTCACGGCGTAGTTACGAGGGATGTGCGACTATCGTCTTAAAAAATACTAAAGTGTTTTTTAAAGTTAGAAAGATATTAGATATTCAACCGATATTCATGCTCCGAATTACAGCGATCAGACACGGGGAACTAAAGCCGCGATCACCGGTATGAGTCCCGTATGTCTAGCGGTGTCTAGCGGTGTCTACCTGCCCCCCCGTCGGTCGTAGGTCCGGGGTGGCTTACGATCGCGCCCCCCCCCCCCCCCCCCCCCCCCCCGTGACGCGACTCGAGGGACACACAATTACGTTACAGGACCTACGGGAGAAAAAAAAAACGACGAGACTCGATAGTGGTATCGATAAGCGCAAACGTTATTGATTTTCGGGTTTTGAAAAAAGTGGAACCGGGTCCTTGATCGAACCGGGTTTCGATCCCCATCCCTAGTGGAGGGTGGGGGTGCGTGATCGTAACCCACCCCGGACCTACGAACGGCGGGGGGGGGGGGGGGGGTCTACCCCCATTTGAGAACCACTGCATTAGGCTATTCCTGAATTCAGTATTATTCTGGGGGCCGGATGGAAATCTCTGGCGGGCCGGATTTGGCCCGCGGGCCGCCAGTTGACGTTGACTGGTATAGAGCGTAACAGTGACCGCCCCCTTTTTAACAGCTCCGGTGCCGGAAGTAAATTTCCCATGCATTTATCTCGTCCACTTTTCGTAGAATCCTTATAAAAAGAGTATTAAGCCTTTAACCAAGCCAATCGTTCGTTATGGTAGTCGTGACCATATTATGTTTGATTCGGGCATAAAAAGAATTTGGAAAACGGAAGAAAAGCCAAAGGTACTTTATTTTGTTGACCGAGTGAGGAACTACTCATCCCGAATCAAACATAATATGGTCACGACTACCATAACGAACGATTGGCTTGGTTAAAGGCTTAATACTCTTTTTATAAGGATTCTACGAAAAGTGGACGAGATAAATGCATGGGAAATTTACTTCCGGCACCGGAGCTGTTAAAAAGGGGGCGGTCACTGTTACGCTCTATTATTGGGACAATGACGGGTCCTGTGGACACCTTTACGCCCTCATGGTACGTGTCCACATGATGGGCGTATATGGCAAGCCATTTTAATGGACTGGATATGTGTTGCAGATATCCGTAATTCAATTCTTCCTAGTCAAAATGAACATTTCAGATATCCACAATGACATTCTTCCTATCCATAATTGTCATTTCAGATATCCACAAGGAAAAACTTTTGCCATTCATGTGTATTGGGCTTTCAATTTAAGATATCCACAATTGCATTTTTGATCCACAATATAATTCAATTTATAAGCAATATAATATAATTAATATATATCATATATATAATATAATATAATTCAACTTTAGCAATATAATTCTCACTGGGAAAAACTCCCATTTCAGATATCTACAAACAGATAAATGAAAAACCATTCCAGAGATCAATAATGTAATTTTGGATATCCAAAATAAATTGTGAGTAGTAAAATATCATTACGGATATCCACAATTGGCATTATGACGAGTAAAAATGCAGTTGCAGATATCTGCAATTAGAATTATGACTAGAAACAATGCAATTGCAGATATCTACACATTTATTGTGGATATCAGCAAAAACCTAAATGCCAAAACAGCTCACTTCAGTTATGACTAGTAACAATTGGATTGTAGATATCTGAAATGGGAGTCTTTCCTAGTAAGACTTATATTGCAGATATCAAAAGTGCAATTTTGGATATTTGAAATTGAAAGCCCAAAACACATGAATGGCAAAGGTGATGTAATTGGTCATAGGAAGAATGACGTGGATGTCTGAAATGACAACTGTGGATAGGAACAATGTCATTGTATCTGAAATGTTCATTTTGACTAGGAATAATTAAATTACGGATAGGCCTATCTGCAATAGGGCCGCGGGAAGTCATTTTGAACAGGGGGTGCTGTGAAAAAATTGTTGTTGTTTTTTTGGACAAAAAAACCTATGAGCCTATAGGCCTATTTAAAATACATTTAAAAAATGAATAAATATATTGAGATTCACTACTTTGTCATATACACGCTATAACAAAGCAATAGATCGCAATAGTTCACTTCACAATAACGCTATAACAAAGCAATAGATCGCAATAGTTCACTTCACAATAACGCTATAACAAAGCAATAGATCGCAATAGTGGTCAGCTGGCATGAACCTGACTCTGAGTCACTGCACCCTACGTTTGTCACACGCGACTCTATTAGCTCCAAAATCCTTTTACGCACACCACAAGGAAATAATCTCTGACTATTTGAACGTTATTGAACAGAGCGACTGAACGAGCGATATGCAGACGTGGAATCAAATGAAGACGACGCGTGCGAGGAAGACAAGTCACACGGAAGCACGGTGGGAGGGAGGGAGCCCGGCGGCACTCAGAATAAAGGGGGTTTTGATCAGGAGTTTCTACGGGATAATTGTCAGGATCTGCTGTTTGGAAAATGACTGACAAAAGATAGAATATGACAGTGGAATTTATTGAGGAAACATGAATATGTGTCAAACATCCGTCAAACAAAGAAATGCAATATTTATGGATTCATGAGGAGTGTTTATTTCTGTGGTGCACCCCCACTTCCCGCGGCCCTGTCTGCAACACATAGGCCTATCCAGTCTAGCTTATAAACGGCCATTTAGATTTTGTTAGGATTTAAAGATATCTTAAATTGAATTTTGACTAGGAGAAATACAATTTCAGATATCTTGAAATACAATTTCTACTCGTAAGAATGTTATTGTGGATATCTTGAATTACCATTCTGACTCGTGAGAATACAATTCTGACTATAGGAATGCTATTATTGATATCTAAAATGATAGGAGTGTGGTTTGATTAAATGTTAAAACGGCTTGCCATAAGCGCTCTGTTTATTGACTGCCGTTCATGCTGAATCTTTTTGACCAGTCTTGTTTGTATGTATATAACTTTATGTGACCCGCAGCCCGCCTGCGGCACCTGGTGTCGGCCACCAACTCTGTCGGACTCCCGGGTCCGTCCTTCCTTAAATCAACTCTGTTGGCGTTGTCGTGCTAAAACATACTGTAATACATTGGTATTAAAAACTAATACGAACCTGATTTGTGCCATCTGGAAAACTGCTTTGCAGAGGGATTTCTAAAAAGAAGAGGATTAAGAATTAAAAGATGTTGCTCTCATTTCTTAAAGTGCCACTGCTCGTTTATAACTATTGATCAAACGCTAATTTAAAGTTTAAATAAATAAGAAAAAAACATTTAATTAGTCTATCTTCTAAGCTATCTTTGTTGCAAAGTAATATTATAAAATATCTATTTATTTGACATACCAAAGCAACTGCTGATGCCAAAGATGCTCCACTTGTCTGAATCACTGCAATGTTATCAGATCAGTTCTCCTGAATGTTTTATATGTTGCAGAGCAAGGAGTTGACCTTCAGGGAATGGGAGGAACTCAATGCAATTGAAGGCTCTTTAAAACTGTGTGCAAATATTGGCAGCTGAGTTGGTTATTCCGGTTTCCTCCCACACTAAAAACATACATGTTAGGTTAATACTCTGCCGGTCCCTGACCGTAAGGCACTAGGCAGTACTTGGCCTGGAGTCGGTCCCCGGGCCCTGCACTGCGGCTGCCCACTGCTCCTAGTGCTGCTAGGGATGGGTTAAATGCGGAGATCACGTTTTGTTGTACTTGTGCAATGACAATAAAGTTATTTTGACTCATACATAGATTTTTAGAAGGGATAATGTATGCCCACTCTTTTATTATTATTAATATTATTAATATTACTACTATACAACAAAAACACTGACTTCTAGATTCAATTGTTACAAACAGACCACCGGTCTGTATTTGGCTAACCTGTTTAAGCCAAGATTACATTCCTTGTTCTAGTTCATGGTTCATATCTGTTTCAGATGAAACAGATATGAAGGAAGGTTGGAGACAGGGAACCCACGGATATTAGGTAGACTGAGGAACCCTGAAGACTTGCGGGGGCTGTGGCATTTCAAAGCATTTGGACTTTGTAATGCCCCTGCCACCTTTGCGAGGTTGACGGACAAGGTGCTGGCTGGTGTTCCTCGTCAGCAGTGCCTGGTTTACCTCGACGACATCCTGTTGCATGGCAGCTCCTTCAGGCTGCCCTGGAATCCCTACAGCTGATGCTAGAAAGGATCAGAGCCGCTGGCCTAAAGCTGCACCCCGAGAAGTGCAACTTTATGCAGAGTGAGGTATCTTTTTTGGGGCACATGTGGGGGCGAGGGCATCGGCACCATGCAGGAGAAGGTGCAGACTGTGAAGAGTGCTTCTGGTTGAAGCAGAGAGTTTGTCCTGCACTGCACCCTGTGTTGCTCTGTGTTGAATGTGTTGGTTGACCCTGTCTTTTGTGTTTGTGTGCTTTTTAGATGTATCATCAGCAGGGGAGTGATAGTGTTAGGGGGCTGGGCTAATGACGAGGCTGCAGGGTTTCTGGGGAGTGCACCTGTGAAATAAAGGTGGTGGCAGTATAATTCCTTAGCCAGTCCAGTCTACCAAGGTTTATTACACTGGTAGCAGCGGTGGGATCCATAAAAATGTCAGAGCCAGGGGATAATCAACCAGTCCAGCTAGATGCACGTAACCAAGGCATGGCAACCGCTCGTCCAATGTTTACGCCAGAGACCTTCACAGGTGTTGAGTGTGAATGGGCAGACTGGGCAGAACGGTTTGAAATGGCAGCTGACGCGAATAACTGGGATGAGCTGCTAAGGTTCAAATTCATGGGTCTCCTTCTGTCAGGGCAAGCCCAATCTGCAACAGCCAAAGCTAATCATGTTTTGTAAAAGGACGCAATGGGCAGGTATTTAGACCCCTGGAACAGGGCCAGTTTCTCTGCTCGTAGGAGGCTGCATAATGAAACTCACTAGGGCTTACCCGAATGCAGATCCTAACACACAAGATCTGTTGGCCAAAGACCATTTCATCTCACATGCGGGGAACAGGAATCGCAACAGTAGCCTCTGTAGCACTTAACCAGTTACATTAGAAGCTGCTATAAATCTAGCATCAGAACTCAAGCTCATTAGAGGTTTACACAATAGCCACTTGGTTACCAAGGTTGGTGGAGTTTCTAAGCAGAAACCTAAAAAGTATGAACAGGTAGCGACTTTAGAACAGGGTGAGTTACCAGTCCGCGTTATTAATGTGACTAATGATGCATTAATGTTGAAAAAAGGCATGAAGCTGGGCACCCTTTTCATTGACAAAGAGGTAGATGATGAGTGTAAGGTTCAGGAGATGGGTGATGGCCTTTAGCCTGTAACAGTTGTCTCCCTAATTAGTCAGTTTGGATTCATAGCTAAAGGGTGTTCTGCTGGGGAACTCGAGGCAATTGCTTTACAGGAACTTCACTATGTTTAGCCAGGGGGTGGCCCATCTCGGTAGGACTCACCTGAGTCCATACAAAATGGACACTGGGGATGCAAAGCCCATCAGTCTTTGAGCTCTTCGAATGAGGCCATGCCTCGGCAGCTGTACGAATATCATGGCCACGTCCTAAGCCCACAAAGTACTACTAAATTACTTTTTTCTCGCCATAGGAACATTGCAAAAATGTAATATGCAGTGATTCAGAGACAGAACCCCTGAGTTGTTGTCATATGGGAATTAAACTAATATCTGATACTTATGGTTGACGCTACAGCGATTTGAAGTCAGACTCTCCTATTAAACCCTATTGTGGCTACTGCAGCAATGTCTCCGTGTGATGAGTAGCATCTACAGGAATCGAGTTTAGCCATGGCAAACTTCTACACAAAACGGTTGAATAGGACCTGGGGCTGTACTATCAGTTTAATCAGTTCCCACACACGTTCCTGTATAACTTGCAAGTCAGTTGGTCTCCTTTCTCTAGAGGAGAGTTATGTGACTCATAACATGAGTCACATAACATGTCTTTGCAAACGTCAATTCTAGTGAAACTCTAGGTGTTAAGAGCCAACCCTCACATACCCCACGGTTTCCAGCACTGTGTGGGTGGGTGCGTATACAGCTAGCGCAAAAATGGACGTGGGGCCAAGAAGCTGTCAGGGGCTGTAGGAAGGCAATTTTTTTGCTGCTTTATTTGTAGGGCCCACACTGACGGTTTCACGCAGTTTGTAAGGTAACCATTCAATGATAACACAAAGATTAGCCTACGTATAGGCCTAATTGTGATATAGGCCTATACCACCTTCCCACCTTGTGTATAACACTTATAGTTTGTATTATACTTGTGGTAGTTTGAGTCCACAAGGGCGAAGCCAGCGAAGTCTGCAGAACAGCGGACCAGACTCTCTGGATTGCAATTGGAAGATTGATCATTGATTATTAGGCTTTCCAAATGTTAGTGTCTTGTATTCCCATATAAACTTGGTATTATCCTTTTTACCGTGTGCTGGTACATTTCCACTCGAGTTCCAACAAGTTGCTTCATGTTATTGCCAAAAGTCCTAGGGCAGCATATCTTGTTATTGTCATGGTATCTGGGACGGTTGATATCTGGCCCCTCCGCCCAACCTGTCGTGCTATAAAGTGATCGTCTGCCAAAAAGTGTTTTTAATGGGTTGTATTGCCTTTAAAGGTGTTTAAACTGGTTAAAACGACTGGATTGGTTATAATCTAGGGAACAGAGCAGGTGAAATAATGCAGTCATAAGGATAATTGCAAAAGAGATTTCTTTATTTTATATATAGGCCTAACCCATCTGTAAATTATTGAACGTTTTATTTTCAGGATAAAACCCCTTGAGATGTACCAGCTTGTTTTCGAGGGGATCCTGACAAAAGATATATATATATATATATATATATATATATATATATATATATATATATACACACACACACACACACGACACAATATGCAACAAATAGCAGACTAATTACAACTAGACCAATTATAAAAGGACAAAAACAAACACACACTCACGCACCATGCACACATCAAGAAAAACTAGACACCCACACCCGTGCTATAACAGCAGTAAATAGTGACATTGAACAGAAGCAGTCTGTTGTGAGGGGAACGGTATCTGCACGTTAGCCTCCGTAGCACTAAACCAGTTAAATTAGAACTCACCCCAGTTTAGCCGTGGCAAAAGTCTTAAAGTAAGATCAATACAAGATAGTGTGCTGGAATGTATATCGATTCTTGGTCCATTTCCATCATTAAGACAAACTGTCTTTCGTCCATCATCCATCATCCATTGTCATATTTCAGTAATAGCACATTCTATTTCTGCTGAGGTTCATTTCCTAAAAGCTATCCTATCCCTTATAAATGTTGCACAACCTCCACCTTGGTTCGCACCTCTATTATACCTCACTGACTCATACCCAGGTAACATAAAATCAAGGTGAGGCTGAAGCCAAGTTTCCTGAATGCAGACAATCTTAGGTTTAACTTCTGATTCTGCTATAAACTTTTTAAATTCTTGTCCATTTGCAATCAGAATCCAGATCTGGAATACCATTATAATACCAAACAGCATTCTGAGAGCCTCCATAATTACTTGTCCACAACATTCCATGTATATATTCATAATGCCTAGAAACTCCTCTGCAGCTTCCACCACGGTCTTGATTCTGTCGCTTTTTCTTTCTTGTTTTGGAGCAACATTGACAACTTTGCATATGAAAGTTATAAAGCTCTTCCTATTTTCTATCAAGGTGTTTTCCTCAACATTACACTTGTGAGTGCATGGCTGCTGTGGGGGGGGGGGGGGGGGGGGGGCTGACCTTCCTGGTTGAGTTCTCCATATGCCTGATTTCTGGGGTAGGCCTACTGCATAACTTTGCATTTCATTGTCACTCAAGTTTTCATGAGACTCTATAGACCTATTTTGCTTCCTTTCATTAGCTCCAATACACTTTAATGCCTCCGCACACCTCCACAATTGCAGCATTTCAGCTTAGCATCTTTATTACATTTACCATAATCATGTTCACCTCCACATTTTTCAATTTACATTGTTGTACTGTGTCCCATTATTTGACATTCAATGTTATCCTGTCATCTTAAAGTTTGCAGAATGTTCTCAATTATAAGATAAGAGAGAACATTCTGCAAACTTTAAGATGCATTAAATGTCAAATAATGGGACACAGTACAACAATTTTTACATCATTAGGCATTATCATCATAAATACAAGCAGTACTGACAAGCTATCAGATTTGACATCACTTTTATTAGTTTGGAGTATTTTGCCTTCATCACATTTCCACCTCTTTCTTCGCTTAATGGTGTTTTGAGCCCTCAATGCCTGGCATGTGCACTATAATCTTTCTGCCATCAAGGCTGTCCATTTTCAATATACTTTCCTGCTGCTTCTCATTTATTGCGGAAATTAGAATTCTTCTATTACTCAGCATTTTAACATACTTTATTTTTCCAATTGCCTCCATCTCTGGAGGCCACCTCTCACCATCAGCCATTACTACACTCACGATAGTTGATTGCAACCCACCATCTCGCTGTCCAAACAATCACGTGCCCCCTTGAGTGTGTTTGGTGATAGCTGGTTTAAACTGTGGGCCTTGATACACATGCACCACAGGTGTGCAGCCTCACTCAGCCCCAGACTCTTATCAGTCTGACTCAGGCCAGGTGAGGCTGCTTAAACAAGCTATCAAACAAAACAAAAACACAGGACTCCTGGGAGTCTTTATTTATCACACAACTAGACGCGTGCAGGAAGTGGCCAGGCATGCACACACACGGGGTGGCTGGTGAAATGTTTTATCTGCATTTTCTGCATTTTCCCATCCATGCTGTCCTTCCTCCAAGGCCCTCCATGCTGTCCTTCCTCCTGGCCCTCGAGCGCCGCCATGTCGGCTGCCCACTGCTCCTGGCAGTGGGCAGCCGACATGGCGGCGTTCGAGGGCCAGTTCCAACATTATCCACATCTTGGTCAGGGACAGGACAGGAGAGCGTTCTGCATGTTTTTGATGGGCGGGGGTTCTTATTGATGATATACAGAGGTAACCCCAAGCAAGCACAGGGAGAACATGCAAACTCCACACAGAAAGGCCCCAGCGAGACAACCAACCTGAGCACACAGCTACCCAGGCGGGAATTGAACCCAGGGTCTTCTTGCTGTGAGGCAACAGTGCAAGCACTTGCGCAACCACACACACTACATCCACACATACTAGCATTACAACATTTACTATCTAACTAATACAAATGAAAATGTTTAAATCTTCTATGATGTCATCTCACTTAGACTAAGGCATCCTGTCATCCTACACACAATAAACTTTGCTGTTAGCACCGTCATCCTACAGGGTCTGTGTGTGTGTGTGTGTATATGTGTGTGTCTTGAGTTTGGGTGTCATCCTGTGTGCCTGTCTGCCATGTGGGGCTTGTGAGGGCCTGCGTGTTTCTGTGTGTTAACCTTTTGAGAGTACTACCCAAGAGATTTGTGGTAGGGTCCTTTCTACCTAAAATGTTCTCTGAGGGTAATGTGGAGGACCACATTTTGTCCACACTCCACTTCCTGACGATAGTGGAGGAGGATGCCTATGTGGTTAAGAGCAGCCTTTTAGTTAAGAACATGCTCTTGTACTCGCCTCCAGGTTTTTCAGCAGTATCACCTTATACTTGGTGGGAAATCTAATAGTGTTGATGGAATACGAGTAGAGAGTAGAAAACGTTTTTTCAAGGGACAACAAACTTTTATTTTAAGCTTGTCTTCTTCGTCCTCACCACACCTTCTTTACTGCTCCTGAAAGTCACTCTTCCATGAAAACTCTGACCAACAGGGCTGCCTTCGGTTGGGCCTCTTTTTCTTCTACATCACCTCCTCCTCCCCTACAACTGCAGGGCACTCCTGACCATCCACCATCATTTGTAGAGAAACCTGCCAGTATGCGATGTGCATAAATAGGAATTCATTTTGTATCATATTTTTATTTTTATGATGTATTGGTAGAAATTAATTGGTAAACCACAAAAAATAGAAAAAAAAATATAAAATAGGGCAATGTGGAGGACCACATTTAGTTTTTGACTCCACTCTCTGACAATATTGGTGGATGATGCCTATGAAGTAAGGCACAGTCACGAGAAGCTGGACACGCTTCCTAGTATCCAGAGTTGTGTATGGTATGTCAATATGAACTTGGTATTATTGGGGGTCAAGCAGCGAAGCTGCGAGACACCCTATAGTGATTCTATGTTTTCTTATTATTATTCCTCTGCCATTGAAGTCTATGGCAGCCCATAGAACGCCTTGGTAAAAAGTGCTGAAATTTGGCTGAAAGTTTCGGACCACTGTACTGACCACTCACACTCATTTACGGACCTCTAAACCCAGCCGTCTAGCGCCACCAATGGGTCATAATTTGGCCGAAAATTGAACTGCTTGGTCAAAAGTTATGAAATTCAGCGCACAGATTCAGGACTGTTCCATGATCACTCTCACCAGTTAACAGAACTCTATGCCCAACACTCTAGCGCCACCAATGGGTGAAAGTTGGACATGCATTCCTGACGTGGACCTTGACTCGTGCATCTGATTTTCACAAGTGAGGTAGCGTTGTGATCCTTGGATCAACCCAAGTTCAATGATACATGGCCTGTCACTATCGGCCATATTGGACCTCCGCCATATTGGATTATCTCAGAAAGCTTTAAAAATCTTCACAGGTCACAAAGTTCGTTTAATTCGCTCGAAACTTGACACAGATGATCTTAAGACCAATCCGCACAAAAGTTATTTCAAAGATTTTTCAATTTCAAGTTTATTCTCCTGTGAGAGGTAATTGAAAATGGCGGCAAAGCCGCCAAACAGGAAGTGAGCTGACGTCTCACCGATGCTTTGACTCAACGTAACCAAACTTGGTACCTGGAGTCAAGACACTGTCCCAATCACTCACACCAATTTTCAGGCCTCTTCATTGAACGCTCTAGCGCCACCACTAGTTCAATGTTTGACATGCATTTATGCTTGTAAATCCTTTGAAATGCATGCTGCTTACTTTGCTTACAACTCTGTGCTGCATCATCAACGTCACAATCACTCACATCAATTTGTGTGCCAATGCATTGAACGCTCTAGCGCCACCATCAGTTCAATATTGGACATGCGTATTTGATTTTAAGTTCATTAGTAAGTGCATACAGCTTAAACACATGAATACATTGTTAATCCTATGTAATATTAATTCACTGCTTCTTAATGATTCATTACCTGTTAATGTTTGTTAATGCTTAACTAATGCTCAACTAATGCTATGATGTGACCATCATTGTGAAACAAAAACTTGGTATATTCTCAAAACCACACTAATGATTCATGATTAAGAATTTATGACTAGGTGTGCAATAATAATCCACATGTTTCTGTATCAACACCAAACTTGCTACATAGACTCAAGATAGCCAGAAGTTTCAGCCCAGCAGCTCCGCAGCCCAGCTTGACCACCTCATTGCTGCTTGCAGCTATATTTCTTTATTATATTTGTGTGTTGGTAACTGTCTACTTCACTGTGTACCAATTCAAGACTAAATGTGTGTGGGCAGAGCAACCACCTTATGTTATCCTTCAGACGCCTGTTAGGTTTCTCCAGCCCAAGGTGTAATGTCTTGTAGTGTATTTTCTGTTATACATTTACAGGTTGTTCCCCTTATTTCTTTTATTCATCATATTCACTCATCCTATACATAAAGAATGTTTCTGTTTTAGGAAAAGAACACAGATGTGTTCTTCCACAACATATGGAGACATACAGATATACAGTAAGTGCCAACAGTACCATGAAGCTTTTTCCCATGGCCTTGGAAATGCTTGCATATTGTGAGAGTTTGTCTTTGATCATAAATCCAAAACGTTATCTGCTAGATAGGAGTACAGTTTTGGTCTTCAGAAACAAGCCAATTAAGGCATAGCTGACTTGGTAAGAAGTGTGTGTGTATTAGAGAAATCAGTTCAGACTCGGACCCCATTGGGCTGGTTCGAGAGGTTTCGGACAATTCAATGCATTGAATGACTTCCCGCTTGTGTTCTCTGTTAAATAAAAAGTTATTTACTCAGACACTTTTGGGAGTGGACCTCCATCATTTCATCATCCACAGACCAGCATTCTGGCAGCCGAGAAGAATATACCACAGTCTCTTCCTCCACACAGTAAATGTCTTCTTATGTAGGCCTTGTACCTGCTTCACCTCAGCGACATTGTTCTGCTTCTTCAAAGACTGTTGTCTTGGGGGTGCTGAGCACGTGATTCTGAAATCTGTATCTAAAATGTTAATTTTGACTAGGAAGAATTAAATTACGGATATCTGCAACACATATCCAGTCTAGCTATTAAATGTTAAAACGGCCACTTAGAATTTGTAAGGATTTAAAGATATATTCAATTGAATTTTGACTAGGAGAAATACAATTTTAGATATATTGAAATACAATTTCTACTAGTAAGAAAGTTATTGTGGATATCTTGAATTACCATTCTGACTCGTGAGAATGCAATTTTGACTATAGGAATGCTATTATTGATATGTAAAATGTAATTACAGATAGGAGTGTGGTTTGATTAAATGTTAAAACTTGCCATAAGCGCTCTGTTTATTGACTGCCGTTCATACTGAATCTATCGAGCGGATTCACGGTCCAGCCACATACGAGGTTTTGACCTAGTCTTGTTTGTATGTATATAAATTATACTGATATTATGTGACCTGCAGCCCGCCTGCGCCACCTGGTGTCGGCCATCTAATAAAAACTCTGCCGGACTCCCAGGTCCGTCCTTCCTTAAATCAACTCTGTTGGCGTTGTCGTGCTCAGTGGCGCCTTAATGCACGGGCTTACCTCGGCCAATCAGGGGCCTCTTAAAAAATATATATTTAAAAAAAAAAGATGATAAACGTCCGTATTCGCGGTGTCATTACTCTGCTCTACAGCGGCATCTGCTGGAGGAGGTGGAGGTGGAGGGACCCCCCCCCCCCCCCTTCCCCCTTATCTAAACAAAATAAATGTAATAGCGCGAACAAAAATAAATTCGAATCTCAACGTTCTAGAAGTTGAGTTGAGCCGGTCGGAGGACGAAAAGAAAAGATGAAGCGGTCACACCCATGCGGATCTCAGAAAAGAAAGAAACACATACAGGATCAATTATATAAAGAAGGCTATAGGCGTAGGCTATATAGTAAATGTTTACTTTTTTGTCTGGTTTAATTGTGTTTAGTGTTGTTTATTGTTGTTATGTCCTAATGTGTTGTGCTGTAGCCTTGTATAGACAAAGTCAGTTATAAACGACAACGATTTGTGGCCGTGTTCGATCAGGAGGGTGGTTTTATTTTGAAAATTGACCGGATGCTCTATGGCTTTTACTATTTCACTTCCTGCCCGGTCGGTCTGCTCTGTTTTAAATTGACGCGTTTCAGCAGCGGCTCGCGTCAAAAATAGAACGCTGCGTAGCGACGCTCACGCGACGCTGACGTCCCCGGTGGTCGTGTGCTAAAACATACTGTAATACATTGGTATTAAAAACCAATACCAACCTGATTGGTGCCATCTGGAAAACTGCTTTGCAGAGGGATTTCTAAAAAGAAGAGGATTAAGAATTTAAAGATGTTGCTCACATTTCTTAAAGTGCCACTGCTCGTTTATAATTATTGATCAAAAGCTCATTTAAAGTAAAAAAAATAATAATAATAATAATTTAATTTATATATCAATTTACTTCAGAATTAAACGTCATTTGTTGCAAAAATATTTATTTGACATACCAAAGCAACTGCTAATGCTAATGCTCCACTCGTCTGAATCACTACAATTTAATAATATTATATATTTTAATAATATATATTATTACTTGCACACAGTGCTTATAACTAGTGAAATAGTGGGCTTTAGTGCAAATGCTATGTTGTATGTTAACGGATATAGATAGCATTTTATATATGTAAGAGTCAGCAACAATTCTAGTGTAAGGTCCTACGTGGTGTGGAGCTGTTCAAGTTTTAAACTTGTCATTGCACTAAAATAATGTATGTTCAAAGTTTTCAAACCTCCCGCGTCGCCTAATCGTAACGTGATATCACAGCTTGAAAGTAAAGAAAAAAAGAAGAGATTGTGAAAACATTTGTTGGCGCGTCAGCAGCATTTATTGAGGCAGCTAATACACAAAAACATGGTCTCCATTTAAACAAAATCCAACACACAGCATCGATGTAGCAACCAATATAATGGATACGTTAAAAGAAATAGTATCGCAACTATACAAATAAATCTGTAAAATATTCCTGGCATTATGAACTATCTTTGGATTGGTCGAGAGTGGATTAAGGGAGAGTTGGTGCCCCCACCCCTTCCACCACCCCACCTGAAGTGCTTCCATAGTTAGATGGATAGAATCTTATCCCTCCCTCCCACCCAGAACCTACGGCAGGCTCTTGTCCTTGCATTGACTCAGCACCTCCTCCATCTTCGTCTGGACCTCCTGCACCCGCTTGGCCCACTTCTCGACCACCTCCTCCTCGTCATCCTCCGTGACCGCCGTGTAGGCCATGAGCGCAATGAGGCCCATGTGGAAGAGGAGGCGCAGGTGCGAGCACCGGTGTTCCATGATGTTGCGGTCGTGGTCGCAGTGTTCGAGGTACACCTGCAGGAGGGGCCGGCCGAACACGGAGCCCGCGCCCATCACACCGCGGTAGTAGACGTTGAGGCTCATGTCCGCCTTGTCCCGCTCGTAGATCCTCTCAAAGTCGTCCATGTGCTGGCGGGCAATGGCCGGGTCTTTCTTCACCCGGGTCACCATGTCGCCGAAGGCGGCGTACTGATGCTTGATGAACTCCTCGTACTTCCCGAAAGTCTCGTTGACCTCGTCAATCTGGATCTGCCGCAGACACTGGTGGTTCGTCTCCGAGATGGTCTCCATCTTCTCGTGCAGCGACTGGAAGTCCTTGTCCATGGGGTGGGACTCGTCGTCCAGGAGGCCCTTACGCACCAGCCCGACCAGGGAGGAGACGATGCCAAAGAGGGGGTCGATGGAGGAGGCGAAGGAGGAGACCTTCTCCACGCAGCACAGCACCTTGACAGCCGTCTTCTTCACCTGATTGGCATCCGCCATGGCTCCTATTTAACACAGCTCTTCAAGCCGAGGTGTAGAAATGTGGCGTAGAGTCTGCACACAGAAACACAGTGGTTTTATCAAATTAACATTGTAGTCTCTCCTGATCTCTATTTTATTATTATAAAACATATATATTAAAAATGCATATAAAAAGGTCAGGTTTGTGTGAGTAGTGTTTTTAATTTGACCAAAGCCATGTGTATAAGACTTGAGGGGGTAGTTTTTTGTTGTCATTGCTGTTATGTTGGGCTTCTCATGTTGCAGAGCCATCAACATGTATGTCAGAGGAGCCTGTAAGTCCACCATATGTTTAAATGTCTCATCTTACATCTTGATTCCGCGCAACATTAAACAAATGTTTGGGCCAACAAAACATATAACTCTTAAATAGAAAAAGATAATTGGGATTTTTCAGATCTTAACAAAAATCTAAAATGGAACCTCCAACAAAATGAATCTGAAGGAAATAATCATCTCAATTAAACATGAACAAGTTATGCTGTTGCTGTCCCTAAGTAGCTTTACAATGCAAGGTGATCACACCTCATAGCTATGACGTTAATCACCAGTCACAATCCTGTTTATCAGGAAAAAAAAGCTGAATGAATAGTAGGCAGTGGGTGTGTCTTAGGTCTTAGGCCTACTCTTTAGTAAGGTAAAGGATAAACACACTTTTATCCTTGATTATTCATTTTAGAAACATATCCAAATTGCATTACTAAACATAATAGCCTAGCAGGACGCTCTAAAATAATTTGTTTTGATGAGACTGATGTCATTTCCTGAACTACAATCAATCATTGGACTTATTTTCTCTTTCATCAGTTCAAACTGAATTCACTGTAAGGCAAAATGTTAATTGCTCTCATCCGACACGTTCAACCCGTCCAATATCATCTAGGCTCACTTACCTGAGATGAAACAGTGGATGTTGCTCTGTCTACATAGGGCTGTCAGACTTTTCCTTCCACCATTTTCCTCTCGACTCAAATAGAGACAGCCCCTTTGTTCCAAATAAGGGCATAGGAACGGGGAAGTGGCTCGTACTTGACGCGTGCTGATTGGCTAGCGGGGAAAGCCGCTGCCCAGGAAAGGGAGCGCTACTGATGGCTGCAGGAAGCACCAGCTGAGGGCAGGGGAGGGTCTGGGTACTGGGGTTAAATAACGGGTATCGGGTATCGTTTGCGTTGTTTTGGTCCGGTCACATCATAGCCAATTGCCACACCTTCCCAGTCCGCGTTGAAAAAGAAGTTAAAAGAAAATACGCAACGACAGCATTTTGCTTATGATACAAGTAAAACAGCCAATGAGCGCATGACTAAACGTAGATACACTTGATTTATCACTCAGGATGTGAATCTTGGATCGGGCAAAGTGACTAATTCCTCTAGTCAGCTGTGTGTTGGCCGGTGCAGGCTCTATGAGGGAGGGCAGACGTGTCTTTAGTCCAACACTGCGGACAACGTGAGAAACAAATGAGACAGCCACGTGTTCAGCCGCAGAGGAAATCACTTGATGAGATTCGTTGGCATTCTTTGTTGTACAGGTGAATAATGTTGAAATGAGCAAGATGCAAAAGTACGTTTTGGATGTTCTTGCTGTTTAGACACAACACAAAAACATATAGGGTGAATTCAGGTATATTGGACATTTTTTTGTAATTTCAGCTTCAGAGTTTTTATTTGTCATCAAGTTACAAACATAACCCAATCAATGAGACATTTATGAATTTCTCAAGGTCTCTACATCATTTAAGTGAAAAAAGTAAGTGTTCATGACATTTTATGAATGCATGGTTCACTATTTTAGTGGAGTTGACACAAAACTAATTTTAAGCGACTTGTTTGGTAATTTGGGACAGTATGTTTGGTAATTTGGGACAGTATTTACAAGGCCCACTACACACAGCTCTGATGGTTAGCAACATTAGCCGCTAATTCCTGCTAAAAGTTAAAAGTAAATATCTGCTAAAAGTTGCCTAGGATACATCACTGAGGTTTTGTGTTGTAATAAATGTGACTTTCTCACTTTTAGTCAGGTTATTTATGACTAAATTATTGACACATGTCATTTCATACCCTAAAAACTTTGTCCCAAATTACCTGAAACATGTTGTCCCAATTTACCAAACCACATTTGGTAATTTGGGACAACAAGAAAATGCTAAAATTAAAATAAACATAATTTCAAAACAATGTTTGTTTATTTTAGTTAACTATTACATCATACATATTTGTTCACCATTGGTGTCCACATTATATTACTCATACACATTTTACAGCCTTATATTAAAATCCACATAAACCCTATGTCATTTCTCTTACCTCTTGATTTTGGGGGCCAACTTCCTGTTTGATGCTGACCACACACCCCTGTGTGATGTCACCTAAGTTATGTCATGTGACTTCAGTAGTATGCTTCCTAGGCAATGTATTAGTACCCTTAACTTTACCATAGCCTTTTCAAGGCAGAAGTAAAATGCTTTTTCCTTATGCTGTCCCAAATTACCTGATGTCCCAATATACCTGAATTCACCCTACAAATAGATTTTCCACAGAACATTTGCATGATGTATCAATAGGATCAATAGTTTTTTTGTAGGCCTAGATGTTTTAGTTTTATTTATTCATATGTAACATATTATGAGGCTCCAGATATAACATTGTAACAATCATCAAACTCAGCTTACAAAACCATCATATTCCCAATTTCAACTCAGACATATTGAAATACAAATACATACTATCAAACAGATTCCTGCACAGTGCAAACTGGGATTGTGGTGGTTCCAGCGCTCAGGCCGACCTGTTGAAATACAAACAATGCTGACATTGTCGGTTTGAATAAACAACAACGTCTAAATAAAAATAACCCTACAGATAAGGTTGTATAATTGATTGACTTCTTGGAAGTGAAAGTGGGAAAACATCTGTTAACGCTTCCAACAACATAGGCCTACACAAACCAGCACTCCTAGTACACATGTAAAGTAATTTAGTAGATTCTCCAAAATGACTGGGTTAGGGTTGGTCATGCAGCACAAATGCTGCATGACCAAGTTTCTATAACGGACATAGTGTTGAGTAGCGAATTCCATTTATTTAAAGACATTTGTCAAACCTGTGCTTCAGAGAATTTTTGTGTTATCCAATTGGTGATTGCAGTCAAAGCTTAACGTTACACAATTGTAATAAGTAACATTGACAAATTACAATTTGCACAACAAATTACTAATTGATAGCTGCTCAGTTACAAACTCAGTTAAAAACTGAGCAGCAGCTACACCCTCCGTCATCATCATATTCAGAGAGAGCATAAAAATACTACACATTCTTTACCAACTTGTCGCCATTATCAGCTACAACTGTTTGCATAATAGGAAAAATACAACTATAAATACTACAATCATGTAATGTTTATCTTTAACTCACTGATAAGATGATTGATGGGAAAGTGATCACCTGTGGGAATTTCCATGCATCTACATCTTCAATGCTTTGGGGGCTTTAGCCAGCTGTCATTTGGTCATTTTTTTCATAATGATAATGATAGTTTGTTGGATGGATTGTCTGGGTGCTTGCTATGCCTTCTTCTTTACCGACTCCAACATGGATGATGAGTATCCTATTAATAAACTAATACATAATATGGATCCCCACTTCTCAGTGAAATGATATGGGACTAAACATTGAAATAAATAATGCACTCAAGTTAAATCAAGTGCAATCAAATTATAATCACCCCACTCTCCACTAATAATGTGTGCACAAATGCAGACAAACACACACACACACACACACACACACACACACACACACACACACACACACACACAGAAACAACACACACACACACACACTCAGAAACTACACACACACACACACACACTCAGAAACTACACACACACACACACACACACACACACGTGCCAACCCAACATACACGTCAGAACCCAGCAGGTCCTCCATGTGCTACAGTATAATCTCTGGTCGGTTCCCTTCCTCTGTCAGTTAGGCTCTGACCACTCTCTCCCTCTCCCTCTCCCTCTCTCTCTCTCGCTCTCTCTCTCTCTCTGTTTCCAGCTTTTGCTACCTTGTCTCTCGACCTCCAATCTCACGACTGCCTTACCGACTGAACTCTCTATTTGGTTTCAGGTAAACAACACTCCAACAGCTAAAGCCAATGTTGCAAACACGTTTTGGTTCTCATTTTTTTTGGGATTAGAAAGGTTAAGCCTCCTATTGAAATCGCCCCTGAGGGGTGAGCCGAGTTCAGCCAGAGCCTGGCCTGAATTTGTTCACACTTTTAGCTCATTAGCTGCCATGCTGTATTTATTTGTCTTTACTTTTATGGCCTGTGCCTGTTTTTTTAAATGTGTAATAGTTTAAGAGAACATGAGATTGAAAGTGTGAATATTTTGTTATATATTCTTCGAATGGACATTCAAATGATGAAGCTTACAAATTTTACACACTGTACAACTAGTAAGCTGTATCATTTGTTTTGCTCTATTCATTGCTTCGATTACTACAAACCAGCAGTGATAAGACATTAGATGTAACGTTGGTTATTTGTCATTACATTGTGTTAAGAGGAATTAGAAATGTGGGGAAGGTGCTAAAAGGGCTAAAAAGATGTTATTGACATTTGTATTCTTCCCTATATTTCTTAGTTTTTTACGAGCAAGGTGGGCTTGAGGGTGAAAGAAAAGATTTAAATGTATATTTTTCAAACAACCTTGATATTAATTTAGACATTTGAAAAATATCTTGATGAGGATTTTAAGAAAAACATTTTTGATAAGTAAAACAAAATGCTGTTGGTAATAAAATGCTGACTTGATTTTTCATTCTGGAGTACAGATGCTCTGGACCTGATGATAGGCGTCCTTTCAGGTTCTGCAGAAATGTATCAGACACTAGTACAGCTGTTGCTCATTGTCGGGTGAGTCAAGTTAAAATGGTTTATACTTGATTTCAAATGACTAGTAAGTTGAATGGCTATATTTAGGCTACAATGCGTATTACATTATACAGTGATGCTCTATAGAAGAATGATATGGTATACAACAAATTCCCCCAATCTCTTGAATTGATTAGAGTGGTTCGCCTGACTGACGGTGCCATTCAAAGGCCTGACTACGATGACACGCCCCACCCAGAGTTCCTCAACCCTACCTGGATGTCCGTCATCCCTGACAGCTCACCCCTCTCTGAGGTCACCATGCCGGGCACCCACAACACCATGGCTCTGTTCGGAGGAGCTCTCGCCGAATGCCAGTCGTGGAGCCTGGCGTCTCAGCTCCACGCCGGCGTGCGCTTCCTGGACATCCGCGTGCGCCACGTGAAGGGAAACCTCACCATCCACCATGGCGTGTCCTACCAGAGGGCTGACTTTGGCCACGTCCTGCAAGGTGTGGTCGACTTCCTGGACAAGTACCCCAGTGAGACGGTGCTGATGCGCGTGAAGGAGGAGTTCAGCCAGACCTACAACATCTACGGCGCCGCGGTGAGCTACATCCACCGCTACGCCCGCTGGGACATGCTGTGGCACAGCCGGCTCATGCCAACCATGGGGCAGGCCCGGGGGAAGCTCATCGTGTTGCAGGACTTTCCTGGACCAGACCTGGGAATGCGCTACAGTTCCCTTGACATAGCTGACGACTGGAAGGTATAAATTAGAAACAAGCTAGTGCAATTACACATGTTTCACCAGAGGTGGTGCTGTCCATGCAGTTACATTTTAGTGATTAGTTACCCTTTAATCACCCTTAACCTAAATAGTCACTGATATATGGTCACTGCCCTTTATAGGTACCCACCTTACTGCATGTGCCGGAGAAGTGGCAGAGTGTTCACAAACATCTGGAATTGGCCCCAGTTGGAAACAAGGCCCAGATGTTTCTCACCTTCACCAGTGGAACTGGGCTCTTTGCCTACCCCAATGCCGTGGCCCAGCGCATTAATGCCCAAATGTATAACTACTTGACTGGTAAAACAGGGAAGGGCCAGCGCTTCGGAGTCATCGCCATGGACTTCCCAGCAACCCCTGTTATTCAAATGATTATTGACTTCAACTGAAGGCATGACAACATGGCCTCAAACACATTCTAGATTAGACCTATGAAATAAATTTAAATAATTCTGATCCAACTGTATATTTCCATGAGTCCATGTTATCTTACATTTCAAGACAGTGAACCCAACTACTGAATAAAAGAACATCTGAAATAAATATATATAGGCTGTCATTTATTGATGTGATGTTACTTTATGCTTGGCACTACTAAAAATATGAAAACAATGAAAGAAACATGAAAGTCAAATAGATTTCCAAATAAAACACACACACACACACACACACACACACACACACACACACACACACACACACACACACACAC